>CM075338.1:91941440-92269693 GCA_037788925.1 Mytilus galloprovincialis
CCTATAGACATGGTGTAAGAGTCAATCTATCACAGTCAGATGATTTATCCCGTAATAATAATGATACTTTGACCTATAGACATGGTGTCAGAGTCAATCTATCACAGTCAGAATATTTATCCCGTAACAATAATGATACTGTCACGGCCATGAACCATGTACCATACGCCGAATATCTATGAAAAATTATAGTACGCACAAGAGCCTGTAGAGGTCTTAAAGAAAAACAAACAGCCAGGCTGTTTACAGTTTTTATATTTATTTTCCTTACACAAAGAGTCGTAATGATCATAGTTGATAAAGAATATGTATTCTTATACATAAATATTGTTGTAGTTATAGAAATTCATAGTAACATCGGTTTTGTTACAAACGTTATAACGTTTAGAGATGTGTATTGTAATTTTATACACATCTATGACATTGTCATTCTTTGGAATGTGACGTAAACAAACACTGTCTAGAACAAGGTAGATAATCTGGATGCAATAATCGTCGTTCTCGGCGTACATAAGTCTTACCAGCTTAAATGAATAGTCCATAGAACACACATAATCCTAGGAATAACTTCATAACAATTTTAATAGAAGGTGACAGCTGAATATACAAATAGACGGTCTAGAGTTGATAACAAACTGACGTTGTTCCGATCGAAATCTAGACGGCATAATATTCCTGGCTGTTTCATGCGGCTGATCACTTAGAAAACTCGTATCATAATAAACGAGACATGCTTAAATTCCTCTCCATGTCTAGAATATAATTATACAAATTTCCCGAATATGTTAATACGGAATAAAGAGATATTTACAAAAGTTTGTTCAGGTAGGAAACGGAAGTATGACGTTTCCCGTAGAAATCAGTTTCTGATTGGCTGATTGGTTGTTGAGGTAACCATAGGGGACCTCGTGAGAAGCACGAGGATATTGCACGTAAATATTATTATAAAACATCATGCACAGACTGTGTTAGGCAGTCTGGCTTCAAGACTCAAGGCGGAAGCTAAAAAATAAAAAGAACTGCTAGGCGGAAGGCAAGAGCAGTTTTAATTATTTGTCTAAAAGAGAAACAAGGAAAGGTTTCTATAGACGGAATATTTCTGAAAGAGAAATTAATTTAATATACAAAGAGGGTGTCTTTTACTTACACTTAGTCAAGTAATAAATTGTGAACGGTGTTCGTACATAACAATTAAGGTTCAGAAGTACAAAAGTTGAATTTAAATATAAATTCAGCTAAAAGCAAATAAAGTAGTATTTAAGGAAAAATATATGTATATTTATTTCCTATAGAAAATTCCTGAATATAAAGGAATTTAGTTACTTGTCCGAATTAAAGCAACAGTATAAATTATTATCGTACAAATAAATAACGTATCGAGTAGATACTTTATAAATTGTATAGAGTTATAATATAGAATATTACTACGTCATAGCAACCGTCAGTTAAAGAAAGAAGACTGTCCGTTATTTCCATATCAATATAAAGGTTCCGAGTATTTTTCCGCAGAAAAATACATTGTGCAAGAGGATCAGGCAGCTACCCAGAAATATATTGACAATAATAAAACATTTTTATTCATAATATATTATAAATATTTCATATACTAATTAATAAATTATATATTGTATATCCAACTTTCTCATTCATATTCACCAAAAGCCAGAGACTCAACGATCCCGTATAGATAACATAATGTTGTGGCTATATTAAAGGTTCTTCTTGTATTTAGTAGTCTTGTCTGGATAGTACAGTCCTTTCTTGTATATTGGTGTAACTTTGACCGGTAAAACTATAAACAGTCAAAGTCCCACTATTATACGAATCGTTTATCACACGGTTTAAGGTACACAAGAACTAAGCATAGCCCTACGGCGTTACAATACTATGACCTATAGACATGGTGTCAGAGTCAATCTATCACAGTCAGAATATTTATCCCGTAACAATAATGATACTATGACCTATAGACATGGTGTCAGAGTCAATCTATCACAGTCAGATGATTTATCCTGTAACAATAATGATACCTTCACCAATAGAAATGGATTCAGAGTCAATCTATCACAGTCAGATTATTTATCCCGTAACAATAATGATACTGTGACCTATAGACATGGTGTCAGAGTCAATTTATCAGAGTCAGATGATTTATCCTGTAACAATGATGATACTGTGACCTATAGACATAGTGTCAGAATCAATCTATCACAGTCAGATGATTTATCCTGTAACAATGATGATACTGTGAGTTATAGACATAGTGTAAGAATTAGTCTATCACAGTCAGATGATTTATCCTGTAACAATAATGATACTTTGACCTATAGACATATTGTCAGAGTCTATCTATCACAGTCAGATGATTTATCCTTTATGAAAAATGGTACTGTGGCCTATAGACATGGTGTCATAGTCAATCTATCACAGTCGGGTGATTTATTCTGTAGCAATAATGGTACTGTGACCTATAGACATAGTGTCAGAGTCAATTTATCACAGTCAGATGATTTATCCCGTAATAATAATGATACTTTGACCTATAGACATGGTGTAAGAGTCAATCTATCACAGTCAGATGATTTATCCCGGAAAAATAATGATACTGTGACCTATAGACATGTTGTCTGAGTCAATCTATCACAGTCCGATGATTTATCCTGTAACAATAATGATACTGTGACCTATAGACATGATGTCAGAGTCAATCTATCACAGTCATATGATTTATCCTGTAACAATAATGATACTGTGAATTATAGACATGATGTCAGAGTCAATTTATCACAGTCAGATGATTTATCCCGTAATAATAATGATACTGTGACCTATAGACATGGTGTAAGAGTCAATTTATCACAGTCAGATGATTTATCCAGTAACAATAATGATACTGTGACCTATAGACATGGTGTCAGAGTCAATCTATCACAGTCAGATGATTTTTCCTGTAACAATAATGATACCTTGACCAAAAGAAATGGCGTCAGAGTAAATATATCACAGTCAGATGATTTATCCTGTACCACTAGTGGTACTGTTGTCAATAGACATAGTGTCAGACTCAATCTATTACAGTCAGATGATATCTCCTGTAACAATAATGATACTGTGACTATAGACATGATGTCAGAGTTAATCTATCACAGTCAGATGATTTATCCTGTAACAAAAATGACACTGTGGCCTATAGACGTGGTGTCGGAGTCGATCTATCACAGTCAAGTGATTTATTCTGTAGCAATAATGGTACTGTGGCCTATAGACATAGTGTCAGAGTAAATTTATCACAGTGAAATGATTTATCCCGTAATAATAATGATACTGTCACCTATAGACATGGTGTAAGAGTCAATCTATCACAGTCAGATGATTTATCCCGTAACAATAATGATACTGTCACCTATACACATGATGTCAGAGACAATCTATCACAGTCAGATGGTTTATCCTATAAGAATAATGATACTGTGACCTGTAGACATAGTGTCAGAATCAATCTATCACAGTCCGATGATTTATCCTGTAACAATAATGTTACTGTGGCCTCAAGACGTGGTGTCAAAGTCAATCTATATCTGTCAGTTGATGTATCCCGTATAATAATGATACTTTGACCTATAGACATGGTGTCAGAGTCAATCTATCACAGTCAGAATATTTATCCCGTAACAATAATGATACTATGACCTATAGACATGGTGTCAGAGTCAATCTATCACAGTCAGATGATTTATCCTGTAACAATAATGATACCTTCACCAATAGAAATGGATTCAGAGTCAATCTATCACAGTCAGATTATTTATCCCGTAACAATAATGATACTTTGACCTATAGACATGGTGTCAGAGTCAATTTATCATAGTCAGATGATTTATCCTGTAACAATGATGATACTGTGACCTATAGACATAGTGTCAGAATCAATCTATCACAGTCAGATGATTTATCCTGTAACAATGATGATACTGTGAGTTATAGACATAGTGTAAGAATCAGTCTATCACAGTCAGATGATTTATCCTGTAACAATAATGATACTTTGACCTGTAGACATATTGTCAGAGTCTATCTATCACAGTCAGATGATTTATCCTTTATAAAAAATGGTACTGTGGCCTATAGATAGGTGTCAAAGTCAATCTATCACAGTCGGGTGATTTATTCTGTAGCAATAATGGTACTGTGGCCTATAGACATAGTGTCAGAGTCAATTTATCACAGTCAGATGATTTATCCCGTAATAATAATGATACTGTGACCTATAGACATGGTGTAAGAGTCAATCTATCACAGTCAGATGATTTATCCCGGAAAAATAATGATACTGTGACCTATAGACATGTTGTCTGAGTCAATCTATCACAGTCCGATGATTTATCCTGTAACAATAATGATACTGTGACCTATAGACATGGTGTCAGAGTCAATCTATCACAGTCAGATTATTTATCCTATAACAGTAATGGTACCTTGACCAATAGAAATGGCGTCAGAGTAAATCTGTCACAGTCAGATGAATTATCCTGTACCACTAGTGGTACTGTGGCCAATAGACTTAGTGTCAGAGTCAATTAATCACAGTCAGATGATTTATCCTGTAACGGTATTGATACTGTCACCTATAGACATGATGTCAGGGTCAATCTATCACAGTCAGATGATTTATCCTGTAACAATAATGATACTTTGACCTATAGACATAGTGTCAGAGTCAATCTATCGCAGTCAGATGATTCATCCTGTAACAAAAATGGTACTGTGGCCTATAGATATGGTGTCATAGTCAATCCATCACAATCAAATACTTTATCCTGTAACAAAAATGGCACTGTGGCCTATAGACATGGTGTAAGAGTCAATCTATCACAGTCAGATGATTTATCCTGTAACAATAATGATACCTTGAACAAAAGAAGAGGCGTCAGAGTAAATATATCACAGTCAGATGATTTATCCTGTACCACTAGTGGTACTGTGGCCAATAGACATAGTGTCAGAGTCAATCTATCACAGTCAGATGATATATCATGTAACAATAATGATACTGTGACCTATAGACATGGCGTCAGAGTCAATCTATCACAGTCATATGATTTATCATGTAACAATAATGATACTGTCACCTATAGACATGATGTCAGAGACAATCTATCACAGTCATACGATTTATCCTGTAACAATAATGATACTGTGACCTATAGACATAGTGTCAAAATCAATCTATCACAGTCCGATGATTTATCCTGTAACAATAATGATACCTTGACCAATAGAAATGGTGTCAGAGTAAATCTATCACAGTCAGCTGATTTATCTTGTACCAATAATGGTACTGTGACCTATAGACATAGTGTCAGAGTCAATCTATCACAGTCAGATGATTTATCCTGTAACAAAAATGGTACTGTGGCCTATAGACTTGGTGTCAGAGTCAATCTATCACAGTCAGATGATTTATCCCGTAATAATAATGATACTGTGACCTATAGACATGGTGTCAGAGTCAATCTATCACAGTCAGATGATTTATCTTGTACCAATAATGGTACTTTGGCCAATATACATAGTGTGAGAGTCAATCTATCACATTCAGATGATTTATCCTGTAACAATAATGATACTGTGACCTATAGACATACTGTCAGAGTCAATATATCACAGTCAGATGATTTATCCTGTAATAATAATGATACTGTGACCTATAGACATGGTGTCAGAGTCAATCTATCACAGTCAGATGATTTATCCCGTATCAATAATGATACTGTGACCTATAGACATGGTGTCAGAGTCAATCTATCACAGGCAGATGATTTATCCTGTAACAATAATGATACCTTGAACAAAAGAAAAGGCGTCAGAATAAATATATAACAGTCAGATGATTTATCCTGTACCACTAGTGGTACTGTGGCCAATAGACATAGTGTCAGAGTCAATCTATCACAGTCAGATGATATATCATGTAACAATAATGATACTGTGACCTATAGACATGGCGTCAGAGTCAATTTATCACAGTCATATGATTTATCATGTAACAATAATGATACTGTCACCTATAGACATGATGTCAGAGACAATCTATCACAGTCATACGATTTATCCTGTAACAATAATGATACTGTGACCTATAGACATAGTGTCAAAATCAATCTATCACAGTCCGATGATTTATCCTGTAACAATAATGATACCTTGACCAATAGAAATGGTGTCAGAGTAAATCTATCACAGTCAGCTGATTTATCTTGTACCAATAATGGTACTGTGACCTATAGACATACTGTCAGAGTCAATATATCACAGTCAGATGATTTATCCTGTAACAATAAGGATACTGTGACCTATAGACATAGTGTCAGAGTCAATCTATCACAGTCAGATGATTTATCCTGTAACAAAAATGGTACTGTGGCCTATAGACTTGGTGTCAGAGTCAATCTATCACAGTCAGATGATTTATCCCGTAATAATAATGATACTGTGACCTATAGACATGGTGTCAGAGTCAATCTATCACAGTCAGATGATTTATCTTGTACCAATAATGGTACTTTGGCCAATATACATAGTGTGAGAGTCAATCTATCACATTCAGATGATTTATCCTGTAACAATAATGATACTGTGACCTATAGACATACTGTCAGAGTCAATATATCACAGTCAGATGATTTATCCTGTAATAATAATGATACTGTGACCTATAGACATGGTGTCAGAGTCAATCTATCACAGTCAGATGATTTATCCCGTATCAATAATGATACTGTGACCTATAGACATGGTGTCAGAGTCAATCTATCACAGGCAGATGATTTATCCTGTAACAATAATGATACCTTGAACAAAAGAAAAGGCGTCAGAATAAATATATAACAGTCAGATGATTTATCCTGTACCACTAGTGGTACTGTGGCCAATAGACATAGTGTCAGAGTCAATCTATCACAGTCAGATGATATATCATGTAACAATAATGATACTGTGACCTATAGACATGGCGTCAGAGTCAATTTATCACAGTCATATGATTTATCATGTAACATTAATGATACTGTCACCTATAGACATGATGTCAGAGACAATCTATCACAGTCATATGATTTATCCTGTAACAATAATGATACTGTGACCTATAGACATAGTGTCAGAATCAATTTATCACAGTCCGATGATTTATCCTGTAACAATAATGATACCTTGACCAATAGAAATGGTGTCAGAGTAAATCTATCACAGTCAGATGATTTATCTTGTACCAATAATGGTACTTTGGCCAATATACATAGTGTGAGAGTCAATCTGTCACAGTCAGATGATTTATCCTGTAACAATAATGATACTGTGACCTATAGACATACTGTCAGAGTCAATATATCACAGTCAGATGATTTATCCTGTAACAATAAGGATACTGTGACCTATAGACATAGTGTCAGAGTCAATCTATCACAGTCAGATGATTGATCCTGTAACAAAAATGGTACTGTGGCCTATAGACTTGGTGTCAGAGTCAATCTATCACAGTCAGATGATTTATCCCGTAATAATAATGATACTGTGACCTATAGACATGGTGTCAGAGTCAATCTATCACAGTCAGATGATTTATCCTGTAACAATAATGATACTGTGACATATAGACATAGTGTCAGAATCAATCTATCACAGTCCGATGATTTATCCTGTAACAATAATGATACCTTGACCAATAGAAATGGTGTCAGAGTAAATCTATCACAGTCAGATGATTTATCCTGTACCAGTAATGGTACTTTGGCCAATATACATAGTGTGAGAGTCAATCTATCACAGTCAGATGATATATCATGTAACAATAATGATACTGTGACCTATAGACATGGCGTCAGAGTCAATTTATCACAGTCATATGATTTATCATGTAACAATAATGATACTGTCACCTATAGACATGATGTCAGAGACAATCTATCACAGTCATATGATTTATCCTGTAACAATAATGATACTGTGACATATAGACATAGTGTCAGAATCAATCTATCACAGTCCGATGATTTATCCTGTAACAATAATGATACCTTGACCAATAGAAATGGTGTCAGAGTAAATCTATCACAGTCAGATGATTTATCTTGTACCAATAATGGTACTTTGGCCAATATACATAGTGTGAGAGTCAATCTATCACAGTCAGATGATTTATCCTGTAACAATAATGATACTGTGACCTATAGACATACTGTCAGAGTCAATATACCACAGTCAGATGATTTATCCTGTAACAATAAGGATACTGTGACCTATAGACATAGTGTCAGAGTAAATTTATCACAGTCAGATGATTTATCCTGTAACAAAAATGGTACTGTGGCCTATAGACTTGGTGTCAGAGTCAATTTATCACAGTCTGATGATTTATCCCGTAATAATAATGATACTGTGACCTATAGACATGGTGTCAGAGTCAATCTATCACAGTCAGATGATTTATCCTGTAACAATAATGATACTGTGACCTATAGACATAGTGGCAGAATCAATCTATCACAGTCCGATGATTTATCCTGTAACAATAATGATACCTTGACCAATAGAAATGGTGTCAGAGTCAATCTATCACAGTCAGATGATTGATCCTGTAACAAAAATGGTACTGTGGCCTATAGACTTGGTGTCAGAGTCAATCTATCACAGTCAGATGATTTATCCCGTAATAATAATGATACTGTGACCTATAGACATGGTGTGAGAGTCAATCTATCACAGTCAGATGATTTTCCTGTAACAATAATGATACTGTGACCTATAGACATAGTGTCAGAGTCAATATATCACAGTCAGATGATTTATCCTGTAACAAAAATGGTACTGTGGCCTATAGACGTGGTGTCAGAGTCAATCTATCACAGTCAGATGATTTATCCCGTAATAATAATGATACTGTGACCTATAGACATGGTGTCAGAGTCAATCTATCACAGTCAGATGATTTATCCCGTAACAATAATGATACTGTGACCTAAAGGGATGGTGTCAGAGTCAATCTATCACAGTCCGATGATTTATCCTGTAACAATAATGATGACTTGATCAAAAGAAATGGCGTCAGAGTAAACCTATTACAGTCAGATGATTTATCCTGTACCACCAGTGGTACTGTGGCTAATAGACATAGTGTCAGAATCAATCTATCACCATCCGATGATTTATCCTGTAACAATAATGATACCTTGACCAATAGAAATGGTGTCAGAGTAAATCTATCACAGTCAGATGATTTATCTTGTACCAATAATGGTACTTTGGCCAATATACATAGTGTGAGAGTCAATCTATCACAGTCAGATGATTTATCCTGTAACAATAATGATACTGTGACCTATAGACATACTGTCAGAGTCAATATATCACAGTCAGATGATTTATCCTGTAACAATAAGGATACTGTGACCTATAGACATAGTGTCAGAGTAAATTTATCACAGTCAGATGATTTATCCTGTAACAAAAATGGTACTGTGGCCTATAGACTTGGTGTCAGAGTCAATTTATCACAGTCTGATGATTTATCCCGTAATAATAATGATACTGTGACCTATAGACATGGTGTCAGAGTCAATCTATCACAGTCAGATGATTTATCCTGTAACAATAATGATACTGTGACCTATAGACATAGTGTCAGAATCAATCTATCACAATCCGATGATTTATCCTGTAACAATACTGATACCTTGACCAATAGAAATGGTGTCAGAGTCAATCTATCACAGTCAGATGATTTTCCTGTAACAATAATGATACTGTGACCTATAGACATAGTGTCAGAGTCAATATATCACAGTCAGATGATTTATCCTGTAACAAAAATGGTACTGTGGCCTATAGACGTGGTGTCAGAGTCAATCTATCACAGTCAGATGATTTATCCCGTAATAATAATGATACTGTGACCTATAGACATGGTGTCAGAGTCAATCTATCACAGTCAGATGATTTATCCTGTAACAATAATGATACTGTGACCTAAAGGGATGGTGTCAGAGTCAATCTATCACAGTCCGATGATTTATCCTGTAACAATAATGATGCCTTGATCAAAAGAAATGGCGTCAGAGTAAACCTATTACAGTCAGATGATTTATCCTGTACCACCAGTGGTACTGTGGTCAATAGACATAGTGTCAGAGTCAATCTATTACAGTCAGATGATATCTTCTGTAACAATAATGATACTGTGACCTATAGACATGATGTCAGAGTTAATCTATCACAGTCAGATGATTTATCCTGTAACAATAATGATACTGTCACCTATAGACATGATGTCAGAGACAATCTATCACAGTCAGATGATTTATCCTGTAACAATAATGATACTATGACCTATAGACATGGTGTCAGAGTAAATTTATCAGAGTCAGATGATTTATCCTGTAACAATGATGATACTGTGACCTATAGACATAATGTCAGAATCAATCTATCACAGTCAGATGATTTATCCTGTAACAATGATGATACTGTGAGTTATAGACATAGTGTAAGAATCAGTCTATCACAGTCAGATGATTTATCCTGTAACAATAATGATACTTTGACCTATAGACATATTGTCAGAGTCTATCTATCACAGTCAGATGATTTATCCTTTATAAAAAATGGTACTGTGGCCTATAGACATGGTGTCATAGTCAATCTATCACAGTCAGATGATTTATCCTTTATAAAAAATGGTACTGTGGCCTATAGACATGGTGTCATAGTCAATCTATCACAGTCGGGTGATTTATTCTGTAGCAATAATGGTACTGTGGCCTATAGACATAGTGTCAGAGTCAATTTATCAAAGTCAGATGATTTATCCCGTAATAATAATGATACTGTGACCTATAGACATGGCGTCAGAGTCAATTTATCACAGTCATATGATTTATCCTGTAACAATAATGATACTGTGACATATAGACATAGTGTCAGAATCAATCTATCACAGTCCGATGATTTATCCTGTAACAATAATGATACTGTGAGTTATAGACATAGTGTAAGAATCAGTCTATCACAGTCAGATGATTTATCCTGTAACAATAATGATACCTTGACCAATAGAAATGGTGTCAGAGTAAATCTATCACAGTCAGATGATTTATCTTGTACCAATAATGGTACTTTGGCCAATATACATAGTGTGAGAGTCAATCTATCACAGTCAGATGATTTATCCTGTAACAATAATGATACTGTGACCTATAGACATACTGTCAGAGTCAATATATCACAGTCAGTTGATTTATCCTGTAACAATAAGGATACTGTGACCTATAGACATAGTGTCAGAGTAAATTTATCACAGTCAGATGATTTATCCTTTAACAAAAATGGTATTGTGGCCTATAGACTTGGTGTCAGAGTCAATTTATCACAGTCTGATGATTTATCCCGTAATAATAATGATACTGTGACCTATAGACATGGTGTCAGAGTCAATCTATCACAGTCAGATGATTTATCCTGTAACAATAATGATACTGTGACCTATAGACATAGTGTCAGAATCAATCTATCACAGTCCGATGATTTATCCTGTAACAATAATGATACCTTGACCAATAGAAATGGTGTCAGAGTCAATCTATCACAGTCAGATAATTGATCCTGTAACAAAAATGGTACTGTGGCCTATAGACTTGGTGTCAGAGTAAATCTATCACAGTCAGATGATTTATCCTGTAACAATAATGATACTTTGACCTATAGACATATTGTCAGAGTCTATCTATCACAGTCAGATGATTTATCCTTTATAAAAAATGGTACTGTGGCCTATAGACATGGTGTCATAGTCAATCTATCGCAGTCGGGTGATTTATTCTGTAGCAATAATGGTACTGTGGCCTATAGACATAGTGTCAGAGTCAATTTATCACAGTCAGATGATTTATCCCGTAATAATAATGATACTGTGACCTATAGACATGGCGTCAGAGTCAATTTATCACAGTCATATGATTTATCATGTAACAATAATGATACTGTCACCTATAGACATGATGTCAGAGACAATCTATCACAGTCATATGATTTATCCTGTAACAATAATGATACTGTGACATATAGACATAGTGTCAGAATCAATCTATCACAGTCCGATGATTTATCCTGTAACAATAATGATACTGTGAGTTATAGACATAGTGTAAGAATCAGTCTATCACAGTCAGATGATTTATCCTGTAACAATAATGATACCTTGACCAAAAGAAATGGTGTCAGAGTAAATCTATCACAGTCAGATGATTTATCTTGTACCAATAATGGTACTTTGGCCAATATACATAGTGTGAGAGTCAATCTATCACAGTCAGATGATTTATCCTGTAACAATAATGATACTGTGACCTATTGACATACTGTCAGAGTCAATATATCACAGTCAGATGATTTATCCTGTAACAATAAGGATACTGTGACCTATAGACATAGTGTCAGAGTAAATTTATCACAGTCAGTTGATTTATCCTGTAACAAAAATGGTACTGTGGCCTATAGACTTGGTGTCAGAGTCAATTTATCACAGTCTGATGATTTATCCCGTAATAATAATGATACTGTGACCTATAGACATGGTGTCAGAGTCAATCTATCACAGTCAGATGATTTATCCTGTAACAATAATGATACTGTGACCTATAGACATAGTGTCAGAATCAATCTATCACAGTCCGATGATTTATCCTGTAACAATAATGATACCTTGACCAATAGAAATGGTGTCAGAGTCAATCTATCACAGTCAGATGATTGATCCTGTAACAATAATGATACTATGACCTATAGACATGGTGTCAGAGTCAATTTATCAGAGTCAGATGATTTATCCTGTAACAATGATGATACTGTGACCTATAGACATAGTGTCAGAATCAATCTATCACAGTCAGATGATTTATCCTGTAACAATGATGATACTGTGAGTTATAGACATAGTGTAAGAATCAGTCTATCACAGTCAGATGATTTATCCTGTAACAATAATGATACTTTGACCTATAGACATATTGTCAGAGTCTATCTATCACAGTCAGATGATTTATCCTTTATAAAAAATGGTACTGTGGCCTATAGACATGGTGTCATAGTCAATCTATCACAGTCGGGTGATTTATTCTGTAGCAATAATGGTACTGTGGCCTATATACATAGTGTCAGAGTCAATTTATCACAGTCAGATGATTTATCCCGTAATAATAATGATACTGTGACCTATAGACATGGCGTCAGAGTCAATTTATCACAGTCATATGATTTATCATGTAACAATAATGATACTGTCACCTATAGACATGATGTCAGAGACAATCTATCACAGTCATATGATTTATCCTGTAACAATAATGATACTGTGACATATAGACATAGTGTCAGAATCAATCTATCACAGTCCGATGATTTATCCTGTAACAATAATGATACTGTGAGTTATAGACATAGTGTAAGAATCAGTCTATCACAGTCAGATGATTTATCCTGTAACAATAATGATAGTTTGACCTATAGACATATTGTCAGAGTCTATCTATCACAGTCAGATGATTTATCCTTTATAAAAAATGGTACTGTGGCCTATAGACATGGTGTCATAGTCAATCTATCACAGTCGGGTGATTTATTCTGTAGCAATAATGGTACTGTGGCCTATAGACATAGTGTCAGAGTCAATTTATCACAGTCAGATGATTTATCCCGTAATAATAATTATACTGTGATCTATAGACATGGCGTCAGAGTCAATTTATCACAGTCATATGATTTATCATGTAACAATAATGATACTGTCACCTATAGACATGATGTCAGAGACAATCTATCACAGTCATATGATTTATTCTGTAACAATAATGATACTGTGACATATAGACATAGTGTCAGAATCAATCTATCACAGTCCGATGATTTATCCTGTAACAATAATGATACCTTGACCAATAGAAATGGTGTCAGAGTAAATCTATCACAGTCAGATGATTTATCTTGTACCAATAATGGTACTTTGGCCAATATACATAGTGTGAGAGTCAATCTATCACAGTCAGATGATTTATCCTGTAACAATAAGGATACTGTGACCTATAGACATAGTGTCAGAGTAAATTTATCACAGTCAGATGATTTATCCTGTAACAAAAATGGTACTGTGGCCTATAGACTTGGTGTCAGAGTCAATTTATCACAGTCAGATGATTTATCCCGTAATAATAATGATACTGTGACCTATAGACATGGTGTCAGAGTCAATCTATCACAGTCAAATGATTTATCCTGTAACAATAATGATACTGTGACCTATAGACATAGTGTCAGAATCAATCTATCACAGTCCGATGATTTATCCTGTAACAATAATGATACCTTGACCAATAGAAATGGTGTCAGAGTAAATCTATCACAGTCAGATGATTGATCCTGTAACAAAAATGGTACTGTGGCCTATAGACTTGGTGTCAGAGTCAATCTATCACAGTCAGATGATTTATCCCGTAATAATAATTATACTGTGACCTATAGACATGGTGTGAGAGTCAATCTATCACAGTCAGATGATTTTCCTGTAACAATAATGATACTGTGACCTATAGACATAGTGTCAGAGTCAATATATCACAGTCAGATGATTTATCCTGTAACAAAAATGGTACTGTGGCCTATAGACGTGGTGTCAGAGTCAATCTATCACAGTCAGATGATTTATCCCGTAACAATAATGATACTGTGACCTATAGACATGGTGTCAGAGTCAATCTATCACAGTCAGATGATTTATCCCGTAACAATAATGATACTGTGACCTAAAGACATGGTGTCAGAGTCAATCTATCACAGTCCGATGATTTATCCTGTAACAATAATGATGCCTTGATGAAAAGAAATGGCGTCAGAGTAAACCTATTACAGTCAGATGATTTATCCTGTACCACCAGTGGTACTGTGGCCAATAGACATAGTGTCAGAGTCAATCTATTACAGTCAGATGATATCTTCTGTAACAATAATGATACTGTGACCTATAGACATGATGTCAGAGTTAATCTATCACAGTCAGATGATTTATCCTGTAACAATAATGATACTGTCACCTATAGACATGATGTCAGAGACAATCTATCACAGTCAGATGATTTATCCTGTAACAATAATGATACTATGACCTATAGACATGGTGTCAGAGTCAATTTATCAGAGTCAGATGATTTATCTTGTAACAATGATGATACTGTGACCTATAGACATAGTGTCAGAATCAATCTATCACAGTCAGATGATTTATCCTGTAACAATGATGATACTGTGAGTTATAGACATAGTGTAAGAATCAGTCTATCACAGTCAGATGATTTATCCTGTAACAATAATGATACTTTGACCTATATACATATTGTCAGAGTCTATCTATCACAGTCAGATGATTTATCCTTTATAAAAAATGGTACTGTGGCCTATAGACATGGTGTCATAGTCAATCTATCACAGTCGGGTGATTTATTCTGTAGCAATAATGGTACTGTGGCCTATAGACATAGTGTCAGAGTCAATTTATCACAGTCAGATGATTTATCCCGTAATAATAATGATACTGTGACCTATAGACATGGCGTCAGAGTCAATTTATCACAGTCATATGATTTATCATGTAACAATAATGATACTGTCACCTATAGACATGATGTCAGAGACAATCTATCACAGTCATATGATTTATCCTGTAACAATAATGATACTGTGACATATAGACATAGTGTCAGAATCAATCTATCACAGTCCGATGATTTATCCTGTAACAATAATGATACCTTGACCAATAGAAATGGTGTCAGAGTAAATCTATCACAGTCAGATGATTTATCTTGTACCAATAATGGTACTTTGGCCAATATACATAGTGTGAGAGTCAATCTATCACAGTCAGATGATTTATCCTGTAACAATAAGGATACTGTGACCTATAGACATAGTGTCAGAGTAAATTTATCACAGTCAGATGATTTATCCTGTAACAAAAATGGTACTGTGGCCTATAGACTTGGTGTCAGAGTCAATTTATCACAGTCAGATGATTTATCCCGTAATAATAATGATACTGTGACCTATAGACATGGTGTCAGAGTCAATCTATCACAGTCAAATGATTTATCCTGTAACAATAATGATACTGTGACCTATAGACATAGTGTCAGAATCAATCTATCACAGTCCGATGATTTATCCTGTAACAATAATGATACCTTGACCAATAGAAATGGTGTCAGAGTAAATCTATCACAGTCAGATGATTGATCCTGTAACAAAAATGGTACTGTGGCCTATAGACTTGGTGTCAGAGTCAATCTATCACAGTCAGATGATTTATCCCGTAATAATAATTATACTGTGACCTATAGACATGGTGTGAGAGTCAATCTATCACAGTCAGATGATTTTCCTGTAACAATAATGATACTGTGACCTATACACATAGTGTCAGAGTCAATATATCACAGTCAGATGATTTATCCTGTAACAAAAATGGTACTGTGGCCTATAGACGTGGTGTCAGAGTCAATCTATCACAGTCAGATGATTTATCCCGTAACAATAATGATACTGTGACCTATAGACATGGTGTCAGAGTCAATCTATCACAGTCAGATGATTTATCCCGTAACAATAATGATACTGTGACCTAAAGACATGGTGTCAGAGTCAATCTATCACAGTCCGATGATTTATCCTGTAACAATAATGATGCCTTGATGAAAAGAAATGGCGTCAGAGTAAACCTATTACAGTCAGATGATTTATCCTGTACCACCAGTGGTACTGTGGCCAATAGACATAGTGTCAGAGTCAATCTATTACAGTCAGATGATATCTTCTGTAACAATAATGATACTGTGACCTATAGACATGATGTCAGAGTTAATCTATCACAGTCAGATGATTTATCCTGTAACAATAATGATACTGTCACCTATAGACATGATGTCAGAGACAATCTATCACAGTCAGATGATTTATCCTGTAACAATAATGATACTATGACCTATAGACATGGTGTCAGAGTCAATTTATCAGAGTCAGATGATTTATCCTGTAACAATGATGATACTGTGACCTATAGACATAGTGTCAGAATCAATCTATCACAGTCAGATGATTTATCCTGTAACAATGATGATACTGTGAGTTATAGACATAGTGTAAGAATCAGTCTATCACAGTCAGATGATTTATCCTGTAACAATAATGATACTTTGACCTATATACATATTGTCAGAGTCTATCTATCACAGTCAGATGATTTATCCTTTATAAAAAATGGTACTGTGGCCTATAGACATGGTGTCATAGTCAATCTATCACAGTCGGGTGATTTATTCTGTAGCAATAATGGTACTGTGGCCTATAGACATAGTGTCAGAGTCAATTTATCACAGTCAGATGATTTATCCCGTAATAATAATGATACTGTGACCTATAGACATGGTGTAAGAGTCAGTCTATCACAGTCAGATGATTTATCCCGGAAAAATAATGATACTGTGACCTATAGACATGTTGTCTGAGTCAATCTATCACAGTCCGATGATTTATCCTGTAACAATAAATATACTGTGACCTATAGACATGATGTCAGAGTCAATCTATCACAGTCATATGATTTATCCTGTAACAATAATGATACTGTGAATTATAGACATGATGCCTGAGTCAATTTATCACAGTCAGATGATTTATCCCGTAATAATAATGATACTGTGACCTATAGACATGGTGTAAGAGTCAATCTATCACAGTCAGATGATTTATCCCGTAACAATAATGATACTGTGACCTATAGACATGGTGTCAGAGTCAATCTATCACAGTCAGATGATTTTTCCTGTAACAATAATGATACCTTGACCAAAAGAAATGGCGTCAGAGTAAATATATCACAGTCAGATGATTTATCCTGTACCACTAGTGGTACTGTTGTCAATAGACATAGTGTCAGAGTCAATCTATTACAGTCAGATGATATCTCCTGTAACAATAATGATACTGTGACCTATAGACATGATGTCAGAGTTAATCTATCACCGTCAGATGATTTATCCTGTAACAAAAATGGCACTGTGGCCTATAGACGTGGTGTCGGAGTCGATCTATCACAGTCAAGTGATTTATTCTGTAGCAATAATGGTACTGTGGCCTATAGACATAGTGTCAGAGTAAATTTATCACAGTGAAATGATTTATCCCGTAATAATAATGATACTGTCACCTATAGACATGGTGTAAGAGTCAATCTATCACAGTCAGATGATTTATCCCGTAACAATAATGATACTGTCACCTATACACATGATGTCAGAGACAATCTATCACAGTCAGATGGTTTATCCTATAAGAATAATGATACTGTGACCTGTAGACATAGTGTCAGAATCAATATATCACAGTCCGATGATTTATCCTGTAACAATAATGTTACTGTGGCCTAAAGACGTGGTGTCAAAGTCAATCTATATCTGTCAGTTGATTTATCCCGTATAATAATGATACTTTGACCTATAGACATGGTGTCAGAGTCAATCTATCACAGTCAGAATATTTATCCCGTAACAATAATGATACTATGACCTATAGACATGGTGTCAGAGTCAATCTATCACAGTCAGATGATTTATCCTGTAACAATAATGATACCTTCACCAATAGAAATGGATTCAGAGTCAATCTATCACAGTCAGATTATTTATCCCGTAACAATAATGATACTTTGACCTATAGACATGGTGTCAGAGTCAATTTATCATAGTCAGATGATTTATCCTGTAACAATGATGATACTGTGACCTATAGACATAGTGTCAGAATCAATCTATCACAGTCAGATGATTTATCCTGTAACAATGATGATACTGTGAGTTATAGACATAGTGTAAGAATCAGTCTTTCCCAGTCAGATGATTTATCCTGTAACAATAATGATACTTTGACCTATAGACATATTGTCAGAGTCTATCTATCACAGTCCGATGATTTATCCTGTAACAATAATGATACCTTGACCAATAGAAATGGTGTCAGAGTAAATCTATCACAGTCAGATGATTTATCTTGTACCAATAATGGTACTTTGGCCAATATACATAGTGTGAGAGTCAATCTATCACAGTCAGATGATTTATCCTGTAACAATAATGATACTGTGACCTATAGACATACTGTCAGAGTCAATATATCACAGTCAGATGATTTATCCTGTAACAATAATGATACTTTGACCTGTAGACATATTGTCAGAGTCTATCTATCACAGTCAGATGATTTATCCTTTATAAAAAATGGTACTGTGGCCTATAGACATGGTGTCAAAGTCAATCTATCACAGTCGGGTGATTTATTCTGTAGCAATAATGGTACTGTGGCCTATAGACATAGTGTCAGAGTCAATTTATCACAGTCAGATGATTTATCCCGTAATAATAATGATACTGTGACCTATAGACATGGTGTAAGAGTCAATCTATCACAGTCAGATGATTTATCCCGGAAAAATAATGATACTGTGACCTATAGACATGTTGTCTGAGTCAATCTATCACAGTCCGATGATTTATCCTGTAACAATAATGATACTGTGACCTATAGACATGGTGTCAGAGTCAATCTATCACAGTCAGATGATTTATCCTATAACAGTAATGGTACCTTGACCAATAGAAATGGCGTCAGAGTAAATCTGTCACAGTCAGATGATTTATCCTGTACCACTAGTGGTACTGTGGCCAATAGACTTAGTGTCAGAGTCAATCAATCACAGTCAGATGATTTATCCTGTAACGGTATTGATACTGTCACCTATAGACACGATGTCAGAGTCAATCTATCACAGTCAGTTGATTTATCCTGTAACAATAATGATACTTTGACCTATAGACATAGTGTCAGAGTCAATCTATCGCAGTCAGATGATTCATCCTGTAACAAAAATGGTACTGTGGCCTATAGATATGGTGTCATAGTCAATCCATCACAATCAAATACTTTATCCTGTAACAAAAATGGCACTGTGGCCTATAGACGTGGTGTCAGAGTCAATCTATCACAGTCAGGTGATTTATCCTGTAGCAATAATGGTACTGTGGCCTATAGACATAGTGTCAGAGTCAATTTATCACAGTCAGATGATTTATCCCGTAATAATAATGAAACTGTGACCTATAGACATGGTGTAAGAGTCAATCTATCACAGTCAGATGATATATCCCTTATCAATAATGACACTGTGGCCTAAAGACATGGTGTCAGAGTCAATCTATCACAGTCAGATGATTTATCCTGTAACAAAAATGATACCTTGAACAAAAGAAAAGGCGTCATAGTAAATATATCACAGTCAGATGATTTATCCTGTACCACTAGTGGTACTGTGGCCAATAGACATAGTGTCAGAGTCAATCTATCACAGTCAGATGATATATCATGTAACAATAATGATACTGTGACCTATAGACATGGCATCAGAGTCAATCTATCACAGTCATATGATTTATCATGTTACAATAATGATACTGTCACCTATAGACATGATGTCAGAGACAATCTATCACAGTCATACGATTTATCCTGTAACAATAATGATACTGTGACCTATAGACATAGTGTCAAAATCAATCTATCACAGTCAGATGATTTATCCCGTAATAATAACGATACTGTGACCTATAGACATGGTGTCACAGTCAATCTATCACAGTCAGATTATTTATCCCGTAACAATAATGATACTGTGACCTAAAGACATGGTGTCAGAGTCAATCTATCACAGTCCGATGATTTATCCTGTAACAATAATGATGCCTTGATGAAAAGAAATGGCGTCAGAGTAAACCTATTACAGTCAGATGATTTATCCTGTACCACCAGTGGTACTGTGGCCAATAGACATAGTGTCAGAGTCAATCTATTACAGTCAGATGATATCTTCTGTAACAATAATGATACTGTGACCTATAGACATGATGTCAGAGTTAATCTATCACAGTCAGATGATTTATCCTGTAACAATAATGATACTGTCACCTATAGACATGATGTCAGAGACAATCTATCACAGTCAGATGATTTATCCTGTAACAATAATGATAATATGACCTATAGACATGGTGTCAGAATCAATCTATCACAGTCAGATGATTTTTCCTGTAATAATAAGGATACTGTGGCCTAAAGACATAGTGTCAGAGTCAATCTATAACAGTCAGATAAATTATCCTGTAACAATAAGGATACTGTGACCTATAGACATAGTGTCAGAGTCAATCTATCACAGTCAGATGATTTATCCTGTAACAAAAATGGTACTGTGGCCTATAGACGTGGTGTCAGTGTCAATCTATCACAGTCAGATGATTTATCCTGTAACAATAATGATACTTTGAACTAAAGACATAGTGTCAGAATCAATCTATCACAGTCAGATGATTTTTCCTGTAACAATAAGGATACTGTGGCCTATAGACATAGTGTCAGAGTCAATCTATAACAGTTAAATGATTTATTCTGTAACAATAAGGATACTGTGAACTATAGACATAGTGTCAGAGTCAATCTGTCACAGTCAGATGATTTATCCTGTAACAAAAATGGTACTGTGGCCTATAGACGTGGTGTCAGAGTCAATCTATCACAGTCAGATGATTTTTCCTGTAACAATTAGGATACTGTGGCCTATAGACATAGTGGCAGAGTCAATCTATCACAGTGAGATTATTTATCCCGTAACAATAATGATAATGTGACCTATAGACATAGTGTCAGAGTCAATCTATCACAGTCAGATGATTTATCCTGTAACAAAAATGGTACTGTGGCCAATAGACGTGGTGTCAGTGTCAAAATCTATCACATTCAGATGATTTATCCTGTACCAATAATGATACTTTGAGCTAAAGACATAGTGTCAGAATCAATCTATCACAGTCCGATGATTTTTCCTGTAACAATAAGGATACTGTGGCCTATAGACATAGTGTCAGAGTCAATGGACATGATGTCAGAGTTAATCTATCACAGTCAGATGATTTATCCTATAACAATGATGATACTGTGACCAATAGAAATGGTGTCAGAGTCAATCTATCACAGTCAGATGATTTATCCCGTAATAATAATGATACTGTGACCTATAGACATGGTGTAAGAGTCAATCTATCACAGTCAGATGATTTATCCCGTAACAATAATGATACTGTGACGTATAGACATGGTGTCAGAGTCAATCTATCACAGTCAGATGATTTTTCCTGTAACAATAATGATACCTTGACCAAAAAAAATGGCGTCAGAGTAAATATATCACAGTCAGATGATATATCCTGTAACAATAATGATACTGTGACCTATAGACATGGCGTCAGAGTCAATCTATCACAATCATATGATTTATCCTGTAACAATAATGATACTGTCACATATAGACATGATGTCAGAGACAATCCATCACAGTCAGATGATTTATCCTGTAACAATAAGGATACTGTGACCTATAGACATAGTGTCATAGTAAATCTATCACAGTCCGATGATTTATCCTGTAACAAAAATGGTACTGTGGTCTATAGACTTGGTGTCAGAGTCAATCTATCACAGTCAGATGATTTATCCCGTAATAATAATGATACTGTGACCTATAGACATGGTGTCAGAGTCAATCTATCACAGTCAGATGATTTATCCTGTAACAATAATGATACTGTGACCTATAGACATAATGTCAGAATCAATCTATCACAGTCCGATGATTTATCCTGTAACAATAATGATACCTTGACCAATAGAAATGGTGGCAGAGTAAATCTATCACTATCTTACTACACAATAAAAGCCAATTATACCAAGCATGTTTCATAAGATAGACCATCTAACATCATCTAACATCATAGTACTATCTTACTACACAATAAAAACCAATTATACCAAGCATGTTTCAATAGATAGACCATCTTACATCATAGTACTATCTTACTACACCATAAAAACCAATTATACCAAGGATGTTGCAATAGATAGACAATCTAACAGCACAGTACTATCTTACTACACAATAAAAACCAATTATACCAAGCATGTTTCATTAGATAGACCATCTAACATCATATTACTATCTTTCTACACAATAAAAACCAATTATACCAAGCATGTTTCATTAGATAGACCATCTAACATCATAGTACTATCTTTCTACGCAATAAAAACCAATTATACCAAGCATTTTTCATTAGATACCCCATCTAACATCATAGTACTATCTTTCTACGCAATAAAAACCAATTATACCAAGCATGTTTTATTAGATAGACCATCTAACATCATAGTACTATCTTTCTACACAATAAAAACCAATTATACCAAGCATGTTTCATTAGATAGACCATCTAACATCATAGTACTATCTTACTACACAATAAAAACCAATTATACCAAGCATGTTTCATTGGATAGACCATCTTACATCATAGTACTATCTTTCTACACAATAAAAACCAATTATACCAAGCATGTTTCATTAAATAGACCATATAACATCATAGTACTATCTTTCTACACAATGAAAACCAATTATACCAAGCATGTGTCAATAGATAGACCATCTAACATTAAAGTACTATCTTACTTCACAATAAAAACCAATTATACCAAGCATGTTTCAATAAATAGACCATCTAACATCATAGTACTATCTTACTACACAATAAAAACCAATTATACCAAGCAAGTTTCATAATATAGACCATCTAAAATCATCTAACATCATAGTACTATCTTACTACACAATAAAAACCAATTATACCAAGCATGTTTCAATAGATAGACCATCTAACATCATAGTTCTATCTTACTACACCATAAAACCAATTATACCAAGCATGTTTCAATAGATAGACAATCTAACAGCACAGTACTATCTTACTACACAATAAAAACCAATTATACCAAGCATGTTTCATTAGATAAACAATCTAACATCATAGTAATATCTTACTACACAATAAAAACCAATTATACCAAGCATGTTTCATTAGATAGACCATCTAACATCATAGTACTATCTTTCTACACAATAAAAACCAATTATACCAAGAATGTTTCATTAGATACACCATCTTACATCATAGTACTATCTTTCTACGCAATAAAAATCAATTATACCAAGCATTTTTCATTAGATACACCATCTAACAAGGGCAAGACTGGGGTGTTAGATGAAGACATTATAAATGAAGGTGTGATAGATACAATAGAACAATTATTACAAAGATATGATGTCTGTATGTCTTGTTTAGTTGATTGTGTATGACTAGGATGTCACAAATGCCTGACTAGGGTGTTACAAGGGCATGACTCGGGTGTTAGAGGAAGACATTATCAATGAAGGTGTGATAGATACAATAGAACAATTATTACAAAGATATGATGTCTGTATGTATTATAAAGTTGAATGTGTATGACTAGGATGTCACAAATGCCAGACTGGGGTGTTAGAAGGGCATGCCTGGGGTGTTAGATGAAGACATTATCAATGTAGGTGTGATAGATACAATAGAACAATTATTACAAAGATATGATGTCTGTATGTATTATATAGTTGATTGTGTATGACTAGAATGTCATAAATGCCTGACTAGGGTGTTACAAGGGCATGACATGGGTGTTAGATGTAGACCTTATAGATGAAGGTGTGATAGATACAATAGAACAATTATTACAAAGATATGATGTCTGTATGTATTATAAAGTTGATTGTGTATGACTAGGATGTCACAAATGCTAGACTAGGATGTTACAAGGGCATGACTGGGGTTTTAGATGCAGACATTATAAATGAAGGTGTTATAGATACAATAGAACAATTATTACAAAGATATGATGTTTTTGTATGTATTATATAGTTGATTGTGTAGGACTAGGATGTCACAAATGCCTGATTAGGGTGTTACAAGGGCATGACTGGGGTGTTAGATGAAGACATTATAAATGAAGGTGTGATAGATACAATAAAACAATTATTACAATGATATAATGTCTGTATGTATTGTATAGTTGATTGTGTATGACTAGGATGTCCCAAATGCCTGACTAGGGTATTATGAGGGCATGACTGGGGTGTTAGATATAAACCTTGTATATGTAGGTGTGATAGATACAATAGAACAATATTACAAGATATGATGTCTGTATGTATTATATAGTTGAGTGTGTAGAACTAGGATGTCACAAATGCCTGATTAGGGTGTTACAAGGGCATGTCTGGGGTGTTACAACAGTGAGATGAAGACATAATAAATGAAGGTGTGATAGATACAATAGAACAATTATTATAAAGATATGATGTCTGTATGTATTGTTTAGTTGATTGTGTATGACTAGGATGTCACAAATGCCTGACTGGGGTGTTAGAAGGGCATGACTGGGGTGTTAGATGAAGAAATTATAAATGAAGGTGTGATAGATACAATAGAACAATTATTGCAATGATATGATGTTTGTATGTATTGTATAGTTGATTGTGTATGACTAGGATGTCCCAAATGCCTGACTAGGGTGTTATGGAGCATGACTGGGGTGTTAGATGTAAACCTTGTATATGTAGGTGTGATAGATACAATAGAAAAATTATTACAAGATATGATGTCTGTATGTATTATATAGTTGAGTGTGTAGGACTAGGATGTCACAAATGCCTGATTAGGGTGTTACAAGGGCATGACTGGGGTGTTAGAACAGTGAGATGAAGACATAATAAATGAAGGTGTGATAGATACAATAGAACAATTATTACAAAGATATGATGTCTGTATGTATTATATAGTGGATTGTGTATGACTAGGATGTCACAACTGCCAGACTAGGGTGTTACAAGGGCAAGACTGGGGTGTTAGATGAAGACATTATAAATGAAGGTGTGATAGATACAATAGAACAATTATTACAAAGATATGATGTCTGTATGTCTTGTTTAGTTGATTGTGTATGACTAGGATGTCACAAATGCCTGACTAGGGTGTTACAAGGGCATGACTCGGGTGTTAGAGGAAGACATTATCAATGAAGGTGTGATAGATACAATAGAACAATTATTACAAAGATATGATGTCTGTATGTATTATAAAGTTGAATGTGTATGACTAGGATGTCACAAATGCCAGACTGGGGTGTTAGAAGGGCATGCCTGGGGTGTTAGATGAAGACATTATAAATGTAGGTGTGATAGATACAATAGAACAATTATTACAAAGATATGATGTCTGTATGTATTATATAGTTGATTGTGTATGACTAGAATGTCATAAATGCCTGACTAGGGTGTTACAAGGGCATGACATGGGTGTTAGATGTAGACCTTATAGATGAAGGTGTGATAGATACAATAGAACAATTATTACAAAGATATGATGTCTGTATGTATTATAAAGTTGATTGTGTATGACTAGGATGTCACAAATGCTAGACTAGGATGTTACAAGGGCATGACTGGGGTTTTAGATGAAGACATTATAAATGAAGGTGTGATAGATACAATAGAACAATTTTTACAAAGATATGATGTTTTTGTATGTATTATATAGTTGATGGTGTATGACTGGGATGTCACAAATGCCAGACTAGGGTGTTACAAAGGCAAGACTGGGGTGTTAGATGAAGACATTATAAATGAAGGTGTGATAGATACAATAGAACAATTATTACAAAGATATGATGTCTGTATGTATTGTTTAGTTGATTGTGTATGACTAGGATGACACAAATGCCTGACTAGGGTGTTACAAGGGCATGACTGGGGTTTTAGATGAAGACATTATAAATGAAGGTGTGATAGATACAATAGAACAATATTACAAGATATGATGTCTGTATGTATTATATAGTTGAGTGTGTAGAACTAGGATGTCACAAATGCCTGATAAGGGTGTTACAAGGGCTTGTCTGGGGTGTTACAACAGTGAGATGAAGACATAATCAATGAAGGTGTGATAGATACAATAGAACAATTATTACAAAGATATGATGTCTGTATGTATTTTAAGTTGAATGTGTATGACTAGGATGTCACAACTGCCAGACTGGGGTGTTAGAAGGGCATGACTGGGGTGTTAGATGAAGACATTATAAATGAAGGTGTGATAGATACAATAGAACAATTATTGCAATGATATGATGTTTGTTTGTATTGTATAGTTGATTGTGTATGACTAGGATGTCCCAAATGCCTGACTAGGGGGCTATGATGGCATGACGTGGGTGTTAGATGTAGACCTTTTATATGTAGGTGTGATAGATACAATAGAACAATTATTACAAGATATGATGTCTGTATGTATTATATAGTTGAGTGTGTAGGACTAGGATGTCACAAATGCCTGATTAGGGTGTCACAAGGGCGTGACTGGGGTGTTAGAACAGTGAGATGAAGACATAATAAATGAAGGTGTGATAGATACAATAGAACAATTATTACAAAGATATGATGTCTGTATGTATTATATAGTTGATTGTGTATGACTAGGATGTCACAACTGCCAGACTAGGGTGTTACAAGAGCAAGACTGGGGTGTTAGATGAAGACATTATAAATGAAGGTGTGATAGATACAATAGAACAATTATTACAAAGATATGATGTCTGTATGTATTGTTTAGTTGATTGTGTATGACTAGGATGTCACAAATGCCTGACTAGGGTGTTACAAGGGCATGACTGGGGTGTTAGATGAAGACATTATAAATGAAGCTGTGATAGATACAATAAAACAATTATTACAAAGATATGATGTCTGTATGTATTTTAAGTTGAATGTGTATGACTAGGATGTCACATATGCCAGAATGGGGTGTTAGAAGGGCATGACTGGGATGTTAGATGAAGACATTATAAATGAAGGTGTGATAGATACAATAGAACAATTATTGCAATGATATGATGTTTGTATGTATTGTATAGTTGATTGATTATGACTAGGATGTCCCAAATGCCTGACTAGGGTGTTATGGAGCATGACTGGGGTGTTAGATGTAAACCTTGTATATGTAGGTGTGATAGATACAATAGAAAAATTATTACAAGATATGATGTCTGTATGTATTATATAGTTGAGTGTGTAGGACTAGGATGTCACAAATGCCTGATTAGGGTGTTACAAGGGCATGACTGGGGTGTTAGAACAGTGAGATGAAGACATAATAAATGAAGGTGTGATAGATACAATAGAACAATTATTACAAAGATATGATGTCTGTATGTATTATATAGTTGATTGTGTATGACTAGGATGTCACAACTGCCAGACTAGGGTGTTACAAGGGCAAGACTGGGGTGTTAGATGAAGACATTATAAATGAAGGTGTGATAGATACAATAGAACAATTATTACAAAGATATGATGTCTGTATGTCTTGTTTAGTTGATTGTGTATGACTAGGATGTCACAAATGCCTGACTAGGGTGGTACAAGGGCATGACTCGGGTGTTAGAGGAAGACATTATCAATGAAGGTGTGATCGATACAATAGAACAATTATTACAAAGATATGATGTCTGTATGTATTATAAAGTTGATTGTGTATGACTAGGATGTCACAAATGCTAGACTAGGATGTTACAAGGGCATGACTGGGGTTTTAGATGAAGACATTATAAATGAAGGTGTGATAGATACAATAGAACAATTTTTACAAAGATATGATGTTTTTGTATGTATTATATAGTTGATGGTGTATGACTGGGATGTCACAAATGCCAGACTAGGGTGTTACAAAGGCAAGACTGGGGTGTTAGATGAAGACATTATAAATGAAGGTGTGATAGATACAATAGAACAATTATTACAAAGATATGATGTCTGTATGTATTGTTTAGTTGATTGTGTATGACTAGGATGTCACAAATGCCTGACTAGGGTGTTACAAGGGCATGACTGGGGTTTTAGATGAAGACATTATAAATGAAGGTGTGATAGATACAATAGAACAATATTACAAGATATGATGTCTGTATGTATTATATAGTTGAGTGTGTAGAACTAGGATGTCACAAATGCCTGATTAGGGTGTTACAAGGGCATGTCTGGGGTGTTACAACAGTGAGATGAAGACATAATCAATGAAGGTGTGATAGATACAATAGAACAATTATTACAAAGATATGATGTCTGTATGTATTTTAAGTTGAATGTGTATGACTAGGATGTCACAACTGCCAGACTGGGGTGTTAGAAGGGCATGACTGGGGTGTTAGATGAAGACATTATAAATGAAGGTGTGATAGATACAATAGAACAATTATTGCAATGATATGATGTTTGTTTGTATTGTATAGTTGATTGTGTATGACTAGGATGTCCCAAATGCCTGACTAGGGGGCTATGATGGCATGACGTGGGTGTTAGATGTAGACCTTTTATATGTAGGTGTGATAGATACAATAGAACAATTATTACCAGATGTGATGTCTGTATGTATCATATAGTTGAGTGTGTAGGACTAGGATGTCACAAATGCCTGATTAGGGTGTCACAAGGGCGTGACTGGGGTGTTAGAACAGTGAGATGAAGACATAATAAATGAAGGTGTGATAGATACAATAGAACAATTATTACAAAGATATGATGTCTGTATGTATTATATAGTTGATTGTGTATGACTAGGATGTCACAACTGCCAGACTAGGGTGTTACAAGAGCAAGACTGGGGTGTTAGATGAAGACATTATAAATGAAGGTGTGATAGATACAATAGAACAATTATTACAAAGATATGATGTCTGTATGTATTGTTTAGTTGATTGTGTATGACTAGGATGTCACAAATGCCTGACTAGGGTGGTACAAGGGCATGACTCGGGTGTTAGAGGAAGACATTATCAATGAAGGTGTGATCGATACAATAGAACACTTATTACAAAGATATGATGTCTGTATGTATTTTAAGTTGAATGTGTATGACTGGGATGTCACATATGCCAGACTGGGGTGTTAGAAGGGCATGACTGGGATATTAGATGAAGACATTATAAATGAAGCTGTGATAGATACAATAGAACATTATTACAAAGATATGATGTTTCTGTATGTATTATATAGTTGATGGTGTTTGACTAGAATGTCACAAATGCCTGACTAGGATGTTATGAGGGCATGACTGGGGTGTTAGATGTAGACCTTATATATGTAGGTGTGATAGATACAATAGAACAATTATTGCAAAGCTATGATGTCTGTATGTATTATAAAGTTGAATGTGTATGACTAGGATGTCACAAATGCCGGACTGGGGTGTTAGAAGGGCATGACTGGGGTGTTAGATGAAGACATTATAAATGAAGCTGTGATAGATACAATAGAACATTATTACAAAGATATGATGTTTCTGTATGTATTATATAGTTGATTGTGTATGACTAGGATGTCACAAATGCCTGACTAGGGTATTACAAGGGCAAGACTGGGGTGTTAGATGAAGACATTATAAATGAAGGTGTGATAGATACAATAGAACAATTATTACAAAGATATGATGTCTGTATGTATTATAAAGTTGATTGTGTATGACTAGGATGTCACAAATGCCTGACTAGGGTGCTATGAGGGCATGACTGGGGTATTAGATGAAGACCTTATATATGTAGGTGTAATAGATAGAATAGAACAATTATTACAAAGATATGATGTCTGTATGTACAAATGTATTATAAAGTTGATTGTGTACGACTAGGATGTCACAAATGCCAAACTAGGATGTTACAAGGGCATGACTGGGGTGTTAGATGAAAACATTATCAATGAAGGTGTGATAGATACAATATGACAATTATTACAAAGATATGATGTCTGTATGTATTTTAAAGTTGATTGTGTATGACTAGGATGTCACAAATGCCAGACTAGGGTGTTACAAGGGCATGACTGGGGTTTTAGATGAAGACATTATAAATCAAGGTGTGATAGATACAATAGAACAATTATTACAAAGATATGATGTCTGTATGTATTATATAGTTGATTGTGTATGACTAGGATGTCACAACTGCCAGACTAGGGTGTTACAAGGGCAAGACTGGGGTATTAGATGAAGACATTATAAATGAAGGTGTGATAGATACAATAGAACAATTATTACAAAGATATGATGTCTGTATGTCTTGTTTAGTTGATTGTGTATGACTAGGATGTCACAAATGCCTGTCTAGGGTGTTACAAGGGCATGACTCGGGTGTTAGAGGAAGACATTATCAATGAAGGTGTGATAGATACAATAGAACAATTATTACAAAGATATGATGTCTCTATGTATTATAAAGTTGAATGTGTATGACTAGGATGTCACAAATGCCAGACTGGGGTGTTAGAAGGGCATGACTGGGGTGTTAGATGAAGACATTATAAATGAAGGTGTGATAGATACAATAGAACAATTATTACAAAGATATGATGTTTCTGTATGTATTATATAGTTGATGGTGTATGACTAGAATGTCACAAATGCCTGACTAAGGTGTTATGAGGGCATGACTTGGGTGTTAGATGTAGACCTTATATATGTGGTGTGATAGATGCAATAGAACAATTATTACAAAGATATGATGTCTGTATGTATTATATAGTTGATTGTGTATGACTAGAATGTCATAAATGCCTGACTAGGGTGTTACAAGGGCATGACTGGGGTGTTAGATAGGACATTATATAAAGGTGTGATAGATACAATAGAACATTTATTACAAAGATATGATGTCTGTATGTATTATAAAGTTGATTGTGTATGACTAGAATGTCACAAACGCTAGACTAGGATGTTACAAGGGCATGACTGGGGTTTTAGATGAAGACATTATAAATGAAGGTGTGATAGATACAATAGAACAATTATTACAAAGATATGATGTCTGTATTTATTGTTAAGTAGATTGTGTATGACTAGGATGTCACAAATGCCTGACTAGGGTGTTACAAGGGCATGAGTTGGGTGTTAGATGAGGACATTACCAATGAAGATGTGATGGATACAATAGAACAATTATTGCAAAGATATGATGTCTGTATGTATTATAAAGTTGAATGTGTATGACTAGGATGTCACAAATGCCAGACTGGGGTGTTAGAAGGGCATGACTGGGTTGTTAGATGAAGACATTATAAATGAAGGTGTGATAGATACAATAGAAAAATTATAACAAAGATATGATGTCTGTTTGTATTATATAGTTGATTGTGTATGACTAGGATGTCACAAATGCCTGACTAGGGTGTTACAAGGGCATGACTGGGGTTTTAGATGAAGACATTACGAATGAAGGTGTGATAGATACAATAGAACAATTATTGCAAAGATATGATGTCTGTATGTATTATAAAGATGAATGTGTATGACTAGGATGTCACAAATGCCAGACTGGGGTGTTAGAAGGGCATGACTGGGGTGTTAGATGAAGACATTATAAATGAAGGTGTGATAGATACAATAGAAAAATTATTACAAAGATATGATGTCTGTTTGTATTATATAGTTGATTGTGTATGACTAGGATGTCACAAATGCCTGACTAGGGTGTTACAAGGGCAAGACTGGGGTGTTAGATGAAGACATTATAAATGAAGATGTGATAGATACAATAGAACAATTATTACAATGATATGATGTTTGTTTGTATTGTATAGTTGATTGTGTATGACTAGGATGTCCCAAATGCCTGACTAGGGGGCTCTGATGGCATGACTGGGGTGTTAGATGTAGACCTTTTATATGTAGGTGTGATAGATACAATAGAACAATTATTACAAGATGTGATGTCTGTATGTATTATATAGTTGAGTGTGTAGGACTAGGATGTCACAAATGCCTGGTTAGGGTGTCACAAGGGCATGACTGGGGTGTTAGAACAGTGAGATGAAGACATAATTAATGAAGGTATGATAGATACAATAGAACAATTATTACAAAGATATGATGTCTGTATGTATTATATAGTTGATTGTGTATGACTAGGATGTCACAACTGCCAGACTAGGGTGTTACAAGGGCAAGACTGGGGTGTTAGATGAAGACATTGTAAATGAAGGTGTGATAGATACAATAGAACAATTATTACAAAGATATGATGTCTGTTTGTATTATATAGTTGATTGTGTATGACTAGGATGTCACATATGCCTGACTAGGGTGTTACAAGGGCAAGACTGGGGTGTTAGATGAAGACATTATAAATGAAGGTGTGATAGATACAATAGAACAATTATTACAAAGATATGATGTCTGTATGTATTATTAAGTTGATGGTGTATGACTAGAATGTCACAAATGCCTGACTAGGGTGTTATGAGGGCATGACTGGGGTGTTAGATGTAGACCTTATATATGTAGGTGTGATAGATACAATAGAACAATTATTACAAAGACATGATGTCTGTATGTATTATATAGTTGATTGTGTATGACTAGGATGTCACAAATGCCAGACTAGGATGTTACAAGGGCATGATTGGGGTGTTAGATGAAGGCATTATAAATGAATGTGTGATAGATACAATAGAACAATTATTAAAAAGATATGATGTCTGTATGTATTGCATAGTTGATTGTGTATGACTAGGATGTCCCAAATGCCTGACTAGGGTGCTATGAGGGCATGACTGGGGTGTTAGATGTAGACCTTATACATGTAGGTGTGATAGATACAGTAGAACAATTATTACAAAGATATGTTGTCTGTATGTATTATATAGTTGATTGTGTATTACTAGAATGTTATAAATGCCTGACTAGGGTGTTACAAGGGCATGCCATGGATGTTAGAAAGGACATTATACATGTAGGTGTGATCGATACAGTAGAACAATTATTACAAAGATATGTTGTATGTATGTATTATAAAGTTGATTGTGTATGACTAGGATGTCACAAATGCCAGACTAGGGTGTTAGAAGGGCATGACTAGGGTGTTAGATAAAGACATTATAAATGAAGGTGTGATAGATACAATAGAACAATTATTACAAAGATATGATGTGTTAGATGTAGACCTTATATATGTAGTTGTGATAGATACAATAGAACAATTATTACAAAGATATGATGTCTGTATGTATTATAAAGTTGATTGTGTACGACTAGGATGTCACAAATGCCAGACTAGGATGTTACAAGGCCATGACTGGGGTGTTAGATGAAGACATTATAAATGAAGTTGTGATAGATACAATAGAACAAGTATTACAAAGATATGATGTCTGTATGTATTGTATAGTTGATTGTGTATGACTAGGATGTCCTAAATGCCTGACTAGGGTGCTATGAGGGCTTGACTGGGGTGTTAGATGTAGACCTTATACATGTAGGTGTGATAGATACAGTTGAACAATTATTACAAAGATATATTGTTTGTATGTATTATACAGTTGATTGTGTATGACTAGAATGTCATAAATGCCTGACTAGGGTGTTACAAGGGCATGACTGGGTTGTTAGATGAAGACATTATAAATTAAGGTGTGATAGATACAATAGAACAATTATTACAAAGATATGATGTCTGTATGTATTATAAAGTTTATTGTGTATGACTAGGATGTCACAAATGCCAGACTAGGGTGTTACAAGAGCATGACTGGGGTGTTAGATGAAGACATTATAAATTAAGGTGTGATAGATACAATAGAACAATTATTACAAAGATATGATGTCTGTATGTATTATAAAGTTTATTGTGTATGGCTGGGATGTCAGAAATGCCAGACAAGGGGTTACAAGGGCATGAATGGGGTGTTAGATGAAGACATTATAAATGAAGGTGTGATAGATACAAAGAACAATTATTACAAAGATATGAAGTATGTATGTATTATATAGTTCATTGTGTATGACTAACTAGGGTGCTATGAGGGTATGACTGGGGTGTTAGATGTAGACCTTATATATGAAGGTGTGATAGATACAATAGAACACTTATTACAAAGATATGATGTCTGTATGAATTATAAAGTTGATTGTTTATGACTAGGATGTCACAGATACCAGACTAGGATGTTACAAGGGCATGACTGGGGTGTTAGATGAAGGTGTGATAGATACAATAGAACAATTATTACAAAGATATGTTGTCTCTATGCATGCTATGTATTGTATAGTTGATTGTGTATGACTAAGATGTCCCAACTGCCTGACTAGGGTGCTATGAGGGCATGACTGGGGTGTTAGATGTAGACCTTATACACGTAGGGGTGATAGATACAGTAGAACAATCATTACAAAGATATGTTGTCTGTTTTTATTATATAGTTGATGGTGTATGACTAGAATGTCATAAATGCCAGACTGGGGTGTTACAAGGGCATGACATGGGTGTTAGATAGGACATTATAAATGAAGGTGTGATAGATACAATAGAACAATTATTACAAAGATATGATGTCTGTACGTATTATATAGTGGATTGAGTATGGCTAGGATGTCACAAATGCCAGACAAGGGGGTTACAAGGGCATGAATGGGGTGTTAGATGAAGACATTATAAATGAAGGTGTGATAGATACAGAAGAACAATTATTACAAAGATATGTTGTCTGTTTGTATTATATAGTTGATTGTGTATGACTAGAATGTTACAAATGCCTGACTAGGGTGTTGCAAGGACATGACATGGGTGTTAGATATGACATTATATATAAAGGTGTGATAGATACAATGGAGCATTTATTATAAAGATATGATGTCTGTACGTATTATAAAGTTAATTGTGTATGACTAGGATGTCACAAATGCCAGACTAGGGTGTTACAAGGGCATGACTAGGATGTTAGATGAAGACATTATAAATGAAGGTGTGATAGATACAATAGAGCAATTATTACAAAGATATGATGTCTGTATGTATTATAAAGTTGATTGTGTACGACTAGGATGTCACAAATGCCAGACTAGGATGTTACAAGGGCATGACTGGGGTGTTAGATGAAGACATTATACATGAAGGTGTGATAGATACAATAGAACAATTATTACGAAGATATGATGTCTGTACGTATGGTATAGTTGATTGTGTATGACTAGGATGTCCCAACTGCCTGACTAGGGTGATATGAGGGCATGACTGGGGTGTTAGATGTAGATCTTATAGATGTAGGAGTGATAGATACAGTAGAACAATTATTACAAAGATGTGATGTCTGTACGAATTATAAAGTTGATTGTGTATGACTAGGATGTCACAAATGCCAGACTAGGGTGTTAATAGGGCATGACATGAGTGTTAGATAGGACATTATATATAAAGGTGTGATAGATACAATAGAGCATTTATTATAAAGATATGAGGTCTGTACGTATTATAAAGTTGATTGTCTAGACTAGGATGTCACAAATGCCAGACTAGGGTGTTACAAGGGCATCACTGGGGTGTTAAATGAAGACATTAAAAATGAAGGTGTGATAGATACAATAGAACAATTATTACAAAGATATGATGTCTGTATGTATTGTATAGTTCATTGTGTATGACTAGGATGTCCCAAATGCCTAACTAGGGTGCTATGAGGGCATGACTGGGGTGTTAGATGTAGACATTATACATGTAGGTGTGATAGATACAGTAGAACAATTGTTACAAAGATATGATGTCTGTATGTATTATAAAGTTGATTGTGTATGGCTAGGATGTCACAAATGCCAGACAAGGGTGTTACAAGGGCATGACTGGGGTGTTAGATGAAGACATTATACATGAAGGTGTGATAGATACAATAGAACAATTATTACGAAGATATGATGTCTGTACGTATGGTATAGTTGATTGTGTATGACTAGGATGTCCCAACTGCCTGACTAGGGTGATATGAGGGCATGACTGGGGTGTTAGATGTAGATCTTATAGATGTAGGAGTGATAGATACAGTAGAACAATTATTACAAAGATGTGATGTCTGTACGAATTATAAAGTTGATTGTGTATGACTAGGATGTCACAAATGCCAGACTAGGGTGTTAATAGGGCATGACATGAGTGTTAGATAGGACATTATATATAAAGGTGTGATAGATACAATAGAGCATTTATTATAAAGATATGATGTCTGTACGTATTATAAAGTTGATTGTCTAGACTAGGATGTCACAAATGCCAGACTAGGGTGTTACAAGGGCATCACTGGGGTGTTAAATGAAGACATTAAAAATGAAGGTGTGATAGATACAATAGAACAATTATTACAAAGATATGATGTCTGTATGTATTGTATAGTTCATTGTGTATGACTAGGATGTCCCAAATGCCTAACTAGGGTGCTATGAGGGCATGACTGGGGTGTTAGATGTAGACATTATACATGTAGGTGTGATAGATACAGTAGAACAATTGTTACAAAGATATGATGTCTGTATGTATTATAAAGTTGATTGTGTATGGCTAGGATGTCACAAATGCCAGACAAGGGTGTTACAAGGGCATGACTGGGGTGTTAGATGAAGACATTATAAATGAAGGTGTGATAGATACAATAGAACAATTATTACAAAGATATGTTGTCTGTACGTATGGTATAGTTGATTGTGTATGACTAGGATGTCCCAACTGCCTGACTAGGGTGCTATGAGGGCATGACTGGGGTGTTAGATGTAGACCTTATACATGTAGGTGTGATAGATACAGTAGAACAATTATTACAAAGATATGTTGTCTGTATGTATTATATAGTTGATTGTGTATGACTAGAATGTCATAAATGCCAGACTAGGGTGTTAAAAGGTCATGACGTGTGTGTTAGATAGGACATTATATATAAAGGTGTGATAGATACAATTGAGCATTTATTATAAAGATATGATGTCTGTACGTATTATAAAGTTGATTGTGTATGACTAGGATGTCACAAATGCCAGACTAGGGTGTTACAAGGGCATGACATGGGTGTTAGATAGGACATTATATATAAACGGGTGATAGATACAATAGAACATTTATTACAAAGATATCATGTCTGTACGTATTATAAAGTTGATTGTGTATGACTAGGATGTCACAAATGCCAGACTAGGGTGTTACAAGGGCTTGACTAAGGTATTAGATGAAGACATTAAAAATGAAGGTGTGATAGATACAATAGAACAATTATTACAAAGATATGATGTCTGTATGTATTGTATAGTTCATTGTGTATGACTAGGATGTCCCAAATGCCTAACTAGGGTGCTATGAGGGCATGACTGGGGTGTTAGATGTAGACCTTATACATGTAGGTGTGATAGATACAGTAGAACAATTATTACAAAGATATGATGTCTGCATGTATTATAAAGTTGATTGTGTATGGCTAGGATGTCACAAATGCCAGACAAGGGTGTTACAAGGGCATGACTTGGGTGTTAGATGAAGACATTATAAATGAAGGTGTGATAGATACAATAGAACAATTATTACAAAGATATGTTGTCTGGACGTATGGTATAGTTGATTGTGTATGACTAGGATGTCACAAATGCCAGACTAGGGTGTTAATAGGGCATGACATGAGTGTTAGATAGGACATTATATATAAAGGTGTGATAGATACAATAGAGCATTTATTATAAAGATATGAGGTCTGTACGTATTATAAAGTTGATTGTCTAGACTAGGATGTCACAAATGCCAGACTAGGGTGTTACAAGGGCATCACTGGGGTGTTAAATGAAGACATTAAAAATGTAGGTGTGATAGATACAATAGAACAATTATTACAAAGATATGATGTCTGTATGTATTGTATAGTTCATTGTGTATGACTAGGATGTCCCAAATGCCTAACTAGGGTGCTATGAGGGCATGACTAGGGTGTTAGATGTAGACATTATACATGTAGGTGTGATAGATACAGTAGAACAATTGTTACAAAGATATGATGTCTGTATGTATTATAAAGTTGATTGTGTATGGCTAGGATGTCACAAATGCCAGACAAGGGTGTTACAAGGGCATGACTGGGGTGTTAGATGAAGACATTATAAATGAAGGTGTGATAGATACAATAGAACAATTATTACAAAGATATGTTGTCTGTACGTATGGTATAGTTGATTGTGTATGACTAGGATGTCCCAACTGCCTGACTAGGGTGCTATGAGGGCATGACTGGGGTGTTAGATGTAGACCTTATACATGTAGGTGTGATAGATACAGTAGAACAATTATTACAAAGATATGTTGTCTGTATGTATTATATAGTTGATTGTGTATGACTAGAATGTCATAAATGCCAGACTAGGGTGTTACAAGGTCATGACGTGTGTGTTAGATAGGACATTATATATAAAGGTGTGATAGATACAATTGAGCATTCATTATAAAGATATGATGTCTGTACGTATTATAAAGTTGATTGTGTATGACTAGGATGTCACAAATGCCAGACTAGGGTGTTACAAGGGCATGACATGGGTGTTAGATAGGACATTATATATAAACGGGTGATAGATACAATAGAACATTTATTACAAAGATATCATGTCTGTACGTATTATAAAGTTGATTGTGTATGACTAGGATGTCACAAATGCCAGACTAGGGTGTTACAAGGGCTTGACTAAGGTATTTGATGAAGACATTAAAAATGAAGGTGTGATAGATACAATAGAACAATTATTACAAAGATATGATGTCTGTATGTATTGTATAGTTCATTGTGTATGAATAGGATGTCCCAAATGCCTAACTAGGGTGCTATGAGGGCATGACTGGGGTGTTAGATGTAGACCTTATACATGTAGGTGTGATAGATACAGTAGAACAATTGTTACAAAGATATGATGTCTGTATGTATTATATAGTTGATTGTGTATGACTAGAATGTCATAAATGCCTGACTAGAGTGTTACAAGGGCATGACATGGGTGTTAGATAGGACATTATATATAAAGGTGTGATAGATACAATAGAGCATTTTTTATAAAGATATGATGTCTGTACGTATTATAAAGTTGATTGTGTATGACTAGGATGTCACAAATGCCAGACTAGGGTGTTACAAGGGCATGACATGGGTGTTAGATAGGACATTATATATAAACGGGTGATAGATACAATAGAACATTTATTACAAAGATATCATGTCTGTACGTATTATAAAGTTGATTGTGTATGACTAGGATGTCACAAATGCCAGACTAGGGTGTTACAAGGGCTTGACTGGGATGTTAGATGAAGACATTAAAAAAGAAGGTGTGATAGATACAATAGAACAATTATTACAAAGATATGATGTATGTGCGTATGGTATAGTTGATTGTGTATGACTAGGATGTCCCAACTGCCTGACTAGGGTGCTATGAGGGCATGACTGGGGTGTCAGATGTTAACCTTATACATGTAGGTGTGATAGATACAGTAGAACAATTTTTACAAAGATATGTTGTCTGTATGTATTATATAGTTGATTGTGTATGACTAGGATGTCCCAACTGCCTGACTAGGGTGCTATGAGGGCATGAATGGGGTGTTAGATGCAGATCTTATACATGTAGGTGTGATAGATACAGTAGAGCAATTATTACAAAGATATGTTGTCTGTATGTATTATATAGTTGATTGTGTATGACTAGAATGTCATAAATGCCTGACTAGGGTGTTACAAGGGCATGACATGGGTGTTAGATAGGACATTATATATAAAGGTGTGATAGATACAATATTTTTAGATTATTCTATTTTTAGAACAACCAATACATTTATAAATTCCGTATAAGTCATCATTTCACCAAAGTAGGCACGGGGTTTAAGTATGCATTTCGCTGCATACATAAACTTTAACGATATATTTTTCTATGAAAAAAACTTATTTGTTCATTAAATTATGGTATTATCCTTAAAGGCTTTTACATTATCTTTCAGATGCACCAAAAATTAGCTCAATTGCGTTAATTTTTGTAAAATGCTGACACTTTGAAATTTGAAGATGTATATATGATGACCTATGCGCTTGCTTTAAACATATAACTTAAGAGTGCACAGTCTTTAATCATATATAATATATCTCAATTAAAGTGATATATATATTGCTTTTTATTTATGAAATAGATAAAGTGTAAAATACCTTTATTTTTGGTTAAATTATATAAAGCAACTTTCTTAGTTAAAAAAGATATATTTAATAAACCGATATATACGACTCGTTAAAAGGTCTTTTTTTCTAGCAATGAATCTCAATGTGTCATTTTCATCGTAGAGGCCTTGGATAACTTTAACATGTGCTTTTCAATAGAGTTCTTATATATATATTTAACTACTAGTATGCTGTATTCATTGTTGTAATGCACTGAAATATGGGCCTTTCCAAATTATTGTTATTGTGTTTGTGCCAATAAAATATTTGTATATTTGTATTTGTATATAAATAGGTGCTTTATTAAGCGTAAAACACGATAAACCACCATAAAAGCCTAGAAAAACCAACATAAAGGCAACTACCCATAAGAGTAAAAATCTTCCCCCAGCACCACCCAGGCATTTGTGTATATTACAGGTATAGCCCAAACAAATGCTTATAGTGTCTTTTACATGCCTGAATCTTTATTTATAATACAAAAATATGTGGACGTAGGCCAAATTTTTTTTAATCGACCCTACCCTCAATTTGGATAGCCAGACGCCAATATTGACCATACCAACCCCGGATCTTTTCACCCTAGTGACCAAACTGACCATATTATTGGTCTATACAAGGTGTCATTTTCATCATAAAGGCCTTGGCTAACATTAACATGTGTTTTCCAACATAAATAGGTGCTTCATTAAGCGGAAAACACGATAAATCATCATAAAAGCCTAGAAAACCAACATAAAGGCAACTACCCATAAGAGTGAACATCTTCCCCCAGCACCGCCCAGGCATACCATTGGTTATTTCGTGGCAGCCAGTTTTTATTATTGTCAGTGGAGGATGCCGGAGTGCCCAGAGAAAACCACCGACCTTTGATAGGAAAACTGACAATCCTAATCAATTAAGTAGGAAAGGTCCAGTGCCAAGTATTTCACGTATGATCAGGACGAAAGAGTACAATAGGTATATATCTGCATTGAAGGTCGGGATAATAGCATTATAACTGGGTACCTACCCCGGGTATCTACGGACACCCAATAAGTTGTTTCAGAGGTTATTCAAAATACACAGATTTGTATGGTAATCTCAAAGCATTAGGCATTAGATTTCACGTCTCCTAGCTTTCTGAATTCAATCATCACACACAGTCAAATTGACCACCCGCTCTAGCAATGGTTTGACTGCCGGTAAAAAACGGAAATTGTCACATTTCTATACCTCACTCACCATTGCAGTTTAAATTTGTTTACGAACAACATATACAAAAAGCGAATCTATAGCATGTAGCCATATGCGATCATGTCTTTTCAAAGGACACGGTAGATAAAAAGGCAGCAAAAATCATTGATGTATAGGGTATATAACTGGTAATCACAACATCAGATCACAACAAAGGTAGGCAGAGATCAGACATTGATGTATAGGGTATATAACTGGTAAATCACAATATCAGATCACACAAAGGTATTGAAACATGTTAAAACAAATTGTAATTTAAATAAAAGGTGGAAACTAAATATTGGAATTTCACCAAGGTACAGTGTTTCGATATATTTTTTTCTTCTTCATTGATTATATTTATTAATCAATTCATTAGTACCCTTTTAGCTCTACGTTACTTGTGACGTCATTCCTGGCTTTGTTGTGAGTATATCAGCACTGTTTCAATTCTTTATCTTCCCATACAAATTATTGTGGTAAGAAAAGTTAAAAAGGATAAAAACGTGTTTGAAAACGTACTATTTGTTTTATATCCAGAGGAGCAGATCAGTGGCAAACATTTCACCAGGAATTGTAATAAGAAGGAACATCAAGACTTCTATCAGCCTATTTTCAGGCTTTTCAGAAGAAGAGGCAAAAGACTTGGCTGAAGATTTCAGCAACATTGTTGAAAAAAGCGATGTCTTTACTAGGCTTAGTAAAATTTCCTCATCAAAAAGAGAAGCTAATGAAGTTCGGTAAGCTATTAAATTTTACAAGCCCCTCCTCTTTGGTAATAATTCTAGATAAAAAAAAGTTGTAAACTGCATAAAGTATGCAATGAAAATAGTTAAAAGCTGCCAAGAAAATAAAGGTTGTGTATTTTTGAGTATGATGAAGGAATAACCATTTGCTTTTCAGAGGTCAAGGTTATTTTGGAAATTTTTATGATATATTTGTTTGGCAATAACTTGAATCAAATAACTGTGGAAAGATAGGATGAACATTCATAACTAATCCGACAAATTTCAGATTAAATCAGGATATGGTAATAAAAAAACATAATAAAGTGAAAAATGATCATATTTAACTTAACCACAACCAAAATATATTCTCTACAATTATTATATAACAGAAATTTAAATCAATTAAAAACAACATAATTGTGTGAAAAAAGGAAATTTTAGGCAACAAGACTGACTTATAATTTCCCTTCCATCTTTATTCTACTTAATCGTTAGTTTTCTATTTGTTGTTGATTACTTGTTGCATTTGAATTGCAATATGCAATACTGTACTCAAATATGCATGTATACTATTACAAAAGGAGTGATTACTTTAATTCAAAATCCATGACCCAAATATTTTTACAGTTCAGATTCACACCCCCTACTTGCTATTTGAGGTATAAAACATGAAGAAACAAATTTGGAAAGGGTATAAAAATATAGCAAGTAACACACTGTTCACACTACATGCACCATAGGTACTATATTCGTAGACAATGAAAATCAATGGACGATAAATGTGTCCCCTGACCAAAATTGACTGAGGTTACCTCTGGTCACCTTACACCGCTCTTCATATGTTGACTTAGGTTACCTCTGCTCACCTTGGACACATATTGACCATGTTTACCTCTGGTCCAGTTACAATGATGCTCTGATCACATAACAAACTCATTTAATTTGGTTACCTCTGGTCACCTTGTACATATATTCACTATGTTGACCTCTGGTCACCTTATATTAATGCTCACATAACACAATCATTCACTTTGGTTACTTCTGGTCACCAAACACATATATTGACGATGGATACCTCTGGTCGCCCTAAACCGCTATTCATATATTAACTTCGGTTAATGTTTGTAGATAAGAATGGTCAGTACTTGTGGTACAGTTAATGTGTACGTCAAGAAGACAAAGCATTTTCAAAGTTTTAATGGTTGCATACATTAGTACTCACGAGGGTTGGATGTTTGAAGATCATATTGGTCAACACTTGAGGGACCAATGTAACTTACATACGCCCAATTCTGATGTACTCTGATGGATGTAACATAGGAGGGTGTAATACGCATAATACCATAGGTACTCTGATGGATGTAACAAAGGAGGGTGTAATACATATAATACCATAGGTACTCTGATGGATGTAACATAGGAGAGTGTAATACGCATAATACCATAGGTACTCTGATGGATGTAAAATATGAGAGTGTAATACGCATAATACCATAGGTACTCTGATGGATGTAACATAGGAGAGTGTAATACGCATAATACCATAGGTACTCTGATGGATGTAACATAGGAGAGTGTAATACGCATAATACCATAGGTACTCTGATGGATGTAACATAGGAGAGTGTAGTATGCATAATACCATAGGTACTCTGATGGATGTAACATAGGAGAGTGTAGTACACATAATACCATAGGTACTCTGATCGATGTAACATAGGAGAGTGTAATATACATAATACCATAGGCACTCTGATGGATGTAACATAGGAGGGTATACTACACATAATACCAAAGGTACTTTGATGGATGTAACATAGGAGGGTGTAATACACATAGGAGAGTGTAATACGCATAATACCATAGGTACTCTGATGGATGTAACATAGGAGAGTGTAGTACACATAATACCATAGGTACTCTGATGGATGTAACATAGGAGAGTGTAATATACATAATACCATAGGTACTCTGATGGATGTAACATAGGAGGGTATACTACACATAATACCAAAGGTACTTTGATGGATGTAACATAGGAGGGTGTAATACACATAATACCATATGTACTCTGATGGATGTAACATAGGAGGGTGTAATACACATAATACCATAGGTACTCTGATGGATGTAACATAGGAGAGTGTAATACACATAATACCATAGGTACTCTGATGAATGTAACATAGGAGGGTGTAATACACATAATACCAAAGGTTCTCTGATGGATGTAACATAGGAGGGTGCAATACACATAATACCATAGGTACTCTGATGGATGTAACATAAGAGGGTGTAATACGCATAATACCATAAGAACTTTGATGGATATAACATAGGAGGGTGTAATACACATTATACCATAGGTACTGTGATGGATGTAACATAGGAGGGAATCTCAAAAGATTGACACAATGGAGAAGCCAGTTAAAAGTTACATGTATGACAAAGGTTGTGCTATCAGTGGTGTTGTTTCATTTATCAGCGCTAATCCGTATATGGCGTATCCAGAAATTTTCATAAGTGGGGGCCCACTGACTGACCTAAGAGGGGGCCCGCTCTAGTCACGCTTCAGTGATTCCCTATATAAGCAACCAATTTTTTCCCAAAAAGGGGGGGGGGGCCGGGCCCCCTGCCCCCCCCTAAATCCGCCTCTGAAATTGAATAATTTGTGTCCGATTCCGAAAACCCGAATATAAAGAAACGAAATGTTGAGTTATATCCAGGAGGAATAGTTTAAAAGGAAGGATGACAAGTTATAGAAATTAAGGTTGAGACAGAACAACAAAAATTACCATTATATTTATATATTTGAATAAAAAAAAATAATCAGTGTCGAAATTTTAGTGAGGCAATTTCCTCACTTGCCTCAAGGGTAGCTACGGCCTTGCGGTAATATAGTGCATTTGTTCTTTGTCACAAATTACTCCATATAGTGAATATAGTTTATTCATATTTTATTATGGGGCCGCATCGACTTGGGGCCGGATCGACGTGGGCCGGATCGACTTGGGCCGGATCGACTTATAATAACAATCTGTGAACTTTATATCGTGTGAGACAATAGTTTAGACAAAGGAACGTTTAGTGATATATTTGATTCTTTTTCCGAACACCACCACCAATCTTTTCATTTGGTAACCTTATACCTGTTTACGACAGGGTGCTCCGAAGTCAACGGAGGAATTTACCAGCACAACAACAACAACAATAATGGCTGTTGACAATTATCACTCACTTATTTAAAGTTTATTTTAGATTTTAGCAAGTGTATATATATTCACGGAGTGTGTACATACTTAAAGACTTTTATCCATATTACCCTCAAAAGAGGGGTGTTCCTAACATAGGAAGCTCATACGAAGAAAAGAAGGTAAATCAATAGAAAGTAGAATTGCGTATTTTTGGATTATTCTATTTTTAGAAAAACCAATACACAGAAAAGCACTATTTATAAATGTTGTTTCTTGGTACCTAAATAATAGGAAATTGGATCGGGAAACAAACGTGAAATTATCGCAATTAGTGAAGAAATTGATCACTACTTCGAAGTGTTATAAATATCTACACAGCAGTGAACATTTTAAATTTACTAGTTAATAAATTTTATCAAGTTAAAACTGAAGAATATCCTCATCTCATGGGCTTTTCGTGCTATTAATTTTTTGTGACATCACAATTTTAATTGAGAAAGCAAGCATAGTACATATTCATGCATATATGAAGTACGAAAACATTGATCTGATCATATGTGGGGAAGAATATTTAAAACTCTTTAAAACTACCTGTCAATTAACAACATTCAATCGTAAAAAAGAAACCCAGAATATATGCAGGCTTTAGAAAAAAGAAGACTATAGATGTAAGGGGACGGGTTTAAATAACATGTACATTATGTAGAAATGAGACAATTCTATACAGGAGACCAGATGACCCAGAAATAATAACTATAGGTCACCCCGTAAGCGTTTAACAATGAGCAAAGCCCATACCGCTTAGTCAGTTATAAAATATAAATGTACATGCAAATATTATTATAATATAGCCGTCTAGGGTTTTAAAACGCGTATCACATGTTTAGAATAAGATTGTTCAATTACGAAATTATGCTTCTTTTAATAATTTAATTGAGTTGTAAAAGTGTTGACTGAAGCACAACTTGTACGAAGCGGTTCGTTCGAAAAATATGCACACGATCAACAATATAAAATCCCCCTTCCCTTTTACCACCAAAAAAAAAAAAATACAAAAAGAGGCATTCATTTCTTATAATTATATTTCTATGCTAATAAAACAACACAAAAAGTTTGAACAAGTTTTTCTTTTATATACCAGTGCACTTTTTTTGCAGCACGTGTCAACTCCAATTTAACATATAATTTTGATATTCCTTAATATGTATTTTTAATTTCAGACAAACTACTCGTAATTTCTTGAAAGTTTTTGATTACATTTAATTTTTTTCTACAAATATAACTTCCTTGCCAACAGAACTGCCGTTTTGTTTGTTTATTAACAAAGGACTTCCGAAAAGAAATGTTATTCTTATCCTTAATATATACGCTGACTTTAACGACCTTATACTTGTTTAAATACAAAATCAAGAGATGTTCCGGTGATTGCGACTTAAGTAGCAATTTAACAATATTTTTTTTTAAAAATTGTATAAGAAGGCACAAAATTTAAAGTAGGCACGTATACATTTTGGAGGCCGAGTTTACACATTTCCCGATTTTTTATTGAGTTTAAAGTAACATATTTATCTTAAATTGTTATAAAAAACATATTGTACGTCCAAACAATATTAATATAACATCAAGATTTTCGATAATAACTGATTTCTTAAATTCTTTGAAAATGCTGAATCATGCTTACTTTAGTAGCTGTTTTAACGCATCGGGACTTTGGTAGCAATTAGTTAGTATATATATATATATATATATATATATATATATATATATATATATATATATATATATATATGCAGCAACAACTGAACAGCAACAAACACAGCAGTCAATGCGGCGAGATGAAATAATTTTGTAGGCACCTAGGACTTATATATTAAAATGTTTCCCAAATTAAATGAAGCATTGGTATAAAAAAAATCCAGTCAAAATAGGAAACATATTTTTAAAAGGGGGTTCCAAATCTGGAGATAGGGTTTCCAAATAGATTTCCCTTTTCAAATTTATGCATTTATCGTTAAAAAGGAGGTCCAACCTTCGGACCCCTCCCCCTTCTTACGCCGAGGGTTGTACCGCACCTCCCTTTATCCAATCATATGTTTAGAAAGTCAGGCTGATCATTTCTCAAATATGAATTTGACAAATATTAATACTATAATCTGTTTAATAAGGTTTGGTAAAGAAGTAATAATTCTTGGTATAGATATAGGAAGATGTGGTGTGAGTGCCAATGAGACAACTCTCCATCCAAATAACAATTTATAAAATAATCTTTATTGCAAAATTACACCCATGAGGGTCAAGCAATATATATATCCAAAACAACCCGAGATTTTATACCTATTTTGACATTTACAGAAAGTTCTGTAACCAGAGGCGGATCCACCCATTGTTTTAAAAGATGGTTCCAAACACTCGGGATAAAAGGAAAAAGAGGGGTTCCAACTATATGTCCCAACACAGTCGCCTACAGATTTCATAATTATGGCGAAAAAATGGGGGAAATAAAATATTTTAAGTAGTATTATATAGAATAATGTATTGAACGTCCAAAATAATTTGGTGTTCCAACCCCCGGAACCCCAGGGGTCCGCCACTGTGTAACGCGTATTCTCCTTCTTTAACTAACGTAATATGTTTTGAATTAGCTATGCTACACTTTTCTCAGTTTTAAAATATTCAATGTACTACTATACCTTGATCTACCTTCAATCCCATTGTGGTATTCAATCCAGAAGAAGTTTGAACTGTTAAACTGTTGAAATGTCAGTGCGAGTGCAAAAATAACGTTTGTAAACAATGAATGACGTCATGTGTAAATCCAATCACATAAACGTTTTACAATAGGCAATTGTATGTTCCATATTGACGCGCTTTTGTGATTACGATAATAACATCATGATCAACGGCAAAATTTGAAAATGGAATCAAAGGAAAAATCTGGAAATGGGTTCATTCTTTTTTAAATAACCGTGAAGCAGTAATCAACATCAACAACACAAAAGGAGAACTATTTAAAACACATACAGGATTACCACAAGGTTCAGTCTTATCCCCTATTTTGTTCAACATCTTTATAGCAGATATTTTTCAAACCGTTCTGGCACAGAAATGTAAATTTGCAGATGATGCAACCATATGGCACACAGGTGAGGACATCAATATTCTACAACAAGATCTTCAAACAGATATTGACAAGGTGAATGAATGGAGCAACAAATGGAGGATGAAATTGAGTGTAGAAAAAACAGAATATTGTATTTTCAGTAAAAATATACAAAATACTACATCAGTTCTACTTAAGCTTGGTAATGGAACTTTAAAACACAACAACAATCCTAAAATTCTTGGAGTTACACTTGACCAAAAACTGACTTTCAATACTCATATAGATAATGTACTGAAAACAGCAAAAAGATCATTAGGAATAATTAGAGAAATTAAGGGTATAGCTAATATTCCAACAAAAAGACTAATAGAAATTTACCAAAGTCTTGTTTGTTCAACCATCACATATGCAAGCTGTGTTTGGCAGATTGGAAATTCAACAAATCTACACAAGTTGGATGAGGTTCAAAGACATGGCCTTGCCTTATGCCTTAATATGCCTTCAACTTCCAGCCTTGAAGTTCTTCAGATAATTGGTGGAGTCTTACCTTTAGAACTAAGAAGAGAAGAAATAGCAATTAGAGAATTGGCAAAAATTACATCATCTTTTACAACAGTCCCAATTAAGAAAAAGCTAGAAAACTGGAAAACAGAATCTAATCCGGAAACTTACATCTCTCCAATTGGAAAAATGATACTACAGGCAGATGATATGAAGAAGGAAACATCAATTGAAGTAAATAATATTGAACAGCAATATGAATGTCGTGGCATGTGTGCAATTAGAAGGGCACCGGAGTACTGGACCACATTGGGAAGTTCCAAAACAAGAACCAGTGAACAAGCCATTGAAGGACAAAGACTCATAAAACAACAATTAGATGAACTTCCTCCAAATACAACAGTGGCATTCACAGATGGCTCATGCATGGGAAATCCTGGGCCTTGTGGTGCAGGAGCCATTATATACAATAATGAAGAGGAGGAAACAATACAGTACCCTGTATCAAACAGAGGATCAATACTACTAGCAGAGCTAGTAGCCATTAAACTTGTGCTGGAAAAAATAGACGGTTATAATTACCGCAATGTTAAACAACTTAACATATACTCTGACAGCCAATCCGCCATAGGCATTATAACCTTAAATTGGAAATCAGAAAACTATCACAAAACCATACAAGAAATCAAAAACAGGAAAATAAAATTGGAACAAAAGGGTTTTAGTATCAACATCATTTGGACACCGGGGCACTCTGATATAGAGGGAAATGAACAGGCTGACCGTCTAGCAAAAGCAGCGGCAAAAGAAGCAGATAACAGGGAGGAAATGTCTTCAATCATGACAAAACAAGACATCAAACAAGCGGCGAGAACATCAGTCATTAAAAAATGGAAGACACAATGGGAATCTAGTGAGGTTGGGAGAAGATTTTTTAATCATCACCCAGATGCATCAAAAAGAATCAAACTCGACTTCCCATCAAAAAAACACTTCAATATATTAAACAGTCTCAGATCAGGATACTCCAAACTAAAGGGGTATCAACATTTCATTAACAGACATGTAGAAGACAACAAATGTACTTGCGGAGAAATAGAATCTGTAGAACATTTTTTATTATCTTGTGACAATTACAGTTTGGATAGAGAAAAACTCCGCCAGTCAATATATTTCAAAACAGGAACACTTAATCTAGATCTAGAAGAATTACTTAACACAGAAGCCAGTGCAGACATACAATATGCAGTTTCCGAGTTTATAGACGATACTAGAAGATTTGATCATTTGTTTTTATAAATCAGTATCAACAGCGCCTACCTAAATTAAAGTGAAAGTACAAAGAGAAAATACAAACGTGATTAATGTATTCAAACGCGCAAGTGACCAAAGTACATATGAGAAAATCAGTGTCAAGATGACGCATACTAAAGACTAAAGACTAAAATTTGAGACAACAGCAGATCAGCCGGGAAGGATAGGATACAGAAATACAGCAGAGAAAATATCGGTTTACCAGCCACTTGCAGAAAGTCTTAAAGTTACAGAAAGAGACGATTGTTACGACAAGTCAGAGATGGCGGATCCTTTTCGAATCATCTACGGATTGCTATTGTTCATGTGAGTTTTACAAATGTATGTCTTCTTTCATCACAAGTTTTATTCCGTGAGCATCCTGTCAGATCATATATTTTGCCGGAATCAACATTCTGGAAACTGTGTCAACAGAATACAGAATGTTGATTCTGTATTTTATTTTGTTGACACAACATTCTGTATTCTGTTGTCAATGTCTTTCCCTTCAATAATTTAGTTCAAATGTGGTTCATAAGGGAAAACAGAACATTCGATTTACATATATATATATATATTTGTTTATAAAAAAAAGATGCCGTATTATTGCCAACGACACAACAACAACAGCAACAACATATATTTTATTTGCCAATCATGGCACCCAAAATGAGTGGAATAATCACAACTCTCCACAACAGATCAGATGACCAGAAATTAACAAATATAGGTCACCATACGGCCATCAATAATGAGCAAAGCCATATTGCATATTCAGCTAAAAAGGCACCAAAATGACAAATGTCAACGAATTTAAACAAGAAAACTAACGTTCTTATTAATGTACAAAAATGAACGAACAATGAATATGTAACACCAACAAAGAACAACCACTGAATTACAGGCTCCTGACTTCGGACAGGAACATATATACAGAATGTGGTGAGGTTAAACATGCTACGGTCTTCCCCCCTAAACCTGGAACAGAGTTGTAACAGTACTACATAACAACAAACTATAAAATTCAGTTGAAAAAGGCTTATTTAACTTTAAATTTATAACATGAATGCAAATAGAAATACATCTCAGTAACAAAAACATAATGGACGTTACCGTTACCTAACAAAAAAAGTCACTAAATACAGATCTGAGAGTACTTGCAGTTACTGACAGCTAGTTCAAAGCCACTAACAACTAATAACAACAAGAGTGCACACACTGAAATGTCTCGCCCTCTTTACTAATCCTTGATACTATCTTGATAGACCTAAATGTAAAGCTTTATTACAACTGTCACATAAACTCAATATTAACCAAGAAAATTAAAACATTGATCAATGAACCATGGAAATGAGGTCAAGGTCAGATAAACCATGCCAGGCAGACATGTACAGCTAACAATTCTTCAATATTACAAATATAGTTGACTTATTGCTTATAAATAAAGAAAAACAGACCAAAACACAAACACTTAAAACTTAGCAATGGACCTTGAAAATGAGGTGAAGGTCAAATAAAACCTGCATAACCGACATATAGATCATAAAATATTTCCATACACCAAATATAGTTGACCTAATGCATAAAGTATTAGAAAAATAGACCATAACTAAAAAACTTAACTTTGAACACTGAACCATGAAAATGAGGTCAAGGTCAGATGACACCTGTCAGCTAGACATGTACACCTTACAATCATTCCATACACCAATTATAGTAGACATATTGCATATAGAATAAGAAAAAAACAGACCAAAACACAAAAACTTAACTATAATCACTGAACCATGAAAATGAGGTCCAGGTCAGATGACACCTGCCAGTTGGACATGTACACCTTACAGTCCTTCCATACATCGAATATACTAGACCTATTGCTTATAGTATCTAAGATATGGACTTGACCACGAAAACTTAACCTTGTTCACTGATCCATGAAATGAGATCGAGGTCAAGTGAAAACTGTCTGACAGGCATGAGAACCTTGCAAGGTACGCACATACCGAATATAGTTATCCAATTACTTATAATAAGAGAGAATTTAACATTACAAAAAATCTTAACTTTTTTTTCAAGTAGTCACTGAACCATGAAAATGAGGTCAAGGACATTGGACATGTGACTGACAGAAAGCTCGTAACATGAGGCATATATATACAAAGTATGAAGCATCCAGGTCTTCTACCTTCCAAAATATAAAGCTTTTAAGAAGTGAGCTAACACCGCCGCCGCCGGATAACTATCCCTATGTCGAGCTTTCTGCAACAAAAGTTGCAGGCTCGACAAAAATCATGCATCTAACTTCAAAGACTTAGTTCATAGTTTTTTATACTTCTGTTGATTATATTTAATCTTAGTTTTTTCCTTCTGTTAAAAAGAGATTAAATAACAGACGCAATGTTCAAAATATTTGTTTTAAGATGGCAAATTTGTGTTACATTCGTTTAATTTATAATAATACACACAAACTAAAGAGACAGAAAGACAAAAGTTTGCATCCAATGACAAGCAAGAATAAACCAAGAAACAGAAAACAGACAATTTTCCAATGTCCTATTTGGCTGGCTTTCATATTATTCCCATTGTTGTTATAAAGTAGACAAAAGCAATGAAGAATCGATAATAGTGTGGTGCTTGAATATGAAGAAAAGAGAATAACAGGCAAAATTAATAATAAAAAGTGAAAAATGGTATAGAATATTACAGAATACAGAAATGAAGAAACCACTTCCAGACCAGACCCTTTTAAAAGTTGCACATTTTTTTTTTTTTTTTTTTGCCTTTTAAATCTTTCTGTTCGGACACCATATTGGTCCGACACCCCAATAGCCTGACGCCCTATTAGTCCGACGACCCATTGGACCGTCATGAATAATATTTATATTTCAAGAGGATAATCCCAATAGTTTAGGCCAATTAAAATTAATTGATAGATTTTCATCCCCGCCCGCCCCTCTGAAATCGTCCCGCCCCTATTTTTTTTTTTTTGAAAAATTTACGATTTCCGGATTTGTTCATCTCCGTTTCCGGTAACCGTCAAACATTTTGTTTCCTTTCAGACTTCCTGTTTCAAATTTCGGTTTTCGTATTACTTCGAGTAATTAAAAAAGATTCTGCAGCTCTACGATGACAAAATCGTCTACCGAGAATAGAGATTGATTTCAAGAAGGGCATGAAATAATCGGGTTACAAGTTATACGCTGTGTCCAAGATGGCAAATCGCGGTATGACACAAATTTCTGTGATTAAGAATACCGTGGATTTTTTTATTGATAAAATGACTTTGTGGCAGGAATTGTGGACTGTGAATTATACCCAAAAAGCTCGAATCGTGGAACACATTCGTACAAAACCATAACTGTATAAATAAAATGATGCAAGCACGAACTTGTTAGATTTATGACAGTACAATTGAGTTCAAAAAGTCGGCAAACACACACTTAGATTTACCCATGGCTTTTTTAATGACAAACAGCACAAACACCTTCTGTCCCAATACCCTTAATAGAGCCATTAAACATAATTACATGTATATTTGCATCTATAAGAAGAATCATAAAAGCACCAACCCTTTCGTTTTCAAAACAGTTTCATTTTATTCTGAACTCGTAATTCTTTAGTTGCATATTTGTTTCATTTTATGGAGACAAAAAAATGGTCGTTTAAAAAAACACTAAATTTGGTGAAGATAGTCTAACTGAGGGGAGCATTCTTCTTTCATGTTTTTGCTGTTTAGGCTTCTAAAGCAGCTATTACATGTAAAACAGTGGTTGCCAATTAGATATTTTTATTCATGTTAAGATTTGAAATATTACTAGTGTACCATTCCTTATATGTATATACATAATATAAACTTATTATTACTCTTGCACATTTGAAGAACACGGTTTCATAAGAAATAAAAATTAAAAAATAAAATCCTCCCACCCGCCCCATTTTTTTCAAAAATTTGGATGAAAATCTACTAATTAATTTTAGTTGGCCTTAAAACGATCCTACTGAGATTCCTCAAAATAATATTTATTGGAGTACATGTGTTAAAAATTTGCTTAATGTCCAGTGGCAAATATTACATGCATGTTCAAAACAATTGTTAAATAAGTACAATAGGTAAGTCCTGTAAAAGATGTCATCTGGGGTGAAAGAAGGTCAATGAAACTTGGACTGCCACTGGACAACGATAGCATATTGGAGGTGGACAGGAATTTGCCCTCCTGCATATTCAGACAAAAGGCCACCCATGGCCTCTAAAAGAGTTGTTGCAATAGTTATTAACCTGCAGAGATCATGGCACTCTCTTTCTATACATGCTATATGAGGCATCCGATTAAAGGTGACCAATCTTACATTTGTTGAAAATTAAACATCCCGCACAATTTTACTACCAATGTTTTTACTGTTTTTACTGTATCACATAAACATTATCCGTTGTGATGACACTCCAGACTTGCACTTCTGGTGACATTTTCTTAGTGAGAATGTGTTCACATATGGAACAAATCTTGTCCTTATGTCCCACGTAAGTGTCATCAATTACTCCTGAACCACTTTACAGAATTTTGTAAATCATCGATACAATCTTTATCTCATGATGTATTTTTTCAAAGGACAATTTACAAAGTGTTACGTCCATAATTAATACCATAACATGCATGTTGGGAAAAACAACTTTTTTATAAATGCATGCAAAGTATTTGATGCAGTATGATCTATTGTTATAGGTATCTAAAAATGGATCCCACCAGAACACAAAGACTAAGTCTATGAGGAAAATAAAGTTTTAGATCAACGACTAAAAATTGTCATGAACAGATAAAATATGAGATAGAGATAGAACTGGTATGAAAGGTGACAGTAGAACATTGACATAATTTGAAAGGTAGGTATATATATATACATAGTTTTACACTCAATTATGATTTTTTTAAAGTAAGTATTTGTAATTATTCCTATAATTTTATTTCAATATCATGAAATGTTGTAGTGTGTTCATATGACAACAAACCAACAACGAGCAAATTCAAAAGAATAAAGAGTAGAAATACAATTCTTCAACAATTGAAAGATATCATTAAAGTTAACAAAAAAGTCTACGGGAAGTACATATTCGTACACACAACTTCTCATTTAACTGTTTCACAGATTGCATTGATATTGTGCTCGAATAATCAGATTATATTAATACATATGTGTTTTGGTGCCGATCCAAAGATGTCAGAGTGTTACAGCAGGACATAGTTGAACTTAGAAACATAAAGGAAATATAATCAAACATCTCCTTCTCTGTAACCGAATAACAGATTTAAAAAATAGTAATATATAATAATCATTAATGAGAATTTCCACTGGTACTAATAATGAAAAAATTCACAAAAAGAATACTTTTATTATTTTTTTTAAACTATTGCATAGTGTATAAAATAATAAAAAGTTGTAGGATTGTCACTGAGACAACTATCCACCAAATTTGAGACGATGTGAATGTGAACAATAATATACAACTGTGCAGACTTCAACAATGAGAAAACCCATACCGTATTGTCGGCTACAAAAGACCATGACATAAACAATATATGAAACAATTTAATTTAGAAAAATTAACGACCTAATTTATAACAAAACAAATTAAAAATGTTAAAAGTGCAGCCCGTATTGAAAACATGGAGATTTGCCATGAACTTAGACTTGGGACGCCAAAATTCTTCTCCAAATCGTATAAGATCAGGCCATGAAGTCATAAAAAAATTTCTCAGTGCCCGGAGAAAAAAAGCGTGGTCGAAAATTGAAATCCAGCATTTTGATTGGTTGATTTGTTGATTTTGGAGTTTGAGTAAATAACTGACTCGAAAGTTTAATGACTTCAAGGCCAGTTTTCAAGTAGGTAAATCAAACATTGTTCCATTTTTTTTCTTTCATTTTTCTCCCTGTATAATATAAACCTTGTATAATTAACGTTATACCACCTTTAGCAATGCATGTACACTGATTCACATTATGTCATGGTTGACCTATGTTTAATCTTATTATTGGACTTGATGGACAAATGATAAATGTTATAATCCACTTTTTCCTTTCCAGAAACAAGTTGGCAAAGATATATATCACATGCATAGGAAGAGCAGTGGAAAATAACATTGAAGCAGAATTATGAAACAGTTATTTTAAAAAAGCATTAAATTGAGAGAGAGAAAAACACATTTTTTTACTTTTTAATGCTGTTCATTCTTAAGATTACTGTTTATTGTAATTTTGCAATGGAAGTTTTTGCAGTTGATAAGAAGATAGAACTAAAAAGTTGAGTTCTTCAGCTTGTTTTTATTCAGTCAATAAAAATCAATTTTGAAAAGCAAACCATATATGTTCAAAAATCAAAAAGGTAAATTATGTACCAAATGACCTCCGTCAGACATTAATCAGTCTGTTGGAAATCTTTCTTTAAATTTTTATACTTATTTTACAAAATGTACCTCTGTTTGTATGTCTGTAAGATTCAAATCAATCAGAGATTTCTGAGGAACTACAAACCAAGAGTTTCTGAAAGTCATCAGTCCTCATGTGAACATGCTATACTGAGTAATGTAGTTCTCACCCTTTCAACTCCCCGTTAACGGGATGCCTAAATATTGTAACACCAAATTTCATATATTCTTTTCGTAAAATACGCTCTGCAGTTTTATAAGAAAGAGTACAAGAGTTATGCATACATGTATTTAAGTTACTATTCACAATACACTCATTACAAGTGAATGAAATTGCAGCATGATTAATGTATACAAAAAAAAAAGAAATCTGTCAATAAATGTATTTAACCATTAAAAATCTTACAATGAGCATATGATTGGAAATTTATTTATGAGAAATTAGACTAAAAAAGTGGTCGTATTCTGAATATTCGCTCAGCTCACAGTAAAAGGAGAAAAACATACACTGTTCAGTCTGAAGGTACCTGTTCATGTAGGGGGACATGTCTTATAGCAGATTCTCTCCTTGTGGTGAACTAGCATGTTAAAAAGGAGCTCAGTGCGTTATTGGTCTAGTTCTGTACAAAGTATGTTAATTACATTGTATTTATATCTGAGTATCATGTCCTCTTCCTGCACTTAACTTGCCACTGGATCACATAACATCAATCCATCCACCCATCTTCTCAAAAGTAATATACCGAGTTCCAATGTTCAATATGTTCTGATTTGACTCAAGCAAGATATAAATACATGTAATATGGTATTGTCAAATAGAAGTATTAATAAGTATTAAAAACATAAACCTTATAGACCACACAAGATGCAATTCTGACAATAAATATGACATAAAGCCAGAATATTTAAAAAAAAAAAGGCTAAAGTAACTGTCGAAGAGCTGGATCTAAAGCAAAACCACTTCAGGACAACAAAAATCAGAGAAATAAAAAAAAACATAACGAAAACATTAACATGTCACGATATAGAAAATGAATGGAAATGGGGTTAGTGTCAAAGAGAACAATTAACCCACCCCAAATATACAAAACAACAAGGCATCACTATACAGATACAGTCTGATTTAAAAAGTGTTATAATGAAACAGTACTGAAGAAATCTGTAACGAAACACTACTTACGAAATCAGTACTGAAACAGTACTGTCAAAATCAGTACTAAAACAGTACTGTCAAAATCAGTACTAAAACAGTACTGTCAAAATCAGTACTGAAACAGTACTGACAAAATCAGTACTGAAACAGTACTGTCAAAATCAGTACTAAAACAGTACTGACAAAATCAGTACTAAAATAGTACTGTCAAAATCAGTACTGAAACAGTACTGTCAAAATCAGTACTAAAACAGTACTGTCAAAATCAGTACTGAAACAGTACTGACAAAATCAGTACTGATTTCATTGAAAGTATAACATTATAAGTTTTCAGTCTTTCCTAACAGTACTGATATGCACGAGGGTAGAAATGTACCAACAAAGTATGGGTAAATTATTGGTAGTGTAGCAATCATAAAAAGAAAAATGCGTCTACAGTTTGTCGAGGGTGGTAAAGGGTTATTTCCGTGCAACGTTTTCGGCCTGTATATATATCACGTGTTTTGGTGTTTTGATGTTTTATTTCTCGTTTTCTCGTGTTTGATTCGATGTGCTTCGTGTTTCCCCTTATTTATTTTCCGTCTTACGTGTCAGTGCTCTTGATTTATCGTGTTTGCATTTTTCCGCATTTGATTAAAAAGTAAATTGGAACTAATTCAAAGTCGGTGTGTTATAAAACCTTCTGAAACTTCTGTAATCTAATAGAAATTGATGTATATTGTTATCATTTTACTTTCTATCGTATACGTATGCTATGTAATAAAGTCCATCAAATTACTATGAATAATATTTTTTTTTCCAAATAGGATGCAAGTAGCCGACGCGAACAAGGTGACCGCAAGGTCATCATGTCCATTAATAATGGCTACATGATCTCCAAGAACGGCTGAGTAATAACCTCTGGTACTTTTTTCCTTAATATTTCCGATTTTATTTTTCGTGCTTCGTTTTTCTTGACTTTAATTTTCGTGCTACGTTTTTGCGATTTTTATTGCACATGTTTCCGTGTTCAGTATATACTCCCCCTCCCCCCCCCCCCCCCCCCCCCCCACCACCACCACCACCACACACACCCTCTTATCACCCTCTTTGTCGTTCATCGTTTGTAAGATCAAACGCTACATTTGTTTATAATTTCACCCCGATTAAACGATGTATTTGTTTTTACGTTGGTAAAAAAAGTCTGTTTACTAACAATATGTGCATGCATTATTGAAAGATAAACAAGGTTAGTAAACACTGATGAAACGATGTATTTGTTTCTTATTTTGTAGGGTTTAGAAAACAACACAAAAACGCCACCCAACGTTTACAAAATTTTGATTAGAAAGAAATGCACACTAAGAGTCTTAAGAGTGCATTTCTTTCTAGCCAAAATTTTGTAAACGTTGTGTGGCGTTTGTCATTGTCTGAGACAGACATTTGCCATAAAACGCAATCTTCTCTGAAAAAAAACTAAACAAAAATATAAATCAATTGTTTAAAAACAATTGTTAACGGTCTTTCCCCTCTGAAACATGATTGATTTTTTTTTTATTAATTGCTTAATTAATTGATTGATTGGTTGGTAGGTTGGTTGGTTGGTTGGTTGATTGATTGATTGATTGATTGATTGATTGATTGATTGATCGATTGATCGATTGATTAATTGATTGATTGATTGATAGATAGATACATTTAAAGCCTCACGGAACACGTTGAAAACGGCATTGAGAGGGTAATTCCCGTGTTTAAACACTTGAGACCTAGCCTCTTGGAACACGTGAAAACGGCATTGAGAGCCTAGTGCCCGTGTTTAAACACTTGAGACCTAGCTTCTATGAACACTTGAAAACGGCATTGAGAGCCTAGTGCCCGTGTTTAAACACTTGAGACCTAGCCTCTAGGAACACGCGAAAACGGGTCCATTTTAGTTGTATTGAAATTATGATATTTGTAGGAACATGCAAGGATATATACACGCCTATAAAAAAAAATCCTTGCATCTTCCTTTATAAATGTTTTTTTTTAAAGGGTTTCCCAGGATGTGTGTCTTATTTACTTATTAATCTTATTGTGTGTGCATTGTATTCAATTTTGTATTTAAAGTACATCGAACCTGACCTGCATGGTTTGAAATGTACGTGCACATTTTAATTTTTTTCGAAAAGGGGAAAACCCCTTTTTCATTTTAGGTAGTACCGGATACAGCGATTGTGACGTCACCAAGCTGATATAGTCAAACAGATAACAGTTTATTATAATCCTTTGCAGAGAGAGGCGTCGTCCTGAGCACACCTATGTATAAAGAATGTACAAACGGATTTAATTTTCTTTCATTTACAGGTCATTGATGTCGGATCGTGCATGCTTTTTTTGTACACGTATCTACGGGAACACAGATTTGTTTTTTAATGCATGTTTAGAAGTTTGAATCTAGGATTTTACTACTTTTTACGAACTTTGGATTGATTTATACATCATTGATTTTAATTTCTTAATCCAGATTGGAACGTTAATCGGACTGCACGTGATTTGTACTGCTAACGGAAAATATATTTTCTCATTTATTTTACAGGTAAACTATTGTCCAATCGCTGACCGCTGACCACTGGTCGACTCATTCAATGCATGCACACAAAAATGCTATTAATGCTGGCTGTATAGTACTTTACAAGGGGAGGAATCTACGTCATCACGCAGGGTGTCGGCGATTGAAATTGGACCACCATCTTGTCGCTTCAAGGTAAGAATTTTACTTATTATGCCAGTTATATGAGGGTTATGATTATACAAAATAGTCCACCAAAGACTATTTAAAGTAGGAAAATTAATGAGCCATCGCTCAATATTATTGGTTATCTCAATTTTGCAAACACTTCGATACCAGTTTTAGGAACTAGGTCAAACATGCAGGATATCGGCAAAATTTTTCATAACAACATCTTGATTATCAAGAACCGCCTACTTTATCAACAAATGAACATGTCCGAATTCTTTATTGTACTCGGGAAAACACTTGTTACTCACAAATATCCGTCATTATGGTCGAAAAACTTCTTATTTTTAAAAAATGGAAAAAGGATGTCGGCAACACATCGAATATCGAAGGATGTCGGGGACACACTTATATATTAAAAATGTAATTGTTCTTTGATTTTATCAACCATTATAAAGATACGATTAAAAAAAAACAGGATTCAATTTTTGTAAATATTCGAGAGAAAAAAAGTTTGAAAAGGTGAAAATCAGATTTCGTTTCAGTTAAGCCAGGGGTTCCACAGGGGTCAATTATTGGACCAAGTCTTTTTGATACTATATATATATACCATGTATACTATACTATACTATACTGATATATATGTGTCATATATATATGACATTTCATCTGGCCCTTCATCTACCGGGTGTTTAATAAAGGCAACAGTAGTATACCGCTGTTTGAAAATCATAAATCGAGAAATAAAAGCATATCCGGGTTACAAACTAAAACTGAGGGAAACGCATCAAATATAAGAGGAAAACTACGACACAACAGAAATACAACATGAAACGAACTATCATATAACAATGGCAATTTTCCTGACTTGGTACAGGACATTTTAAGAAAAAAAATGGTGAATTGAATCGAAAAAACTTGTTGCCAAATAATATCCATCCAAGTTTCCAAAACTTTTTTGTACTGTCCATGTTACGCATTTCACAAGTGTTTGAAGTGCTGAAAAAGTTAACTAATTCATAAAAGAAACGCAATATTGTCAAGGGGAAATTTTCCGTCTGATACAACCTTGAAGAACTTAACGATATAATCAGCACAATTGTTTTGATTAAGAACTGCAGGAGCAAGTGCTATCAATTCTTGCGGTTTGTCATATTTTGAGGGATCCTTTATTTCATGTTCCATTTCATGTAACATGTCGTTTTGAATTTGATCTGCAAACAATCGTATGCATGGCCCTGTTGGTCCTTTATCGTGACCTTTGCTCAAGTCTACTGGCGGTTTTGTTGAAATTTCTTCAGTAATTGACATTGGGTGAAACTTATTTTTTTTTGCCAGGCGTTTTTATGTTGATGACAAATGAGGATTTGCATGGTTTTGATTTTTTTACGGATCGCGATTTAGTGGGCGATCTGATCGGCTGGTCAACATTCGCGATCGTTTCCGCCTGCACAAGTTTAAGTTTGATTTGCGTCTTGTCATGACCATTAGTTTTATCTGAAAAAATAAGGAATTAGATCTAGTCACATGTTGAATAACATTTGTGTTAAAAATAGTATATGATGTGTCCCCGACATCCTTCGATATTCGATGTGTTGCCGACATCCTTTTTCCATTTTTAAAAAATAAGACGTTTTTCGACCATAATGACGGATATTCGTGAGTTACAAGTATTTTCCCGAGTACAATAAAGAATTCGGACATGTTCATTTGTTGATAAAGTAGGCGGTTCTTGATCATCAAGATGTTGTTATGAAAAATTTTGCCGATATCCTGCATGTTTGACCTAATTCCTAAAACTTGTATCGAAGTGTTTGCATTGAGATAACCAATAATATTGAGCGATGGCTTATTATTTTTCCTACTTTAAATAGTCTTTGGTGGACTATTTTGTATAATCATAACCCTCATATAACTGGCATAATAAGTAAAATTCTTACTTTGAAGCGACAAGATGGTGGTCCAATTCAATCGCCGACACCCTGCGTGATGACGTAGATTCCCCCCCTTGCTTTAACAAAACGTTTATCGATCAATTTTCAGAAATACATGTACATGATTTGGAGCAGATATTTTATTGTGCAGGAATAGTTCTGTATTTCAGAAAGAAATTTATTTATAAAAAAGATGGATTAGCATTTTTATAATAAAATAGAAATGGGATTCCTAAAAAAAAAAGGGGGGGTGTTAGATATGTAGTTGTGGGCATTGGATTATTTACAAAGATAAATTGCATGTACGCATCATGAGAGCTGTAAAGTTTGAAGCTATAATTAGTAAATTTGTTGATATTTCCATTTCAGTGGCATGAAAACCCCCAAAATACTACGCGTATTTTTTCGACAAAATTTCACATTTTTTTCAAATTTACCCCTAACTTTTTTCAAAGAAAAAGCAGTTTGAAGTGAATGTCAAAATTTAGATCATGACCTTGACCTTTGACCTTGACCTCATTTTTTAAGTTGGGACCCCAGGACACCAAACAAAGCGGTTCTAGGTTTATACACCTAAAGGTTCATGAGTTCATATGCATATCACTTATCTCAAATGCAAAAGGGGAAATAACTCTCATATGGAGTCTCCGGATAGCTTCGGTCAATTTAAGATCCTTATCCTGAAGACGTAATGAGCAAATCGGTAAAACAAATTTGTCGTAATCTTTTACGGTTACGGAGGAGCAGTGGCCACAAGAAAAACAGTGTTTGGGGAGTTAACTTTTACAGCGTAAAGTATTTGGTTACGCAGTTGTCAGTTTTTAAAGCGCATACACTTTACGATATCATATTCCAAATATCTAAGCGACATCTTGTGAAACAACAAAACTACGCAAGAAAGAAATTAGGCGGAAGAAAAAAAAAAGACAAAATCCTTTACATACTACGTTATGTTTAGAATAGTACGGCGACAGACTTACTATGGAATAGGGGTATTGCGCATTGGTGAAGGCCGTATATACACAGTGACGTACAGTGTTAAACTTGTATGTTATTTGGCTCTCGAGTAATTTTCTTTTTGGCATAACAGGCTTTTTTTCTATACTTTCCCTGAATACAAAATTTCTGACAATAACACAACGGACTTCACTGTAACAAATTATTTCCCAAGTATTTAACAACATACTCAGTTCTCGACATTATACTTTGCTTATACATACTGGCATGGAACTTTACAGTAGCACAGCTATGCTCCTGCTAATAATTGAAAAAGTAGCCTTAGAGGTACCAGTCTTGTATTACATATCCAGTTCAAAACACGGAGAGAAACAAAATAGTCCATTTTTTTCTGATTTTTTTTTCTGGACTTAATTTTCTCTGATGGTTTATAGGGTTATTTTGAAATGAAACATGCATACAGATTAAAAAAAAATCTTGCATCTTTTGGGAATATCAATCCAGGAAAGTGGAAGGATATCATGTTAATTGGAAGTTCTGCGACCTAGTTAAAACAGCAAACATAAAATAGAAACAAAATGTTTTTACTTGAGCGTTACGTTATTTTCTATTCTTCGTGGCATGACCCACTTTTTTTTTTCTTTTTTTTTTTTTTATCAAATCCCAATTTCACATTAGTACATACATTTTTACATGATATGAACATGAAAGGACAAGGTATGATAAGGGCTATTTTTGGCCCCCTCTCCAAATAAGTTTAAATTGATATCAATGATGGTCTTAGTGTAGACACTTGAAAAAATAATGATTTTATTGTGTTCCGGTGAAAGGAAGGTTGCCTAGCAACGGTTTTTATTAAGAATGAAAATTATCACATATTAATTGCTTTATCAGTAAAAATTTAAATATTTGCACATGATATTGTTTGTCCAAGAAGAACTTGAAGTCACAAATGAAAATACCCTTTGATTTTGTTTATTATATGCTTAAAAACAACCTTGGCAACAGAAATGTTGCCTAGCAACGGTTAAAAAATTGGTGCTTGCCCCTCTTAAGTATGAATTAAGCTGTTGTTTGAAGATTTTTCTTTCCATTTGGTGTTTCATTCCAATGTTTTTTCATATACATCTTTTTTTATTCTTCACAAATTCCGTATTGAGCATAGCAACACAAGTGCTGTTTAGCAACAGCAAAACATGTTTGAATTAAAGCCAACTACAAATCAATAAGTCATTTTATTGAACAAATTAAATTGAATGCAATGCAGATTGTCTGTTTGTGAACATGTTTAGTTAGAAATGAAAACTTAGTTCAATTGTAGGTCACTACACGCTGATCAACAACTAAGTTACATAACAAGTGCATATCAACCATGCAATAATAGGTTCTTTATATTTTTATAAGTATGAGCTTAGTTATTTTTTAAGAATATACTTCCTAATACGGTGTTACACTATAATATAAACATCTAGATTATCATTATTTTTTGGACGAATTCTATATCGAGTATAGAATCCCACATCTTGCTAAGCAACATCAAACATTTTTTTTAAATTGTAGACCACTACAAAATCTTTGTTTCAATGTGAAAGTCTTTTCATGAAAACAAAAATATATAGGATTTAATAATTTGAGATGAGTTTGAACAGCTTTTAAAGATACTTAACAGTTAATGGAACGAAAGAGACGTGACTTGTACCACTTACAGACCGTGATTGTGTGGAATAAAATGTCTAATCCAGGCAATTACGATTTAATATGATGTAGGGGTTGGAATGTGTCCTCTGCATGGGTACAAAACCTATGGTGAATTAGAAACGACTTATCAAGGCAAAAAAGGGGGGTGTATAAATCATTTTTGGAGTTATTAACGAGGCATTAATTGACCTAAGAAATTAAGCCTATTGTGCAGTAAAGAAACTGGCATAGCCTGTAAGAACATATATGGTTTAAGGGTTGGACAATCATTTAACCATGAAAGTTAAAGGTCAAAATTGGACCTTGGAGATCAACGGTAAATGTCATAATGATATTAAAATTGAGAATGGAAATGGGGAATGTATCAAAGAGACAACAACCCGACCTTAGAAAAAACAACAGCAGAAGGTCACCAACAGGTCTTCAATGTAACGAGAAATTCCCGCACCTGGAGTCATCCTTCAGCTGGCCCCTAAACAAATATATACTAGTTCAGTGATGATGAACGCCATACCTAATTTCCAAATTGTACACAAGAAACTAAAATTAAAATAATACAAGACTAACAAAGACCAGAGGCTCCTGACTTGGGACAGGCGCGAAAATGTGGCGGGGTTAAACATGTTTATGAGATATCAACCACCCCCCCCCCCCCCCCCCTCCTATACCTCTAGCCAATGTAGAAAAGTAAACGCATAACAATACGTACATTTAAAATTCAATTCAAGAGAAGTCCGAGTCTGATGTCAGAAGATGTAACCAAAGAAAATAAACAAAATTAGACTGTTATGATATTTGAGTCATGGCTATACACTGTATGCCAAATATCATAAGTCAATGTATAAAAACTAAATAAGTGTAGACCGGGACAAGTGTGTATGAGAATAAAATTCCAAAAAAGAAGAAGAATAGTTATGTTTTTGAAGTATACTGATATTTCTATATGAAGATAACTTCAAATGCAAAACATTCCTAAGCTTGAAAACATGTTTGTTTGAAAATAATCATCTGTAAAGTTAGATTAAAGGGTGCTTGAAATTTCCTGAAGTTTTGTCAATGGGGGGCACATATTCTCCGTTTTTACACATCTATTTAAAACCAAATAAATGCAGCTTTTTATAATATTTATCAAATAAATTTCATTATAGATGAACAGCAGACATTTCAAATGTGTAAAAAACAGAAATTTAGGCCAATCAGTCAAAAAATTACTAAGAAAAAAATCTTTGAAAATCCTGTTTTTCATTCAGGAAATTGACCGAAAATTGTTGTCCGTTTTTCGATCTTTTGCAGTTAGTGCCGTAATTTTGTTAAAGTTTAAAAAATAATCATATTTGTTATAAAATTATAATTTATCGGCATATTTTCTTCCATTTCAGCCATCCTTTAAAGTGTTTATACCTCAAAATCATAAAACGGCGAAATTGTGTCCCCGGCGAATATGGGTGTCCCCGGCGAATATGGGCCTCCCACTCTATGTTGCAAAAGTTATTTCTTTTGGTGGATGTGTATGTTTAAGCGCGGATTCATATAAGATGGATTCTTACAGTATGCACCCTTTTATTAATTCATTGTACAATTTAATAAATATAATAAATGAATTAAAACGCAAATAGTTGTGAAAGTCAACACCAACTTTTAATTTCGATACAGTTGTTGAGACATTTACATGTTTTATCTGAAAGAAACCTAATACAGGGCAAAAGGAATAGTCACCAATCATAAACCTATCTGTGATTACTCATTCCTTGAAACACTTTGGGTAGTAAACGAGTATAAAAATAATGTTTTTGTGTACGGTGTACAACAACATAACTATGCACCGTACATAAGGATTTATGTGGTCAGCTAAACACCGTACACAACACTTTTTAGGGATAAAATATCGAAAAATAACATATGTGTGAAAGATTTCAATGCCAATTATTGAAACAGCAATACTTATTACACACACACATTGACCTTTTATCAGAAAAAGAGTTGCAATGAATATAGAATTATATCGGAAGAGACGAGGGCCAACTTCTTTGACAAGACGTCGCGCAAAATACTGGTGATAATAACGTAACGTCGGAAATATAGCAAAAAGCCGTCTTATTTTCTTGTTTTTTACGTAACGTTTTTCTAATGTGATTTCTAATGTGTAAGCATTGATTCATTCAGGTTTTTTTTCATGGGAATATTTTTTTTCAGTAAAGATATTCATGTATATTTTATTTAACGAAAAATGTATATATATATATATATATATATATATATATATATATATATATATATATATATACAACTCGTCTAAACATTATGTTTAGACGAGTTGTATATACATTATGTACACAGCCATGTATCACCATCATTGATGGCGATCCGATGGATACATCTGTTGTAGGGTTGTCACTGACTCAGACGTACTTATATATAATATATATATATATATATATATATATATATATATATATATATATATATATATATTTTATATTTTTTAATTATAAGCAGAGCCACGTTGAATCATTTCATTTGAATCGGAAAGGTCTACTAAAATATTTTATGAGTGGCTAAACAACAGTGCATGATGTTTTATAATTTAATTCTTATTTCAATCCAAATTGTCCAATACAGAAAGAATGTCTAGATGGGTGTCCTCTGAAATAGTTATACGATAAGAGGCATCTACATCAGCAAGTATGTATAGCAGAGATTTCGTCGGTACCAAAGCAGTCTTTGTCTTTAAAAGTTTATATTTTAACGGATCATTGTCACTGATTTTGTCATAATAATGACCCCGGAAAACCTCGAATCCAGGGGGATATGTAGCACCCCAGCTGTCACTCTCTGCTGAATTCAATACGTGTGAACCTTTGGAAATTTTCATTAAATAATAGTCAAAGTTATCATCGTCGGTTTTGACAGCCACAACAGAGTTTATGGATACCAAATCTGATATGTCTTCTGAAAGAATGTCAGTGTCTTGTGCTACTTCTTCTTCGTTAGAAGTTTGTGTTATTTCGCGTGGCTTAATAGTTTTCTTTACCCCGGTATTTTCTACATTTAAACAGTTAAGATAATTCCCCAAAATGCATTGATCGCACGTGTAACAAGAGAGATCGGAAACAATGATTTCATTACATGTACTAGTAAAAACATGATGTATTTGTCTATTTTGCTGGATCGGCTTAAATATTTTGGAATTGTGTCTATCAATTGAGTCCACATATCGAAATACCCTTCTTTTAAATAATGCACTTCTTGGCTTTTTAAGGCTACTTTCGCAGAACGTAAATAAATCCTTCGCATTCTGAATCACTGTATTGCCACGTAGAACAGATATGTCCGCCTGTCTTTTTATAAATCCCCCCGCGGCATCTTGAGGCCCTTTTGCATGGCTTGTTTCAAAGAAATTTCTATGGAATGTTTTATATCCGAAATCAGGGATGGCAGTAGATAAACTTCCTAAACAGTGCCGCGATTTATATTGGCTAGAACAACCGTCTGTGAATTCATGCATATGATCAACTGTGTATGATATTGAATCTAAATATTCCTTAACTTTCTTTTGGACATATTTTGTAAAATCATTATCATGTTGCAGGTCCGGGGAAATTACGAAAAAATGTTCCGTAATTATTTCCGGAAATTCTTCTGTACTGTCTACACCATCGTATTCTAAAATGGCGTGTCGGTGCATGACGGTTACATGAATGCTGCATTCAGTTCTTTGGAAGTAATTGGATTGGATTTCTTCTTTCTCGACACAGCGATAATTTTCCGAATAATCGTGGATGCATATGCAATGATTGACTAGCAAGTTCTGAACAAGACTTTTAAGTTGATTGCTTTGCCAGTTTGATCGGTGCTGGTGAGCGGGGAAAGTTTCGAGAAGCTTTTTTAAATTGAGAAACATTTCGTTTACGCTAGTTTTCTTTTTTATCAGGGTCAGTCGGCGCCTTACATTTTTACCCTTCGATTTTTCAGTTATATATTCATATTTTTGCCATTCAACAGTTGAAGACGACTGTGATTCGTTGGGTGAAAGTTTGAAATTACCAACTCCGCAAAGGCTACATTTTCGGTCAAGACAATTTTTTCTATAAAATCCATTTACTTTTGGACATAGCGTAATATGTATAAGGTCTGACATTTTCTCAAATACGGGATAGTCACTTTCTTGCGAATCGGTTTCCCTGTCACACGATTTTCTGAACTTCATACATGCTTTGAAAACAAGGTTTGCTTCCACGTGATATCTACAACAGCATGTATTTCTATCTTTTTCAGATGCAGGTCTTACGAAAAACGGTCGAAGTTTCTCAAATGCTCTTTGTCCAATTTTAATTTCCGGATATTTGGCGACAAAATCTAAATACGCATCAGTTTGTGTTTTTTCCAGCACGTGTGTCATATGCGAAGTATATAAGTTTGGTCCCAATCGTTCTCTTTTGATATCGGATTTGTTGCCGGTCGGGTGTGATATGCCATCAGAGAGCCAAAAGTTATAAACTGTTTTCTTTGTTTCTTCTGAAATGGAATCTTTTCTTGTTTTCTGTTGCGTAAGAGCCCATGCAGACGATTCACTTTTAAGAATTCTAGACCTAATACGCTGGCCTCCAGCAACCCTTCTTGCTGGCAAACCTAAATTTTTACACAGTTTAATTTTACCTCTCGAGTTTGCTAAATTTTCCCCGCTGATTGATGCAGTAACAGAATTCATTACCGAACGTGCATTCTTAGATCGCTTTAATTTTGTAGATTTTATTATTTCTTGAATATCTGCAACGACGGCCATTTCAACTGGCGAAACTGAATGTTTCAGATTAGCTATTGTTGGCGATCGAGGGGATCTGCGGGCCAAATAAGTCGATATAACTGCGCATCGTTTAGATGGAGATTTTGGTAAACCTTCTTTAAATTTTCTTAGGGCTCTGGCCTTTTCCATTCTGTTTTTGAAAACATTTGAACCTTCTGGTACAACAAGTGACATTGATGAAAGTTCTACATTTTTTTTACCTCTGTGTTTACGGACATTCATTTTATTTTTCAGTTTTCTTTCATTTATTTTCTTAGATTTCTCCCTTTGTTCTCTCTTTTTTCTTGCATTAATCGTTTGACTATATGTTTTTGTCTCGCTCTCTTTATTCTTGTACAACTTTCCATAAGATTTTCTACTCGTTTCATTTTTCTGAAGCCTTTTTCGTTCTCTGTTCCTAATAAGTATTTCCTTAGCCGAAAGTTTACTTTTTTTTCTGTTATTCATATTTCTGAAAGCATATTTATATTTGAATGTACACAAAATTTTGGTCTGATTTTTTAAGTCCGATTATTTTAATTGATTGTTGGTTTATAAATACATTCAATAATTAAATATGAGTCTTTTTTGTCTCGTGTTTTATTTTTTTGGAACTAATCATTCTCCTGAAACACCAGAGATCATTTCGGTTGTTTGAAGGGATTGGTGCCTCTTGTTTTGTCTACGAAAATTATCTAATATGGTAACTCTTCTTTTAGATTGTTCCAGAACTTCCTAAAGTCAAATCATTTTTTACGAATTTTAATATAGAATAATATTTTTATTTCATTAAGGGAGCAACCATTTGATTTTAATGGGGGGGGGGGGGGGGGGGGGGGGTGCTAGGATGAAAAATTTTGTCCGGCATTTTTTTTAGTTGTTATCTCGGTCCTGCCTTTTTATTTTCACTATATTTGGTCCTGCCTTTTTTTACAAGTTTATCCTGGGTTTGTTTGCCAACTGCTCATCCTGCCCTTTTAACCCCACCGCAGTTCGCGCCTGTCCTAAGTCAGGTACCTATAGCTTTTGTTAGTCTTTTATATTTTTTTACTTTTAGTTCATCTCTGTGTTTCGAAGTGAAGAGTGGCGTCCATTTTCTTGATCTAGTATACATTAGGATTTCGGGGCCTACTCAAGACCTCCTCTGGGTGCGGGATTTCTCGCATGTTGAAGACCCATTGGTGGCCTTGAGCTGTTTTCTACGTTTTGGTCGGGTTGTTATCTCTTTGACATATTCCCCGTTTCCATTCTTATTCATTATTTTTTTACTCGAAACTCCTGTCTGCCTTTTTTTTACACTCAAAACCCCTGTCCTCCCTCTTTTTCAAATTTCATTCTAGCCCCCCCCCCCTTAAAAATCAAATGGAAGCTCCCTAAGGCAAAAACATGCCCATATCGTTTCATGTTTGGAGATCGATTCTTTACAAGTTCTTCTTATAATTTCTTTTGCGTATTGACTCTGTGTGAAATATGACGTTTCATTATTTTTCGACGTTTTTTGTCTCATTGGACATTTTTTCTGATTTTTCTTTTCTTTATTTGCGAAAGGATAAAATATAAAAACAGCCAGTATTTATATTATCATGTTCAGTATTTGTTGTAATTTTTGAAATCTGTATCAGTATTTTTCTTCTGATTTAATCGCGATACATCGTAGATCCCGAAATCGTCAAAATGGAATATTTGTTTGGATTTCAGATGATACGGGACATTTTTTCTGATTTTAAATTTTTTCAATAGTTTTTTTTTAAAACAAGTAAACTCAAAAAGTTTGGTACCAATTTAAACAGAAATGTTTGTAATTTATAAATTATAAATATAAACGATATCCTTTTAAAATTACCTTCAGTATATGAATTTGATCTTCAAAGTTTGCAGTTGGAGTCTAGATTATTTGTCACCATTACAAGATCAAAAAGTTGCTATGACGTCATTTTTCTACATGTATGACGTCATATATGTAAGTAAAATTATGTAATTCAAAACTTTACATATGGTTCTTAATTCCTTCCAAATGAGAACTACCTTTGGCTACTCAATCCATATTTCATTCTCAAAAATGTTTGGAGATCTCAATGTTCAATGTTACGCATTACACGGCAAAATTGCCTATTTCATAAAATTTAGCGCTTCAAATCGAAACCTATTCGTGAAAAAAATATCATGAAAAACAGATATTTTGTTGCCATTAGATTGGGTAACGAAAATTATTTAGCGATTCTGCAAATTGTTGCGTCCTAAACGGACAGTTAGCCTTTTCGCCGATTTTTCTCGAATCACCTTCAAATTGTCACCAGTATCTTGCGCGACGTCCAAGTATTTGCAAATGCTTTTACAATGTTTAAGTAATCCCTCTTGTTTTAGGAAAATAATGAGACATCTCTAACCATCAACCTACGACCAAATCATTTCTTAAAATAGCAATTATGTTTAGATTGAAGTACACATTGATATTATGTGAACAAAACAAAGATTTTCGTTACCGTGTAAGATCAAAATCGCTCACGCCCGCTTGGTTAGTACCTATATCGGCTGTACGATGATACACGGTGAAACTTAAGACTTAAAAATTGGTATTTGCTGATTTCCGTTAATCAATTTGCATTAAGGGGTAAGAACAAAAACTAGTTGGATCGGAGTGTCAAGTTAGGGTAATATGTCTTCCAACGGACTGTAACCTTTTAAGGTATAGCACAATAAAAATTAATGAAACAAACAACCCATGCAGCAACATGATGTCCAAAAGTTAGCACTTTGTGTAAACATGAATTATTATTGCAATTATAGTAACTTTTATGAATTAACTGTTAACAAAACTGTATATTGTTTGCAAAAACTACGGATAATATATTCAGGAATAAATAACCTTTATAATTCACAAAATAAAAAAAAATCGGAATTTTGAGCCTTTTTAATATGGTCATTTGACATTTTTTATTCGACCGTCACTGATGAGTCTTTTGTATGCGAAACACACGTCTTACAAGCAAGATATCTTTAATTATGATGCGTTTTATTCCTTTCATATTCAATACTAGCTTATTTTATTTACTTTGACGTGTAAATATCTGATTAAAAAATAAAAGAAGCTTTTATTCTTTTGAATATGTTTAAATTCATTATACATGTAGTGCTGTTATTTTAGAAGAAATACGAAGTAGCACGCGTTGTCGTCAAGATAGAACAACGGGAAGGCAGGTGACAATTACAAATAATAAGTCCAATAAATTCATCACCATGACCAAAAAAATATTAACTCAAGATACATTTATAATTTAGATCATAAAAGTGTTGGATAGTTTTGCTTAATCTTGATTATTGTTACACTTACACAATTAACTAATTAAAATGGACACATGGTGTTTACTTATGTGATATGAATAACAATGTATGTTATTATTCACAGTTCTGTAGTTTATTTTCGCCATCTGTATTTTTATTAAATGATTGTCTAAAATGTTAACTTGGCATGCCATACTTGGTAGAAATGCGGACGTGAAAGAAAGCACTTTTCGAAAAAGTGTCAACGGAGATTAAAACATTCCAGGGCGACGATTTTGTCAATTATGAAACAAAATACGTATATGCACTTTTTGAGTATGAAACAGTTATTATATTCATTCATAATTACGTTCCCAGTATTTCTCTGAAGTTTATCACAGTTCCGTCTAATTTTGGGTCATATTTCGACGGTCTGCTAAAATGACACTTTAAATTCAAGAATAATGAGTAAAGGAATATCCTGTTTTCCTGTCTCAAATATGTTTATTTTTCGTCCTAAAGAAACTAGCCGTTATTATAGCCTAGCAAGAATACATTTCCGTCGTCGGATCTAGTACATACCGGAAATCATCTCCGGTCCGCAGTTCGGTGAAAAATTTCGATGATTCAATGAAAACAACGACGATTTTTTGTCACTTTTTTGAATTTTTAACTATGAGCGTATTTACGACCCACTAAAATATTTGAACTGCATAAACATTTATGTTCAAGGAATGCCTGGTATAAATATGATCGTGGGTCGTAGGTACGCTCATAGTTTAAAATGCAGAAAAAGGTTTGGAAACTGCCATTTTTCTGCACTTTTCTAGAATCTTGAGGTCTTTACAGCAACAGGGCATGAATAATATCAACGTAAGTTGAAAAATCTATTGATGTTTACAAAAATATAGGTTTTAAACTTTAAAAATAATGTATTATATTTAATAGCAAGTCACTTTTAATTTGAACGAAATTAGGGGGCCGTTCTCTGATGCTTATCGTACCTTGTCCTTTTTTTTCTATGTAGCATTTTTTTTTCAAAGATCAGCTGTTTTGCATGTAAGCCTATGGAGCAGTCAATTACAAGACTGCAACCTAGAGTCTAGTTTTGGTTCGCATGGTGTTCTACTTTGGTTATTTCAAAAAATATCAAAAAATGAGGTTTTGACCTATTAGTATTTCAATTCATGATACTAAAACCCATATTTTCCAACCATTTTAAACGGAGAGGAAATACTTGTACAAAATAGAGGAAGTACAATCATATATATAACTATGAACTTTTCCGTATTTACATCAAATGAAACCTTTACAGTTTGTATACTTATTTTATTTCCTAAACATTTGTAATCAATTAAATATATTTTCTCATCAAAACTATGGAATGGATTTTTCTGTATAATATTTTGATTATGTTCAGTTTTGAACAAGAACTTGTTATAAGTCTTCCTGATGGAGTTTGTGGAGAACACAAAAGGTAATATGTTTTTATTCATTATGCATTATATTAAGTAGTATAAAAGACTAGAGGACGAGAGATGTCAACGACCACCATGCATTAAAGAAAACAGACAGAGAATGTGTATATATCACGTTCGTAAAGTAGCACATTGCTTCTACAATGAAATCCCAATTAACAGGAGTGTACATCAGAAGAATTTGTTACGAAAATGAATGCTTGGATTATTATTATGTTCAAGTAATTATAAAAGGTGGATTCATGGTTATAAAGCACCTCTGTAATACATAGTGAAACGGATAGGTATTGCTTTTAACAGTTACTGTATATAAACTTCGGAATAAATGAAAATGAGTCCCTATAAGTCACTGAACGTAATCATAACTGTCCAGCAGCCGGTATTACAGACATTATATGCTTAAATTCGATCAAAATGTCACATTGTTTATGATGTTTATAAACATAATTAGTAAAAGTTTTAATATCATATGTGATACTAGTTTTACTAACAGACTGAGTGTATTTTTTTCAATAATAAAATCATGTATTATCCATGTTATCCTTGACAGTGGATTTAGCTGTTTAAGTCATGTTCACCGAATTGACTTAAATTCTCATATATAATTTATAACCTAATTCAACGTATGTCAAACTTACATAAAGTCTAAAACTAACAATTAGCAATGCATGGACTCGATAATATGTATCCGCATTATTGTGTATTTTAGTCTACTAGACGCAATCAAATTCATCACCGAGATGACTTTCGAAGACACCAAATGTTTTAAATATAACCCGATATACACATAGCTATATATATATATATATATATATATATATATATATATATATATAAATAGATAGCGATAAGAGAAATTGGATTATTCTAGGTCTGTTTGATTTCATATTATAGGTCAAACAAGCATGTAAATCATCGTTTAAGCCTTACTGTATAAGAACTATTTGTTTGTAGATCAAAACAATTAATCAAATGGTTTACCCTTGTTTCACTCTCAGTGTTGACATTATTTTCCTATAAATAGCTGAACACGCCTAATTTCTGCATTACCAATATAAAGCTAAGGGAATAAATAGAAGTTCACAGTAATACCGTTTCATAAAGGTCGAATTATTAACTTTCATACGAATATTTCATTAGCGATGTTTTTTGCGTTATTTTGGCAACATTGAACCACACTGTCTGCTAAAAAGGACTTATTTTTTTTCACTATGATAAATTCATTAAGAATAACACAAAAAATAAATTCATTATTTGTTTTATGCTGCGTAGCTAATGGAACATTAAGAGGTTTGGGTGTTTTACCATTGTAAATGTGTGATTTCTTGGTTTGAAATAGCAGTTAAAGCAACGTTACATGTACATATCTTCAATTGTATGTTTATCTTAAACTCCAATGCAACACGTGCCAATCAGATATTTTAACAGCATTTTATAGCCAATTTTGTATATTTGTACATACAAGATATATAAAGTATGTTTCGTGAGAATTGGTGGCGTTATTACCCGTTTTTATTAATCTTACGAAATATCCTGTATGATTACACATACAATTGCGTAAAATAAATGTTTTAGACTTGTGACATCCCATTACATCATAAATAATTTAAGTACTGCTCAAGTCGACACTATGGACCAGCTTGACCTTGTTGTGTAATATTAATGATTCTTTCACTGTTGAAGACTATCAAGATGAAGAACATGTAGTTACGGCCCTGAAATTATGCAAAATATGCAGTATTCCAATAAAAGCTTTTTACTGTATAAAAATTTACTTCGATGAAAAACTTCACCAGTAATTCTATTTTTTTCTATTTCTTTAAAATCCGATCCACTCTCTGTAGTTTTTTATGTGAATTATTTGTGTTTTCTCTAATTTAGATTTGTTTCTATTTATTTTGGTATGTTTATTAAATCTTACTCTATTTTTGTTTTTATTTATTACGTTTTTTTTTCTTTTATCCTTTGTTTGTTTAAGTTAAATTTGTGTTGGTTTTGTTTGCTAACTATTTCTCATTTGGGTATATATAGTAGTCTGTTCTGTTCGAAGAAGGGTTAAGATGAAGACAACTAATCATACTCGTTGTATCTTTCTGCGATCTGTTATTAACAAAGGCATGGGTAATATGTATGACGCAATTTTTATGTAGTCACTTTCATCGCAGAGCTGACGGAAGTATCTTTGAACATTGTTAAAAGTCGGTATAGAAATCGTATGAGATTTTTTTTTCTATTTTCTTTCAGAATATTACAAAAGTTTTATATGTTCAGTGTCCTTAAAGATAACCAATAGCATATAATGCATAGTATACTCTAACCACCGTTTGTGTGAAATAATTTTGCGATTATGATACTGTATCATTTATAACGTATTAATAAGTAAACGATTCAGTTATTCGATAACCACATCTTTTTATTTAGATTGGAATACAGTAATGCCAACAAGACAATGTTAGTGACGTTTTGTTGTAACTTTTACCACAAGAAGAATGGAATCTGTGTTGGTAAGAATAGATATATACAGTATTAGTACTGCAACTGACATCGAAAAAGACGCTTAGTTAACGAGTTTAATGGTCCGGAATAACACACGGCTGCAAATTGTTTTAAATGATAGAATAATATCTATATTTGAATTTCCGTCGGGTCGTAAAAAGTTTCTATGGTCACATTTTTGTATTTTATCCCTTTAATGGGGGTACCCCTCAATTTACGGTTTTGGGTAGTTACCTTAAAATCCAAAAATATATTTTTTTTGTTAAATTTCCCGCTATTTTCGTAAATATTTTCTATGCACATATCATCAAGGATCATCGGAATGATAAAGACATAAATATAATACCATCTCCAAGTAAAACTTTCAAACTTAAAGTTGGCTGATTTTTTTAGATAGAAATTTAACGCGTTTTTCTTTGAAAACGAGAAAACATATGATTCAAAAACAGTATTTGACATTTGAGAGGACAAAACATATTACTGCGATACTGCATGCAAATTTTGTTGGGCAAATTCCAAACAATTTTGTCAAAAACTCAAAATAAAAACATCATTTGTACCTTTTCTAATTACGGAAATTTCCTATCCGTCAATCAGCACCACCATTTATTTTTTCCTTCACAATCAATTTGATAGTTTCGATGTGATTAAGTAGGGAAAACGGTACTATTTATTCTGCCATAGGCGACAATATTAACATTTTCTAAATTTATCACTTTTTAAGATAAAAATCTGGATAAAACTCTTATATGTTGTGTTAGTACTCTATTTTTGTGTTTTAAAAATTAAAGTCAAATAGTATCATGACCAACTTCCAACGGAGCTTGTTTATGTTATCCATGCCCACCGCCATTTTGCACCAAATTTATGAAATTTTGCAAGTCTTTTCGAATAATTCTCAAGAAAATATTTCAATAGGTTTCAAAATTTATATTGTAAATATACACACTGCAGTTATTCATAGATAAATAAAAAATATATTGTACCCTTACATCCAATCACAGCACTCTTAAGTTGACTTCCTACGCCCTGTCTTGAGTACACAAAAGGCCAACCTAATGCTGGGAAAATTAAATACTACCGTTTTCCCTGTAGATTTTGTAGGAGAAGTTAATTTATTTTTGAGTGATTTGAATATATATAGTAGTTCTTTCGTGTATTTTCTGTAAAAAAGTTATATTTTTGTTAATAAAATTTTGACTTTATATATTATTGCGATAAAAGTTAACCAAATCCTTCGGATAAGAGGTTTTTCCGGATAATGACTATAGTTGACATTGTGTGAAAGTACATTGTATGTCAATGTTTAACCTCAGAGCAATTAATATGCATGCAAGTGGTCGGGGGGGAAAGTACTATTGAAGTTTCGCAGAGATTTGGTGTGTGACAAGGTGATGTTAAAACCAACTTCTCTTGATATTCTGCTTTCCGTGGGCGATTCATCAGTGATGTTATGAGACTTGCACCAGAAGGCAAACTTGGTGTGCATCTTTAAATTAGATTGATTGATTGATTGATTGTTGCTTGCTTAACGTCCAGTGGCAAATATTTCATGCATGTTTAGGATGAGAACAAGTTAACAATAAAAACAATAGGTAGGTTTTGTCATAATAGAGTCCATTCGGGATGATGATCGGAAAAATTTCGACTGCCAATGGAAAATGATGGTATATTGGATTGGGAAATAAATTTCCATTGCAACATGCCACCTACGGACCCCTCAAAGAGTTGATGCCAGGGTTTTTAACGTGCAAAGAACGTGACACTCCCTTTACACGAGGCATCGGATTTAACGTCCCCATTCTGACCGGACTTGACTGCGAACTTGATACATCCCGCACAGCCAAACGGACGCCCCACTTCGTTTTACTGCCGGTCGGGGGAAGACCAAGTGACTATATTTCGTTTTCCAAGTCACCCTTGGGGAACTTTAAATTAGAAACAACAGAAATCCATATATGTGATCAAACTAATCGACATGTATCCTCACAACCTGACACTTTTATACGATCTCGCGCTCAGTTTCTTCCTTGTAGTTTGGATATGAAAGCAGGGTTTTTGTGTAAAAGAAAAACCTTTAAAAAAAACCCAGAAAACTACGCAAAACTGAGTCCTTTAAACGTGTTGACAGTCTTTTAAGTTGTGCTTAGTAATGTGAGTAATCATTTATCCATGCATAACCAAGTACTTATTTAAGTCAACACCTGTGCAATTAAGTAAAACAGTTACTGAAAAATTAGAATTTGAACTTGCTGTCAGTTCATTAATAACGATTGTTAGTGATGTGATTTGTTCTTCCATAAGAAAAAGCCTTTCTCATGTAGCACATCCTCTATATATACCGATCAATTTTATCCAAGATTGTCTTTGATGCTTACCAAACTGCCAAACCCCAGAACTAACTAGATATTGTGACACCTACAATTCAGACACAGTGGGGCCAAGGGATATGAAATATAGAGTTTAACTCTGAACTCAATTTAGGGGATGCCATATCAGCTGCAGGAAAATTGAAGTCTATGTTAAGACTTTCAGAATTACACCAAGGTGTGTCTGAAAATATCAAGGATACATTAAAAGAAGAACAATTACTTCACCCTGCCACCAGTGCTCTTATGGGCTATGTCCTCGTTTTGGTATTTCTACGGAAATGATGCCCGCATAGCTTGTTAATAGATATAGGAAGATGTGATATGAGTGCCAATGCTACCATTAAAGGTCACGGTCCGGTCTTCAACACCGAGCCTAGGCTCAAAAATTCATTTGTTAGTTACTTGATGAAAAATAACACAAAGGCGCTTCTGAACCGTATATTGTCCCTAAAGATAACAAAAATTCGTAAACGTATGCATGGCTATTACAAAATCAATCGTTTCTGTAGCAACATTCGATCGCCCCATTACATCTGGGATTGGCAGTGCAGATACATCATGCATATGCATATGGGAATATGGGTCACGAACATTGATCGAAACGTTGTACTCACATTTCTTTTGTGTTTCCTATGCAAAGGTAGGACTATATCTGACGAGTTTGACCGAATCATGACGGTATTTACGCTCCAGATAGCATTTGTACTCAAAAACTTAGTTTGTTTTGAACAAACTCTGTCCTGCGCCTAACTTGTTCTTATAAAAAAGGGACCTCGCATTCGCCTCCGGTGACTATAGTATATTTTGTGTTATAACTGCTCTGTCCAGACTTTGCAAAAACATAACATGTATTTCGATGGGTTAATGCAACAATCTCGTATCTAGAAAGTTGTGACTTTTCAGAAACCGACATACAAAGTTTGACTGTAAAATTAATGTAAATTCTATTTTACTACAGAAATGTATCAAATTAACATAGATTGCTAAAATAGGCATAGTTACTATCCTTTTATAATTTGATGCTAATTGGTTGTCAGATAAAAGATATAATTGCACTTCAAACGTTTAACGGATATATGCATTCCATAATGATTAAACAGTAATACAGATGTTTGTGTCACAAGGTCATTACTAGTGATAACAGATTTAAGCTTGTGTGGTATATCAAATTTTAAATGTTGTTTGGTAAGCATCATTGCATTTGCAAGCGATAAGAGATTGTTGAATTTGAAAAACGAATTAATATAACTAATTATTTTTTATTTGTTTTGAATTATATACTGTGAATAAATTCAAAATAACACTTGATATAATTAAAAAGATGATATAAATACAGGGAAAACTATACACAAAGTAATCACAGAAAGTGAATTAAAAATAATATATAATTATTCATAAACAACATTATTTTTTTTGACGAATTATTTTCCAATCATTTTGTTTTGTTTGTTTTAAAAGGTTACATTATTTTAAAGAATTTATGGTAAAGGATCCTTTTTATTTTTTATAATAAATACTATTATTTTCTGAAACACATGATGAAATTATATACACATAAAGAAATTGAATTTATTAATGTATTGTTTGAAGTAGTTCACTGAATCTTAAAGAAGAAAAGACAAAAGTTCAAATAAAGAAAGATTGAATGTTGTTAATAAAACAAACTATAGTAATTTCAAAATTGAAATAATAATGGAGGAATAAAGACTTATTTAAACTTTCCCTTTAGAAGATTCCTTTTATTCCAAAATTAAAAACTTTCTTATGTTTCCTTAATTCGACATAAGTGACAATTAGACTAAAATAATTCCATGTACTTGATTACAATAAAATATAACACAGCAACAATCAATGAGTTTCCTAAGGTTACGTGAATGGAAAATGAAATGCATAATTCACTATATCAGTTAATGTTATAAATGTCGCAATTGTTCTTCTTCCTAATATTCCCTTAAGTTGTATTAATATAACTGATAAACCAAGATTGTTAGATTGTATTTGTTTGGAAGACAACTGATGCAGTTTCCAGTCTTAATCATTATTCTTTTTCGGAGTCAATTTCATCCTCCTCAACATCCGGATCTGGGAGTATATTTGGTGTTTTGTCGTCAGATTTTAATCCTTTGTAGAGGCTGTGGTACTCTCTTGGAATAACACCAGTTTTACAAAGATTCAGTGAATCTTTCTTTTAAGCAGCAGATCTCTTCAGTATCTCCATTACATTAACGGGACGACCTTTTCTCGTCTTTTCTTTCACTCTGGTTGACATCAGCCTGTTTGATAGTTGATTCCGTATCAGGGTTTACAGTGACATCAGCCTGTTGGATAGTTGATTCCGTATCAGGGTTTACAGTGACATCAGTCTGTTGGATAGTTTATTCCGTATCAGGGTTTACAGTGACATCAGCCTGTTGGATAGTTTATTCCGTATCAGGGTTTACAGTGACATCAGCCTGTTGGATAGTTGATTCCGTATCAAAGTTTCCTCCAAGTTATCATCTGAAGACCACTATATGTCTGCCATATTTTTTTTTTATATCTACAACAGATACGAAATGTAATGCAGATATTTTCTTTCAAACATTTTTCCTTAAAACATATATAATCTAGTATTATTAGATTAAATGTTACATAATTTTTGTATATATGAAATAAGCGTGTACAAGTGTTTTGTATTCGAAATGCTTAAAATAGAAAATAGATATATATTTTCTTATGCAGCTTATTTATCTTTTAAAAAAAAGTCATATGTTACAATTTATTTTTTGCATTTAAAAAAAATATACTTAATTTGTATGTTTCATTAAAAAATTGATTCATTTTTCAATATACTACTTTTTCCGTATAAACTTACCAAATAATATCTGTAGGCATACATTTTTTTCTTTTTCTTTTTCTCTTGTCTCAAATAATATAGATGCGACTGCAAAAACAAAACAAAAAACATGCGCTTATTGTTACTAATGAAATTTACAATTATACAAACATCTTTAATTTATTATCTTTTTAAATATTTTTCTCTAAGGAAAAGCTAGGTTTAATAAATTGTACGGTAAATAATTATGTTATGTTATAATTTCAATTTTAAAAACGTAAATTAAAATGTAAAAGTTATTTAAGTATAATGGAATTAAAAATTAATTATCTATCTTAATATGCATTATTTTAAACAAAATATACAAACCTTTTTTTCTAATTTGCAGCTTTTTTTGCTGAATATCAAAATTCCATGTCAAAACCCATCATCAATCAAAACAATTACTTGGTTTAATCTCAGTTGATGTTTATATTATCTAATATGAGGTCATACCAGTAACACTTAATTGACCTTGCTTGTTTGATAACCTGCTGATATTCACATTTCTTTAACAGCTGCAATACATTATCTGATGTTGTGGGGGAAATGGTTTTAGGTGTTGAAATAAATAAATCAAAATGTCAATTGCAATATGAAGGTAGTACTTGTTACAGTGTTGAGGCATATGCATTTTCATACAGGAATGCAATGCAACACACCTTATAGTTAGATATTTTTTTTGAGGCGCTTGGTGCAAGCTATTTAATTTTAAGAATAAATCGTTCATTCTTATAGTAATACGAGATAAGTCGTTCATGTTGGCATACTTTCGTTATCAAACTTATAATAGATTGATGAACATGTCAATTAAAAATTTGTTTTATGACCAATTGCTCTAAAAAATTTCGGGAATATTATATAATACTTTTGTCTTTAAAAAATCATAAAATCTCAAAACTGCAAAATTTTGAGTTAAGAGGTTGATGCATTAACCCCTCGATTTATCTATAACTAGATACTAATTTTCACAAAATACACAACCTTTAAGATGCAAAATTAAAAACACTGTTTCAGCTCTTGAATATTGTTTTTTTCAAAGATAGAAAAAATATTGAAATAATTTGATAAAGTGGTGTTTTAAACTTTAGAAAATAATTCTGTAATATACTATAGTGAAATACTATACACAATATGAAAGTTTATGGATGTGAAAAGGTCAAGGCCACTTCTTCTTTTGTTATGTCTTAAATGGAAAAAAATCAGAAGGTTCCAAATCAACGCCATTTTGTAATGGCAGCTCTTCATATAAGAAGTCAAATTTGTCGTTTTAACATCGTTTATAGCATATGCTTATGATTGAATCGTTTTTGTAGCATTCTATTGAATAAATATCAGAATATTTCTCCTTTTTGTCCTTGTGGTTGAAATATTGATATTTTTCGGTCTGACCTTTGACCTCAATTTGACAAAATTGTGACCACTCTGGATTTTTACGACCCAACTTTTATTATTGTACACGTTTTCCTCTTTCCATCGATATATAATTTAGGTGTGTGTTCTTCCGGACCATTAAAGTTTTTAAAAATGAACTCTGGTTGCAGTACTATATTAGTACAAAGTCGCTAGAGTATAATACGATTATACATTTATTTTCTATACCCAAGGGAGATATGAAGATTTGTTCACCCCAGACAAATCATATTTCACGAGGGCAAACCAAGAGAAATGATTTTTTAATTCCACTGCCTATGTTTTGTTTTTACTTCTAAACATAAGTTATTAATTTACATAATTGTTTTCATATCCGTTTGTTCTTTCATAACTAAACACAACATACACAGTGATAATCAGTACTTAATACAAGTTTTTTGTGTTTACTTCTGTTTGTTGATTTATATAGAAATTGATACAAGTCTTAAAAAAAAACCCGATCAATTGTTTTAAAACATTAACCGCGGGTAACGTCGCACAAGGCAATCCCCCCGTTCAGAGGGAAATGGGATACTCAGAAGGGAATAATATAATAAGTAGTTTTGTTCGACATTAGTTTCAACCAATCAAATGTTTATTTCGCTATCAAAATCAACATGCAGTGGAATTAAATATGATGTTCACCGTATTGTTCATAATTTATTTAAAAAAAATATTAGTGATTTTAATTAACAACTTCACTTGTGAAAAATGTTTGCTTTTGTCTATATATTTCATTTGGATTATTCTGACTGCGATAGTGTATGAATATTTTAAGTAATAACTAATTGTTACATTACAAAATGTATAAACATGTATCCCTTTCAGCAATCGACAGTCAACTAGTAGGTGTTTTTGGTTTCTATGCCTGAAATAATATTTAGGCTAGGTTCTGGATTACTCATTTCAAATTTACCCTCAGGTTAAAATTAAGTGAAAGAGAAAAAACGAATCCTGGGGTGCATTTCTTTAACCTCAAACTGTAACATGTTTGTTTCAGTATAATGTTTTGAAATCAGAAACATCACATAATGTAATATGAAAAACAATTTGTTTCAGAAAAAATTCTGTTTTCTGTTTCTATATTAAAACAAACTGCCGTCAACGATCATATAGGCCTACCAATAGTTGATGTAGCATCTCAATCCTTTGCAGATGTGCAAAATTCATGCACTACAAAATTAATTCCAGAAATTTTTAGCACAAAACCGATTCTAACTGCCATGACTGGACAATATTCATTGTGACTGTCAATGAACAGCTGATAATATGCAAATAGATGTAGTAGCTATGTTGATATCATGTCTATGATAGGTACTAGAGACAATACAATAAGATTGATAAAAAATGTATTTTTAATTTACTTTCAAATTGATTTTTGTTAATGACGTCTTTGTCCAACAATGATAAGACCTAACCAAAATTAAAAGGGATACACACTCGAAAAATATATAATATAGAAGTACACAATGGCATTGTAAAATAAAATTACTTTCGTTAAATTTCTTTTTACTACATGTAGTAGTTTAGGATAAGTAGTTAGATTACAAAAGACTATAATTATCCTTATTGTAATAACATTAATGGTACCAATTTTTCTGCACCAGATGCGCATTTCGACTATAATGTCTCTTCAGTGATGCTCGTGGCCAACATATTTGAAATCCAAAGCTTATATAAAAGATGAAGAGCTATAATCCAAAAGTTACAAAAAGTATAGCAAAATCCGTAAAAGGAATCAGAGGGATTTGTATTTTTCTTTTAATTCATAAACTTTTCAAAAAAATCTATATTATGATGTGTTATTGCCATTTTTTCAGTTTTCATTTCTTTGATGTTTCTCATTCGTTTATTAATAACAGCTATGCACCTTTGGTTTCGATCTTGTGCTTGTCAGTGTAACATGATGTGGGTACAGCAGCAGTAAAAAATGCAAATGAAAGCACATGATCAATGATAATAAACATTATAAAAGTCATCTGGCTAAATCAAATCGATTTTGTGGAGGATGTGTGTACCATATCATAAAGTTTATGTACCAACTACATGTGCATGTAATAGTGTAAAAGAAAACTTACTATTCTTTCTGACTAATATATAATTATGAAGAAAAAAACACCTTTCAAATAAAGATTAACTCACTTGTTTTCTAGTCGACACAAGTGTATATTAATATCTATAAAGTGTCTGCAATTACCTTATAGCATGTCCGACTGGTTATGGATCGAAGGGAGACAATTGTACACCATGCGTGGATGGACTATATGGAACAAAATGTGCAGAAATATGCAGTTGTGACATTACGGAAAGGTGCATAACATTAAACAAGAAGTAATTGATGTTTGTTCTCATTGATGAACTAAATATTTTCAAATTTTTATCGATTTATTTAAAAATTAACTTAGACCGGTTCACTTTAGATCGGTTTAAGGGCTAATGTGAAAGCTTTGAATCGATCTTCAATCGGTCTAAACTAAAACACCAAAAGAGGTAGTTTAGTTTGAATCGACCTAAAGTAAACCGATCTTACTTTAAATGTGAACGCAGAGATCGGTTTAAACTAGAACGATTAAATCGAAAATAACGTATGCGCATGTACATTGCGGCAAAACTATCTTGTCTCTTGTGGACAGTTGTCTCATTGGCAATCATACCACATCTTCTTTTTGATATCACAGAGGTTCGTTGTTTAACCCATATTTCTCTGTTAACATACCTTTAAAACAAACTGAAACATCTTGTTTTCGCCATAGCATAGATTAGCGAAATCTGTGTCTTTTTTTCTTATGTTGATTTATTTTCTTTGCAGGAACCGCAGTATTTCCAGCGTCGTTTTGTAACTTCGTTGCTCCAGTTATTTTGTTCAAAAGTAAAGAATTTAAACTGCATTAACACACCAGTCTCAAAATGTTAACTTGTGATTCAAGAAAAACAATAACTTTATCCAATTTTTTTTCAAGTGTGTGTTTCCGTGTATCAACACATGAATTTGATAAATCAGTTCTATTTATACACAATGTTTACCGTTTTACGCGTAAAAAGGTTAGATCAATTGCGTTTTTAATTGTAGTGTGAACGCAGTGGTTAATATTAGACCGACAGAGATCGTTATGATAAAAGATAATGTGAACGCTAACTGGCTTTATTCAGATCGATACACATTAGATCGATATAAATAATGCTAGTGTGAACGGGGTCATAGAAGTTAACCACCAATGTTCACCATACGGTCTTCAACAATGATCAATTTTTATACCGCATACCACAAAATTCGCTCTAAAAAGCACCGACATGAGAAACTCGTGACAAATTAAATGAGCTGGTGGAATTCGTGTTGCTCAGTCCTTAGTATTATTTGTTTTGTGTTGTGTACTGTTTGTCTTTTCATCGTTTTCGTTATATTTCGCCATGGCGTTGTCAGCTTGTTTTCGTCTAATGAATTCGAATTTCCCTTTGGTCTCTCTTAAAAAATGATTACACTCATTAGATCGATGCAAAGCAGCAGGAAATAACAAAATACAAATACCGGACGTGACAGGTAGTTCACACATTCCTACAACGAAAAAGAGACTAAATTCTGAGAGTACTTGCAGTTACTGACAGTAGTTCATTATTTCAAATAGTAAACATAAAAAAGAAGATGTGGTATGATTGCTAATGAGACAACTCTCAACAAGAGACCAAAATCACACAGAAATTAACAACTACAGGTCACCGTACGGCCTTCAACAATGAGCAAAAGCCCATACCGCAGAGTCAGCTATAAAAGGCCCCGAAATGACAATGTAAAACAATTTAAACGAGAGAACAAATGGCCTTATTTATATAAAAAAAAAAATGTATGAAAAACAAATATGTAACACATAAACAAACGACAACCACTCAATTACAGGCTCCTGACAATCCAATTTTTATTAACAAGTAAAAAACCAAATATTTTCTTTCCTTTTTTTTTATCACAGGTGCAATCACGTGAAGGGATGCATTACTATGGATGGTAAGATGTCGTTCTAAACGTCAAATATACATTTGCATACATCACACTGCGGATAATAATCAAAATATGGAGAATGGAAATGTGGAATACGTTGAAGAGACAATAACTCAAACCAAAGAGCAGACAACAACCGAAGGCCACTACTGGGTATTCAACGCAGAGAGAAAATCCCGCAGCCGGAGGTTATCCTCTGTCGATCCCTATATTAGATTGTGTATATATATATATATAATATATCGCTCTCACCCATATTGAATATACTGACCCCATATATACAGTATTAGGTCACTAGCACACTATGTAACTAATAATAGTAGTTACATGAATATATAATTTTCATGCATTTGTATATCATTCTATTCTACTGTTTACGTAATAGTACAGTACAAGTGCATGGTGGACACAAAACATTTTAATATTATAAATTTATCATCTTTAAAAAAAAAAAATTGATGAGTATTCATTGCCAACTGAATTTACGTAATACAAACCAGAACTAATACTGTATGGAGAAGACGCTCTAAGTTGCAAAACTTGTGTCTAATCCTATTGTCAATGTTTTTGGACAATAAAATATGTTTAAACTACATTTAACTGAATTTATAACAAGCGATAAGGAATGTTATTTTGTACTCGATGATTTCTGCGTATTCAACACGTTTATAGATTGGTTTAAAACCCAAAACGAAAGTTACGTACTGGAAATCTAGGCGATAGCAATACACCGGAATGCCCTCAGAGTCATCCGCTGTAAGAATAGACCGGTTTCGAGTTCATCCGTCACCGGAAAATAACTCGTCTATTTGGCGCGTCTTAGTGACGTCATTTACCAGATAGCTGCACTATTAGGTTCATCAACAGTTGGAAGGCAAACGCCTGAATCTGACAGATAGAGGTCAATTTGTCGACAAAAAAGAACCCGTATGTAAAATGTTTACGCCCACAAACAGCGCCACCTATAATTTTTTCTACGGCATCTTTGAGAACGATGTCCCATTCTGTAGTAAATTAAAACATTAAATTAACTAAAACATAGAAAAGTAAGTGTAAAACACAAATTGAAAGATATATTTGCAGATGACTGTTTATGCATGATACGCTGGCAATGTGGGCAATGTCCTTTAATCCAAGACTGAAAATTAGTTTGTTTCCTACGTCAAGATGGCGGATTTCAATGTTTACATTTTTTCACCTATTTATAATCTGACACAAATTCGTATCCAATCATTTATTAGGAATTTTATTATTGATCTTTGAAGATCATCCAATCACATTTGCCGTTAGAAAGTGGCTACACATTACCAGCCGTCGTTACAAAGTAGCCATGTGTTTTGTGGGGATACCTTGGTAATGTTGTGTATTCAAAAGTTACAGTAAAAATCAATGTTATCTTCCTTATATTTCCATGCATAAACAATTTATAACAGCAAATCCATTCTTAACAGACCCCATAAGGTAAACGGACATATTTAACTGTCTGCTTGAGCAAAAACTCGTGTAAATAAGCCTGATGGGTCGTTTTGAATTCAAGCACAGCAGACAAACACGTGGTAGATTGTTTATGTTTGACAGTTTGTTTACGTGAATTGCACGTTGATGTTACTATATACTTAACCTTTATCGTGTTATACTTTCAAGAGTTATATAATACATCTTACCCTGGAAATACGTCTAGGTAGGTGCAGGGACTTCCTTTACTTGGTCCTTAACTGGTGAGGGTGTAATGATACATTACAGCATTTTTTGCATTTGATATATTTCATGTACATGTACATTTTATGTACACAAAGAACAATAAAGTAAATGAACGTACATGGGTTTAATTCCCACCCTAGGTATACATTTTGACTCTCATAACAGGTTGGAACAAATAGAGCAGATAGCAATTGACAATAATGTAATGCTAAAATGATAATTGATAGGGTGACTAAGTCCAGTCTTTTTTGCCTCTGATATTTACTTATTTATATTATAATTTCTAATATTCTCTTGTGCATGTAGTAAGGCCAAAGCTATTGTTACTCTTATTTTCCTCATTTGCCTTAAAACAATGGAATGTATTGATTGTTGATGTATGTAAAGTGACTTGTAATTTAACTGTCACTGCTAACAGAGACTTGGACTCTGGTGATAAGTTTCCAGAATGTTATCTCATTGGCAACTATACCATAAATGTCAGTTTCCCCTTTATAAGTTTTATGAAAAGAATTTAATGATAATATAATAATAAGTTGTAAAAAAAATGAAAAGTTAAGCACAAGTGCCAAATCTAATTGGCTTTTCATTCAAGAAAACCTAGAGGCATTGAAAAGTGTTGAAAAATAAATGTTTTGAACTAAAAAAACTATCAATATATAGAGTACAGATATTGTTTTAATTGGGCCTTTGGGAATATTTGGCTGTTAATTGAAGATATAATTGTTATATGCCTTTTCAAATATATGTGTGGCTCTGATCTGGCTGTGGTTTAAAATCTAAGAATGGAGTTGGTTATCTCCATATTTATCTGATTAATATCAACATCATTGTTCCATTATATATACATATATATGTAAATCATTGTAATACATGTACATTACTTTGCTCTTCATATGCCCTTTAATTGGAATAAAATATCTTGTCTTATACCACATTTCTTTATTTTAGTACTGACAGGTTAACTTTTAAAAGCATTTAAAGTAAGTGAGTGGATGACAAGCTTAGTCAATGATTGTAAATCCAGACAATATCATGATTTTTTTTTATATAGTAAATAATGTTATTAAACTAGTTATCTCAATTAAAAGAACTGACATTCCGCTTTGAATTTATTTCTGATATCAGAATAATAAATTTCTTTTTGTTGTCCTTTTTCAAAAAAAATCTGAACATACTGTATTTAAATCAGTTTTGTTTTTGTCTGAGACTACTATAACTTGGGAGGTGACCACAATCTCTATGTTATACATTGAAGTAGTCTCAGATTTTTGTAGTCCAATTGACTATGTATTTTAGAGCAGGTAAATGTGAATTTGGATTAAATTTGAAGTTGATTCAGTATATCTAATGACATAATACCACTATTTTATTTCAACAAAGCATTTTCAAATTTTATTTACTGGTCAGCTTAGGTTATTATCCAATCAATAATTTAATTGAAAGGACTTAACAGTTGGTTGCAGGACTTTTGAATTCAAATATAAGAAAGAAGAAAAAATATAAAGCAAAACTTGAAATATTACATATAATAGGATTTATGATAACTGCAGGATATCAGATTGCAATACAGCTTTTGTTCAGTTATCTTTGTGTTGATTATTATGTTTTAAATCCCTTTCTGGTTCTTTGGATGTTCAGATTTTTTTCTCTTGATTAAGGCAAGCAACATAACTTGTACAACTTATGTAGTTTCTTATCTCAGGGTGAATCCAGAAAATTTTAAACATAAGTGGTGGTATTCTCAACCAAGGATAAAAAGGATGGTTCCAATTATATGCATGATCCCATTCAAATGCATTAATCTTCCATAAAAAGAGGAGGTTCCAATCACCAGACTCCCTGAGATCTGCAACTGTATCTTAAAGCAGCTATAATAAAACAAAAATTGTACATGTACTTCTGGCTACTGCAGATTGATTTTATTTTCAATCTATGGTAATGGTCACAATTTTGAAGACTATATTTCCTTTTTTTCCATATTTTTGTTTAATGTAATCTTCTGCTTCTGTTTCTATTGTAATACAGGTTCTTTTGAAAAATGACTGATAAACCCATCTTGTATCCTTCTATCTACCAAAAAGGTGTTTGAGAATATATATATACAATAAGTTCAAGTTTCAGAGAAAAAGTCAGTCTGTTATAAAATGTAGGTAATTGTCTTCTTTGGATGTGTTCAACAACCTGTAAGAACTTGAAAAAATGTCATATTCAACCTTTCCATGACTATTTTAATGTTACAACAGTAGAGGAACATGGAATATTGAAAAGTTATTCAATAACTCTTCGAAATAGATCTGCAATCGGCAATCATTAATTTTACTCAAATTTACTGTTGTGAACTTGCAATATCCTACGATGCGAGTACCGAGTTATCTCCCTTTGAACTCCGCTTCGCCACGAATAAACTGACACAATGGTGTATCCGGGGTTTTTGTGATCAGATATTGTTAATTAAGAAGGAAAAAACGGTTTTACTTCATATTTTATACCCCTCAACACGTTACCAAACCTATTTAAGGATTTATTAATGATTTTCCGTGGACCTACGCAAATTTTCAGAAAAAAAGTTTCACTTAACTCGTGAATTTATAACATTTTAACAATACTTTTTTATTATAATTATATAAAATAAGAAAGCTTATTCTATCTAGAATTGAACACTTTGGTTTTTATTAATGTACGAGTACAAATAAGACGATACGAGTCCAAAAACCACGAGGCATGCACGTTTACCAAAAAATCGTAAACTCTGACCTTTTATCACGTGACCAATGTCTTGAACTTAGAAGCCATTAAATCGTTTGCCATTCAACTGTCAAGCGTCTTAGTGATCGTCATTGTGCAGGATAAACCAGAAATAATGTTTGTCTTGTAAGTACTTAATCACAATTCCCTAATGACAGCAGTGCTTGATTATCAATTATGAGAATTTAGTTTGCCGAATAAATCGTGCAATACAGTATTATAATTTGCCAACCACTCGCTCAACATTGGAACGGAAGTGACGATGCCACTAAACACAAGAATGATGTTCACTAAAACCAGAGTTTTGGACGGAAATGTATCGAACTCGAAAGTTGTCTATTAAATTTGTTTCAAAGACTAAGGTATCCATTTTAACGGAATGCTTTTTGTTTTAAGAAACCATCTTGTTTTTACAGTTGCGTAAAAGTTACAAATGTAAACTATGAACACACTATACTGATCAGTTGAATATAGCTTAACTCATCAAATCGAACAAGGCAGAACAGAAGTAACAAAAACACAGACCCGATGTGAAAGGGTAATTATACATCCCAACAACGCACATACACTAAGTGCAGTTCTGAGAGTACTCTCAGCTACTTACAGCTTCACCAAAGCCAGTAACGACCAAATCTAAGGTTATGTATTACTAAGTACATACTAATGAACAAGTTATATTGTCATGTTATTAAGTACACAACTACATGTACCACAATTTCATTCTCATTAAAAAATATATGAATATGATCTGTTTTGTCCTGTTTTAGAAAACACGGAAACGAACGACATATCAACTCAATCAGATGGTCAGTCTAATGGTCAGGATGCAGGCAAGTAGATGACGTAGTTAATGCCCAGAAGCTTACAGCTATTCTTATGTTTTATTATATGATGCGTATCACAATCAAATAAAAGTATTGTTAATGTCTTTTTTTTTTATCTCGAGAACTCTCCATTTTACCAACACGCAGCAACACCAAAATAATGCAAAATATATTTAGACCTGCACAATTATTGAAAGAAAAAGTGTGCTAAATCAATGTTAATTTATAAAAAAATCTAGAAAATACTCAAAATATAAACATATAAAGCTATGAATAAAGGCAACAGCAGTATTCCGCTGTGCAAAACTCATAAATCCATAGACAAAAAACAAAATCGGGGTAACAAACTAAAACCGAAGGAAACGCATTAAATATAAGAGGAGAACAACGACATAACACTAAAATGTAACACACATAGACGAAATCCCACGAGAATAACAAATATAACATATATATATAACATCAAAACCAAATACATGAATTTGGGATAGACAAGTACCGTGACACGTCTTATCGCAATGTGAATTTACACTAAAAAATAAGAGAAAACAAACGACACAACGTTATAATGTAATACACACAGAAACGAACTATAATATAACAATGGCCATATTCCTGACTTGGTACATGGGAATTTTTAAAGGAAAAAATGGTGGGTTGAACCTGGTTTTGTGGCATGCCAGATGAGACTGATCATTCAAATATTATTAAGACGCCTAAAATGTCCCTGACTTGTTCAAATTTTCTGTAACAAAGTGCACCGTTTTGGAGTATAATACAAAATCTTGTCTTTGTTTGCTTAGTGTTGGTATGAAAAAAAATAAAGCTTTATATATTAGTAAATCATTTAAAAAGAGATAACTTCCTCAACACGATAATTTTTTTCTCCTTTCTCTCCGCTTCGTCGGTACCGAATTTCCAGTGCCGATGATACACAGTGATAACAGATTAACGACGTCTAATGAAATTACATTGAATGATAATGCGCCCATTTCACAATTCCATTCCTGTCGAAGTTTGGATGGTAACAGACTCAAAATGTTAACAATTTTTAAGATCCGAACTTAAATCTAGCAACTTTCACAATTCAGCACAAAGATATGTCGCGCTTCATGAGAAATGTGAATGAAACATAATTTTTTTTAACTCAATTTGATATTGAACAGAATATGTATGGATAGTATAGTTGTCTTTTGAAGATGGCACATCTTCATATATTTAGATTTTTCATAATCATCTCGTTTCAGCAATTGCAAAACGGGAAATCATACTTTATGTTGTCATAACATCTTTTGGTTTTATTATTGTTGGTGGATTGGTGTATATGCGTCGGAAAAGACAATCAAGAATAGTTATATCTCAACACCAAGAAATGAATCAACACCAAGGAGAAATAAAAGCAGATAACAGCAGAAGTAAAATGCAGATACAACTTATTGAAGAGGGAAGCGAAAACGTATATGACATAATAGACGAATCAGCTTTGTCAAAAACATTGGAACCATCCAGTTCAAGAATGCAAAATTCATACTTAGACGTAACGTATAGTCCGAAAATGCCAATGAACGCTGAAGATAAACTAGGCATCATTTGTATCGCAGGTGTTTCATCTCAGTCGAAAATGGCGCAAAAAACAAGTCTACGAAGGCAGCGAGGTGGTTTGGAAGAAAGCATTATCAGCTGTCAAGGAGAACTTGTAAGTGCTTACTCGGATGCTTATCTTAGGCCAAGGTCTTTTGAACATCATACTGGAATTCACAAAACGATGGAAAAGCAAGGGACATTTTGTTCAAACAAAGACAAAGTGGCACGAAAAGAAAATTATGGATATATTTACGATGAGCCAGCTTATGATGGTATCGGTAGAGCGGGTAATTACGACAGTCTCGTCTTTTCTAAAGATACAAGCAATTTAAAGAATGAAATTGTGCTGGTACAAAACCCAATTGAAACAGAACAAGTTGGGATTAACATCAAGCCTCCAAAACACATAACAAGCTCTCCAAAGAGAAAGACTATATAGAGTGTTACTGTCTTCTAGCCCTTAAGCTTTGATATCATTTGATCATATTTTGAACACTTGCTAGTATGTAGTTCTTACACATTTATTTGTTTAAAGTATAGTTGTGACTTCTCCAAGACTAATTACTCAAATGATTGTTCTTTGAATAATTAAAAAAAAAATTCATATTTTCTGTAGTTCTCTTATCAATGTACACACACACTTTGCATCACCATACGGTACACCCGTATGTGATCTTATGTTCTATAAAGAAATATTTAATAAAACTGTATATTATAACATGTAACACCGCTAACAGATTGAAGAAAAAAAAACATAAGGACATTCAACTCGCTGATAAAATGAAAAAAGCCATTGTAATACACTGTAAAAAAAATCACAAAAAAAACGAAAATACGAAATACAAAGCAAAAGATACAAAACTTTAGACCAATCAGTTCTTATAAAATTGGCTTTGATATGTGTCTGTCTTCTTTGAATATTAATCTTTATCCCCAAGTTCAAAATGTGGCCTTGTTTTTCTCGTAAAGCCCCGGTCACAACAGATCGTACGATTTTTTTTGTCGTGGAAGATCTATAAAATAGTTGTCGTGGCACTGTCGTGCAAAATGTCAAAAAATATATTGTGTGGTCACGTCAGCTACGGCATGTCCACGATGGGAACACGACAGAAACAAAATAATTGTATTGTCGTGGGTTTGTCGCAAGTCGGTCGTGCGACAGTCGGACGACAATAGTGAGTTGTTTGGGGCTATTTTTTCAGGTTTTCATGTCATTTGATGCGTGTGTTACTGTTGTGCCACTGTCGTTCGATTGTCGTACAATGTACGACTGTCGCACAACAGTCGTGGGTCACTCGCGCATATGACTCTGAACGACTAGTATATGTATACAAAGAAGGCCCGATTTATCGCGTGTCATTTGCCATTTGCTTTCAATATTCCTCAGTGTCATTATACGATCGTCCAGGTAAACGACGTTTTTCGTATTAGTTTATACTAAGCAGGGTCAAGCGCAATCGTTCTAGTGGAATAGCCATCTCTTCTCCCGACGAATTGCCTTCTTCTAAATAAATCGAAAATATGTTGCACGACGAACGTACCACGTTTACACGCCATTATTCCGACAGCCCGTTATTTCGACAGCCCATGGGTCCGACAACCCATTAGTCCGACAACCCATCGCTCCGACAACCCAATACTCCGACAACCCATAAGTCCGACACTTATCAAGTCAAGTATCAGGGTATCAGGGTAAAATAAAATTTGTCTGTCTGTATTTTTACGTTTATATAATAACGTATTTTAAGAAATAACTCCGTATATACTAAGGAAGTTCGAATACTTTCTATATATTCAATTCGAAATATGTATATAGAATAGAACAGAAAAAAAAATCACCAGTAATGGTGCGAGCTACTGATTATATCCCCGCCTAAATATTTCGGTAAACAGGAAGTTGTTGAGTTGTGAATCTGAAAAAGCATCCCACAATATAACTGACTTATATAAACCTTGAAACCAAATTTCAGAAATCATTGTCTTGTAGTTCCTGAGAAAAGTATGACGAAAATTTTCAACTTGGCTCTCATGTGAAAAGTGTTCGATAAACAGAAAGTTGTTAAGTTATGAATCTGAAAACGCATCAAACGATACAGCCGACTTCAATAAACCCTGAAACCAAAATTCAGAAATCCTTTTAATGTTGTTCGTGAAAAAGATGCAACAAAAATATTCAAGGAACGGACGGAAGAACTGACGAACGGACTGACGGACAGACAGACGGTCAGACAGACGGTCAGACAGAGGTACACTACCCACTTTCTCAAAGCGGCGGTATAATAATTGGGTCAACATTAAGACATTACAATACTAATATGATATAGTTATCTTTATTTCACCATAAGCCTCAGTCACAATCGGAGCCAAAACAAAACAGGAAAAAAAAACCCAACTAACACACTGATATCAAATAATAGTCAATATCAACTATCAACTATCAAGACCTGTACTACATAATTCAAAAGAACTAACAATAAAATTATCAGTTATCACATAATAGTAAGGTTTCTTGTGTTAACATCGAAGATTAATCATGTTTATCTAACTTTTTAAAGTTCTGACAAGTGCTAGAAATAGTCGGAAAGAGTGCATCCCTCAAATCATTATGAAGGGAGCATTCGGTTGAAAAATGACACTCATCCTCAACTTTATCAACTGCACAATACGATTTTTTTAGTATCTGGCATTTACAATTCCTAATGTAATGGGTGAACACCGATTCTTAATTAACATATGAACTACCTTTCTTAAATCAATGATATCTAAATATTTTTCTTCTTGAAACAAACTTTCAATGAAAAACAAGCAGTAAAATTGCGTTTCTATTTCATATACATCACTGACCCGACAGGCGCGAAACCATGGGGTCCGGGGGTTGGAACCCCCCTTTGTCCTGGGTTATTATTTAATATTTAAATAGAAGTTACCGAAATGTTCATGTCCTTCATATTTGTTTTCGTAATAAGTTTTGTTATAAATAATCAGTCCTGCACCCTCCCAAATTGAATCATTATAAAAGAGGAATATTTTTCTAGATTTTAAAATATGCTTTAGATATGAAATTGGTATCACTACACATACATTGGGTGTCATCTCTCAGACTATGTCTTATCGATCGCTGTACTGTTTCCGTATTTCGTGGATTCACATTCCCGAACATGATACCGTATTCATTATTGGAATTGCTCATCTTTTCTGAGCACATATTTCGTCCTATTTGTCATCTTATTTTTAAGGATGTGGGTAGGTATTTGTCTCTTTGTTTTTCTCATTTTGACTGACGCCACATTAGTCCCTTATTTCTGCGACAAAATCAAACTAAATAAAACTCAGATGAGTGACACAAGGGGTAGAAAGTGTTGCGACGAAAGAGGGTGGGTAGTGTATTCCAACTCCGATATATTTATTTATGTAGTTAAGTGTGGTGAAACCTCACTCCCCTGATACATGTACGTCAAAGGAGGGACCGAATATCTAGTGAAAGAAGGTACAAATGAAGATCAAGTCACAAAAAAACACCAAGCGAACTAAAACAGCACAGACTGACAGTGGACAACCAAACGACGAAATATAAAGACACGTAAAACGATAGAGGGACGAAGGTATGGAGTGATCATGAGCAGTTGGCAATTATCATGTGTATCAACTCCAATATAATGAGACAAATATCCCGCATGGAAAGAATAATTAGAATCAAAACGCACAACCCCAAATATTAAAGAGAACAGAGTTGGTCTTTTTAGAGAAAATTTACCCATACACACAAGACAGATGCATTGTCGGAATAATGGGCTGTCGGAGTAATGGATTTTCGGAATAGTGGGCTGTCGGAGTAATGGGCAGTCGGACTAATCGGCTGTCGGAGTAATGGGCTGTCGGAATAATGGTTGTCGGACTAATGGGATATCACCACGTACCACTGTCGTACGACATACAATCAATGCTGTGCGAGTATCGTACGAAATTTGGTATTCGAGAGACAATCGTGCGACTGTATCACGAGTGTCTTGCGACAGTCGTGAGATTGTCGTACGACAGTTGTACGATTGTTTTGATTAAAATTGTGTATGTTGGTACCCATGACAATGTGTTCAATCGCACAACAGTCGCACGACTGTGGTAAGACGCTCTAATGACAGCCACAAGACAGTAACGCGACAAAAAATCGTAGAGCAAAAGAGGTGCATGACGATCACAGATGACCCGCGATTTGACCAAATTTCATGTCGTGCCGCTGCATATGTGTGTCGTGGGTTCGTTGTGACCAAGGCTTTAGGAAAACCCACTTAATACTGAAAAAGTGAATGTTAAGATATGCCTCGCACTATGGACATTGAGATGTAGTCCAAACACTTGATGGTCATACTTAAACTATTATAATACTCAGTCTGGTAATCGATTGGAGAAAAGTATAAACACTGCACTTTGATATGCCTATACTAACATTGACTAACCTAAAAATATTTTCAGGCCGATTTGAGAGTTAGTTTCCATTTAGACCAATGCGATGATTTAATTAAGAACGCTTTCTAAACATTTTTTGCTAAACTTGATTTACATCTAATCTATTAATTTTACGTAAAAAACCCAACTTGCCTTGTATATCAAAATGTAAGACACGTCAAGAAAAAATTGAATGAGACATTCAAAAACATGTGCCCCCGACTACGATCCTTGACTTTACATCCACGTTTTTCATTATGACGTTTACAATCATTAGCCTGAAACTGCCATGGCGGATTACATATAAAATTGAGAATGGAAATAGGGAATGTGTCAAAGAGACAACAACCCGACCATAGAAAAAACAACAGCAGATTTAGGTCACGAACAGGTCTTCAATTTGATCACATATGTCTTGAGTGATTTTCGAACTAAAATGATTTAAAATCAGTAAATACCTTTTAGAGCTAATAAATATAATTGGTTAGACCCCTCCGTAAAATATCCATTATGCCTTCGGAATATACAAATGTAATTTAATTTTATTCTGAATTTTAAAGGATGTGAAGTTAGCAGCCGGTTCGTTATTCGATATTCGATATTCAATATCCAACCGGCTGCTACATGTATCAGTCGGTTGGATATTCAAATTTATTTGAAAATCATAAAAAAAAATAAAACATTATTTTGATAACATTAAAAGCAAGATTTTTATAGTTGCAAGGAGCGAAAAGATACGTAGGAAATCGTTTTATGACCCCATCAATTTGTCTTAAACTCTCGTTGTCCGCGAATGGCCCTATGAAAAGAAAAATATTACAGCAACCTTACGGTAAAGTCACAGCAACCTTACGGCAATCGTTTTAGTTGGCCAGAAGACCTGAAAGTTGTTCACCATGCAGTGTTTGCCGCAAACTCTTAACTTTGTAAACACACTTTAAATCAGTCCCAAAGTTTGCTGGAACTTCGATGCAACATTTATAGCATACTGAGCATGCTCCCTGTACTAAATCAGACTTCCTGCTTCTTTAAATTTGAAATAGGAGGGAAGTTTAGTAATGGTGCTTTCATGTAAAATTTGATTAGAAGGTGAACAGGTAAATATCAGTTATTGGTCATAATAAATAATGCAATTTAAATTTTGATCCGCATGGGCATCATTTGGAATAGGAAGTACAGTTTTGAAAAAATAATTAACATAAAGGTAGTCATTATTATTTGATTTGCCAGAAGTTCACTGCAAATATATAATGCTTTGAAAGTGTGCAAGGAGTTCACCCTAAAAATTGCCAGAAGTTCACTAGAAACTATAGAAAGCTTTGAAAGTTTGCCGGAAGATCACCACAAAAATTGCCAGAAATTCGACACAAACTATATGAGGCTATCAAAGTTCGCCAGATATTCACCACAAATAGCCGCCAGAAGTTATCCACAAACTACATGTATATAAGGCTATATAACTTTGCGGCGACAGTTTGCCAGAAGGCTGATTTTTCAGTAATTAAGGATATAAACCCTTGTCAATGCTTAAATGTAAGTTGCATTTTTGTCTTTATGATATATAGGTTTTAATCAATAAATAAAAAGACATCAAATATGTAAAATGATCTTTTTAAAAACGAAGACAAAAAGCAATCACCCTAGAAACATTTAGAAATATAAATAGAAATAAATGTGGAAAGCCCAAAAACAGAAATATAAAGTGTTAACCTACCCGAGACCGCTTAAATGACGGCCAAACCTCCCTGTTCTTTCAATGTACATGTACCTAAAATTTACCAAATTCATAGACTTTGCATATAAAATAATTGTATCAAAAGGAATAATGTTATCTTCGATATCTACGGAGGGCTCAGATTGTCACTTTTACAACTAAAAATTGTCAAAATTTCAGGACAAACGGCACAGGGCAATAGTGAGAGCTCCCTGATCCCCAAATCTGCCTAATATCATGTAGACATATAGTAAATAGATAGAAACAAACGTGAATAAAAGGAATGTGGGTACACCTCATGTCATCTATGTTTACGGAGAGCCCTATATGATGGATGTCAAGTTGGTTACTTAATCTCTATTCCCTATTCGTTACCTATTCGTTACATATTCCCTATTCGTTACCTATTCCCTATTCGTTACCTATTCGTTATCTATTCCCTATTCCCTATTCGTTACCTATTCGTTAACTATTCCCTATTCCCTATTCGTTACCTATTCGTTACCTATTCCCTATTCCCTATTCGTTACCTATAATTCCCTATTCCCTATTCGTTACCTATTCGTTACTAATTCCATATTCCCTATTCGTTACTAATTCCCTATTCCCTATTTGTTACCTATTCCCTATTCGTTACTTATTCCCTATTCCCTATTCGTTACCTATTCCCTATTCCCTATTCGTTACCTATTCTTTACCTATTCCCTATTCCCTATTCGTTACCCATTCGTTACTAATTTCCTTTTCCCTATTCGTTACCTAATCGTTACCTATTCGTTTCTTATTCCTTATTACCTTTTCGTTACCCATTCCCTATTATGTATCTATTTGTTACCTATTCCCTATTCGTTACCTATTCCCTATTCCCTATTCGTTACCTATTCGTTACTAACTCCCTATTACCTATTCGTTACTTATTCCCTATTCCCTATTCGTTACCTATTTGGTACTTATTCCCTATTCCCTATTCGTTACATATTCGTAACTAATTCCCTATTCCCTATTCGTTACCTATTCGTTACTAATTCCCTTTTCAATATTCGTTACCTATTCGTTACCTATTCCCTAATCCCTATTCGTTACATGTTCGTTACCTATTCCCTATTCCCTATTCGTTACCTATTCGTTACTTATTCCCTATTCCCTATTCGTTACCTATTCGTTACTAATTCCCTTTTCCCTATTCGTTACCTTTTCGTTACTTATTCCTTATTACCTATTCGTTACCTATTCGTTACTAATTCCCTCTTCCCTATTCGTTACTTATTCGTTACTAATTCCCTATTCCCTATTCCCTATTCGTTACCTATTCGTTACTAATTCCCTATTCTCTATTCGTTACCTATTCCCTATTCCCTATGCGTTACCTATTCGTTACCTATTCGTTACTAGCTCCCTATTCCCTATTCGTTACCTATTCTTTACCTATTCCCTATTGCCTATTCGTTACCCATTCGTTACTAATTTCCTATTCCCTATTCGTTACCTAATCGTTACCTATTCGTTTCTTATTCCTTATTACCTTTTCGTTACCCATTCCCTATTCTGTATCTATTTGTTACCTATTCCCTATTCCCTATTCGTTACCTATTCCCTATTCCCTATTCGTTACCTATTCGTTACTAACTCCCTATTACCTATTCGTTACTTATTCCCTATTCCCTATTCGTTACCTATTCGGTACTTATTCCCTATTCCCTATTCGTTACATATTCGTAACTAATTCCCTATTCCCTATTCGTTACCTATTCGTTACTAATTCCCTTTTCAATATTCGTTACCTATTCGTTACCTATTCCCTAATCCCTATTCGTTACATGTTCGTTACCTATTCCCTATTCGTTACCTATTCGTTACTTATTCCCTATTCCCTATTCGTTACCTATTCGTTACTAATTCCCTTTTCCCTATTCGTTACCTTTTCGTTACTTATTCCTCATTACCTATTCGTTACCTATTCGTTACTAATTCCCTCTTCCCTATTCGTTACCTATTCGTTACTAATTCCCTATTCCCTATTCCCTATTCGTTACCTATTCGTTACTAATTCCCTATTCTCTATTCGTTACCTATTCCCTATTCCCTATGCGTTACCTATTCGTTACCTATTCCCTATTCGTTACCTATTCGTTACTAGCTCCCTATTCCCTATTCGTTACCTATTCGTTATTAATTCCCTATTCGTTGCCTATTCGTTACTTATTCCTTATTCCCTATTCGTTACATTTTGTACCTATTCGTTACTTTTTCCTTATTCCTTATTCGTGACCTATTCGTTACTTATTCCTTATTACCTATTCGTTACTTATTACTTATTCCTTATTCGTTACTTATTCGATTTTTGATATCCTTGCCCCTTTTTAATTGTTTATATTCTTATCTCTGGTTATAGTTCTAAGTTTGTTGAGGTAAAATGAACTTTTTATGACCTATTTATATGTGTTTGTGCTCAACCGATCCTGTTGATTTATGTTCGATACTTATTTGTTTCTTATTTGATTTTTATACGTTCTACCTTTTAAATGTTTTATATTCGTATGTTTGAAGATCTGGTTCTTGGTTCGAAGAGGTGAAATCACCTTTAGCGCTTGTATAAAAATGAAGATGTGGTATGATCGCCAATGAGACAACTCACCACAATAGACCAAAATGACACAGAAATTAACATCTACAGGTCACGATATGGCCTTCAACAATAAGCAAAGCCCATACCGCATGGTCAGCTATAAAACATGTTAGCGGGGTGTACATCGTTTCGGAGCTTGACTAATACCTTGTTTATAACACGCGTATTATACGTTGCACCTTTTAGAAAATGATTTTCAATTGTGTTCTTGTTTCTGGCGGTAACTATGTGTTCTTAGAGATGAAATCACCCTATTAGCACGTATGTACCCGTTCCAGCGCTCGGTTTATATCCTGTTACTTATTCGTTCCTTAATCGCTTTTAATACGCGTGGTATACGTTGCACTTTTAAAAAAGAGGATTTTAAATTGTTTTCTTGTTTCTAGTGGTAGATTGCGTTTCTAAGAGGTGTTATAACCCTATCAGCGCGTATGTAGTAGTTTCAGCGCTCGACTGACACCCTGTTACTTATGCGTTCCTTGTTCGCGTATAATACGTGTGTTATACGTTGCACATTTAAAAAAAAATAATTTTCAATTGTTTTCTTGTCACTGGTGGTAAATTTGGGTTCTAATGGGTGATTTAACCCTATAAGCGCGTATGTACCCGTTTCAGCGCTCGACTGTTACCCTGTTACTTATTCGTTTCTTATTCGCGTCTCATACTTTTGTTATACGTTGCATCTTTTAGAAAATGATTTTCAATTGTTTTCTTGTCTCTGGTGGTACCTATGAGGGGGGATAGGAGGGGTTCTGATCCCGAAATCCCGGACTTAAAAAAAACGAAATCCCGAGGTCCCGAATTTAAATAAAGTAAATCCCGACGTCCCGAAATCCGAAAAAAAGATTCCCGGATCCCGAAAGGGTCAATCCCGAAATCCCGAGCTTAAAAACACCCGATCCCGGAGTCCCGATAAAGGTCCTATCCCCCCTCACCTATGTGTTCTAAGAGGGGAAAACCCCTTTTAGCGCAGGGCTCGACATTACCGTTTGTCCGATTGTCCCGGAAAAGTGGAAATTGGTGTCGGGCAAGTAGATTCATCATACTACTTGTCCGATGAGACAAGTGCAAAAAACGATGTCAGATGTTAATAGATCAAATAATTCAAGACTTATACATTCCCAAAAATATGAATTATTGTTTTATTGATCATACAAAATGAAATAAATATTCATTGATTGAACCAGAGACATATAATACTTGTATTATATGTCTCTCAAGTATTATATGTCTCTGATTGAACTATTTTGTACATGCTGGCATTGACCAGGGGAAAATAAGTAAGGGGAAGGAAACCAATGTTAATGTTTCTTCTTAGTTTAAGCCTCCTTGAATTAGAAGCACCTCCATATGCATGATATGGAGTTTTACCTTAACTTTAAAATTTTAAACTAAAGTTTGTATCATTTGATTTTGCTTTTAGGCAAAACAATACATTAAAAGAGGTTTTATTAAATAAGATCTATATGTTAAAATAATAAGTTAAGATGTAAAAATTAAATAAAATCTAAATAGGCGATTTTATACTAAAATGTTATATGTACTTCATGATCATATATCAATATTTGTAAAAATCAAAATAAATAGTAAAATCTTTTTTCTACACCATCAATAAATTAAAAAGGTTTATTTTATAAACAAGGTGCCAAGTGTATTTGGTTTAAACCACACCATTACTTCAGAATGAATATAGGTCCATGAATAGAACCTAGTGGTATGGGAAGAGATATGATTTAATGATCGACACATGATAGTGACAATGAGTCAGAGAGCTCACTCTTGCAAATAATCCTTCAGTCTGAAATAATAAAATGAATTTTGATGTGGTATTCATATATCATAACAAAATGCTGCCTTTATTGATCTTTAATAGGTACAATCAAAGCGCAAGTGTTATTATTGCAAATAACATGTATAATCAATATGTAGGATTTTCTTTTATAAATTCGGACAAGTGAGTTAAGAGTTCGGACAAGTTGTTTTTCTTGCAACTTGTCCGAACTTGTCCGAACGGACAAGTTAGAAAAAATGATAATGTAGAGGCCTGTAGCGCCTATGTAACCGTTTCAGCGCTACACTGTTATCTTGTTACTTATTCGTTCCTTATACGCGTCTCATACGTTTGTTATACGTTACACCTTTTAGAAAATGATTTTCAATTGTTTTCTCGTCTCTGGTGGTACCTATGTGTTCTAAGAGGGGGGAAAACTCTATTAGCGCCTATGTACCCGTTTCAGCGCTACACTGTTATTCTGTTACTTATTCGTTCCTCATTCGCTTATAAAACATGTGTTATACGTTCCAATTCTAATAAGAAATATTTTCATGTCTCTGGTGTTTACTGCCGGTTCTTAGAGGTGAAATAACTCTAATAGAACATATGTACCCGTTTCAGCGCTCGACTGATACCCTGTTACTTATTCGTTCCTTATTCGCTTTTAATACGCGCGTGGTATACGTTGCATCTTGAAAAAAATCGATTATCAATTGTTTTCATGTCTCTGGCGGTAATTAAGTGTTCTCTGAGGTGAAAAAAACCTATTAGTAGAAACTAGAAAACAATTTAAATCCTTTTTTTAAAAGGTGCAACGTATACCACGCGTATTAAAAGCGATCAAGGAACGAATAAGTAACAGGGTATAAACCGAGCGCTGGAACGGGTACATACGCGCTAATAGTGTTATTTCATCTCTAAGAACACATAGTTACCGCCAGAGACAAGAACACAATTGAGAATCATTTTCTAAAAGGTGCAACGTATAATACGCGCGTTATAAACAAGGTATAAGTCAAGCTCCGAAACGATGTACACCCCGCTAACATGTTTTATAGCTGACCATGTGGTATGGGCTTTGCTTATTGTTGAAGGCCGTATCGTGCACTATAGTTGTTAAAACGTCTGTGTCATTTTGGTCTATTGTGGGGAGTTGTCTCATTGGCGATCATACCACATCTTCCTTTTTATGCAAGCGCTAAAAGATGATTTCACCTCTTTGAACCAAGAACCAGATCTTCAAACATACGAATATAAAACATTTAAAAGGTAGAACGTATAAAAATCTAATAAGAAACAAATAATTATCTAACATAGAGCAACATGATCGGTTAAGCACAAACACATATAAATAGGTCATACAAAGGTAATTTTACCTCAACAAATTTAGAACTATAACCAGACATAAGAATATAAACAATTTAAAAGGGGGAAGGATATCAAAAATCGAATGAGTAACGAATAAGGAATAAGTAATAAGTAACGAATAGGTAATAAGGAATAAGTAACGAATAGGTAACGAATAGGGAATAGGGAATAAGTAACGAATATGTAACGAATAGGGAATAGGGAATAAGTAACGAATAGGGAATAGGGAATAAGTAACGAATAGGTAACGAATAGGGAATAGGGAATAGGTAACGAATAGGTTACGAATAGGGAATAGGGAATAAGTAACCAACTTGACGTCCATCCCAATATGCCAGTTTGGTATTAAGAATTTATAGAGAAAACCTACCTGAGACCGCTTAAATGACGATCAGACCTCCCTGTTCTTTCAATGTACCTAAAATTGACCAAGTTCATAGACTTTGTTTATATAGAGTGTATCAAAAAGATTTCCGAGAATAATGTTATCTTCGATATCAACGGAGGACGGAGGTCACTTTCAGCTAAAAATTGTCAAAATTTCAGTACAAAGGGCACAAGACAATGGTAAGAGCTTTCTGATCACTCAATCTGCCTACTATTATGTAGACATATAGTAAGTAGGAAGATACGAACGTGACTAACTGAAATATGGGTACACTTCCTGTCTCCCATGTTTACAAAGGACCCAAAGTGCCAGTTGGGTATTCATAATATATAGCGATAACCTATATGAGACCGCTTAAATTACTGCCAGAACTCCCTGATTTTTCAATGTACCTTAAATTTACCATATTCATAGACTTTGTATATATACAGATTGTATCAAAAGGATTTCTTAGAATAAGGTCACCTTCGATATCTACGGAGGGCTAATATTGTTACATTTTCAGCTAAAAATTGTCAAACTTTCAAGACAAAGATCACAGGGCAATGGTGAGAGCCCACTGATCACTCTATCTGCCTAATATTATACAGACATTACAGACACTTCCTGTCTCCTATGTTTACGGAGGGCCCAAAGTGCCAGTTGAATATTTAAAAAACCTATATGAGACCGCTTTATATATATAGAGTCTGATTTAGTCGAATTTTATGACATTGAAAGACCTGGGGCTCCCACACTCATTTAAGCGGTCTAAGGTAAGTTTTTACTTTATATTTTGAATAACCAACTGGCACTTTGGGCGCTCCTTAAACAAGGAAGACATGAAATGTACCCACCCGAATTCCTTTTAGTCACGTTTGTATCTACCTTTTAACTAAATGTCTGCATAATATTAGGCAGATTGAGTGATCAGGGGCTCTCACCCTTGCCCTGTGCTCTTCCAACTAGAATAGATAGTACCGATTAGTATCTAGAAGAACATCGGTTTAGTTTAAACATACATGTAGCTTATATGCAAAAGTATCAAAAGGGATAAGGAACATTTTTATTATAGAAGTGACGTCCTCTCCCTTTACAAAATGATGAAAAAATACACAAAATAATGACAACAAATATAATAGGGAAGTATACTATTTCAAAACAAAAACAACAAAAAAACATACAATATAATATAATAAATTAGACAAGACTGTACTGGAGAGAAGTGTGAAAAAGAAAATATTTAGAATTCTAAGGGGATGCTCTGAAGTTTTAGATTGTTCTGATATACGATTGTACAGACAGACTCAAACATTTCTTTATTTTGTTGAAAGGAATTTCAAAGGTCACCATCACCGGTCAATTGATGTTTAATTGATATAGCATATCTTCCTTTAAAAAAAAAGCACCAACAGCATTGCTTTTGTTTTGTTATGAAAAGTTCCAATGCAGAAAATAATGCATACTATCATCAACAGGAAAGTAACAAATTTGTGCGAGATTTAGTATCAACACGGTGCAGATTCATTAAGGGAATTATTAAAGTTGATTATTAAATTGCATTTTTGAAGATGAAAGTACAAACGTTTTTTTTTCGCGAAAAAACTACTTTTCCCCGTTTTAACTACATGCCTTATTGTGTATATGTAAAAATGCCATCAATAAGTAAAATGTTGTTTTAACATTTCTCCCACACTTGTTAACACATTATACAAGATTAGAAACTTCAGTTTATAATTAATTATTCTCAAACAATTTGATTGTCATGTTTGAATTGCCTTAATATATCAACTATGGTTGTATGTCCCTTTATTTCTGCAATAGCTAAGGGGGAAATCCCGGATTTATCACGAATATCAACAGATGCTCCATGGCGAAGAAGAATGTCTACGATGTCAGTATATCCATTGCAAATTGATTTAAATAGCGGTGTCTGTCCAGTTTTGTCTGCAATGTTTACATTCGCATTACTTTCTACCAATTTCAGAACTAACTTTGAATTATTGTTACTCATGCACGCTGCATGGAGAGGTGTTATCATATCTTTATCTGCCAAATTTATGTCAGCAGAGTATCGTAACAATACCCTAACCAAATCTATATTCCCGGTTTTACAAGCATTAAAAAGAGAAGAACAATTGTCTTTATCGCAGTGATTAACATTTGCCTTTGAATTCAACAATATATCAACCACCTCTGTATGATTTTCCTTGCAAGCAGCAATCAATGGGCTTACTTTATCTTTATCAATTATATTTGGATTTGCTCCGCGTTTCAGTAATATAAGAACTATTTCACGAAAACCCTCAGAGCAAACAAGGAAAAGCGCCGTCCAGCCATATGCATTTATCGCATTGACATTAGCTTTACTATCTAATAGCAATTTGACAGCTTCAATATGACAATTTGAGCATGCTTCATGGAGGGGAGTTGAGCCATCTTTGGACTGGTGGTTAACTGACGCCTTGGATGCAATTAATATCTTAATAACATCCACATTGCCAACTTTGCATGCCTCGTGTAATGGTACAGTGTCTGGTTTTGAACTGTTTATATTCGCACCGTTCTTTAAAAGCATTTTCACAACGCAAATACGTCCAGATTGACAAGCAGAATGAAGAGGTGTGAATCCTGTAATTGTTTTCTGATTGACACTTGCATTGTTTTTAATAAGGAGTTGAAGAATTCCTTCTTGATTTTCACCATATTCACTACAGGCATGATATAAAGGACTTTCGCCAAAAAAATCTACTGCATTGATATTTGCTTTAGAATTAAGTAAAGCCCGTACTACAGTAATGTTACTAGCTAAATGTAACGGTGTACACCCTTTTGCATCTTGTATATTTGCATCTGCCTTAAATTTAAGCAGTAAATTCACAAGCTCCATGAAACCTTTTGCGCTAGCTATGTGTAAAACACTTCCATTGTTCCTTTTCTTATATTTCTCATTTACATTTATCGAACTAGACGAATGGTGTAGTAAGTACTTGGCGACTTGTGTATAACCATTTTCACACGCATAATAAAATGGCTTCAATCCTTCTTTGTTTGCAATGTCAATGAAAGATTTGTTTTCGACGAGAAGTTTTACAATTTTCATATGTCCTTTCATGCATGCAACATGTAAAGGTATGTTGCCATTACTGTCCTTTTTATTTACCATTTGAGTATCTTGTATGAAAAAAAAAGTGTAATCATAGTATCCTAGGGCAGACACAACGTGCAGAACTGGAATACTTTCTTTTTTTTTCGTCAGATAATTGCGTGAGACATATTTTTTCATGTATTTGACAAACTTCAGCCTGAATTCAGGAAATTTGTTTTGCTCATTTTCAAAAATAGCTGTATTACTTTCTCCACCTACTTCGTCAGCAAGTCGCCGAAAATATGTATCTTCGTTCTCGTTCGAAGCCTCAATAGTTAAGACATTGTGTTCCTCAATAAAACAGTCTAACCGAATCTGGTTTAAAACTACTTCAGTTTGGCAATGCTTAATTACTGATCGTATTAACAATTTTGAAATGCTACGAAGGACAATACTTTGCAACTTTTCATTGGTGAGCATGAAGCTATCAATAGTTTCTTTTACGTACGATCCAGTGAAAGCAACCAATGAAGACATGAGGAGACTTTTCGATGGATATTGAAGAAAAGCCGATTCATCGAAAACATCCTTGACCAATTCATCATATTCATGACTGTCTATAGAAAATGAGTTCTTTGAAATCGTCTGCTTGATGGCAAGAATAGCTAATGCAACAAAACTTACTTGTGATTTGATCTTAAAGTTATGTATTTCGTCCTCGATAATCTGAGAAGGAACTGTAAAAAACTGTTCGACCGAAATATTGTTCGAGGATTCATATGACATGTATGAGGAGCATAAAGATGGCAAGAAACTATACATCAAAATTGTGTCGTCTTTTAAAGTTTCCATATCAGTTTGGTTTAAATAAGACTTACATATACACCACCTCTCTGTCAGTGATAAACTTATCTTGTCAGATAATAAATCACACGTAAAAGCACTCATACTTAAGTATTTATACCGTTCTGATTGCCAAACATAAGTTCTGAGTGTTAGAATAAGTTTTGTGTTAATGTTATCGCTTAAAATCATGTTGAGTAATGACCAATTTTGTTCCCATAATCCTGCATCCATTTCACCAACGGCATACTTTCCGATAAAATCATCAACGACGAAAACTTGTTTTTTATCAGGTATATGGTAGTGTGCAATGTCTGTTGATTGTCTGGTAGGAATGACTGTATAACCACTCTCTTCCTTTAATCTGAATGCTACATGATACGCATTTGCCGATTTACCAGAACCTGTTGGTCCTACTATTAAAATCAAGTTGTTTTCCTGGATGCATTTGTATATGTACTGTGTAGCTGTTGTAATCACAAATTTAGCAAGTTTACTGGTCCAGTCTTGAAGTGTTTCAGTTTGAAAATCTGTAATCAATATAATAAAAATAAAAACCATGAATTTTAATTTCTCCATAGTGTTGCTCTAGATGTACAGAAGCCTTCATATCAGACAACTCAAATGCTAAATGATCATGATAAATGAGGAAAGTATAATTAGTCATCTCCCCTCTGAAAGAAGAAATTTATTTATCTATAGTGTTTTTATTACATGACATCCAGTTGCAAAGATTCCATGCATATTCAGGCCAAATACAAATACCACGGATGCAAGAATTACTCTAAAGAATGAGAGCCTCTTAAGAGCATGTGTCGCTCCCCTTGGTGTATATGCATATTAAACAAAGGACCCAAATTATAGACAACAATAGAATTAATGACAAAATTATCTGTTTAGGGAATGTGACATGTTTGTTGATTTTACTTTACTGAACATTCTTGCTGTTTACAATTAGCTCTCATTTAAACAGGTCGGGATCGAACACGAGTGTGAAGCAATTTTTATTTACCTTAGTTTTTGACCAATCATTAAATGAGTAACAATGCATAAAGGACTACTACGTGTTTACAATAAACCAAAAACACGAACAATTTCCTGAAATACCACACATTTTTCGTGCAATGCAGGACTAACAATTTCGCTAAGTGTTTCATTTTATGAATCCACATTTATAGTTCGTGATACAAAGCATTCGTTTTATGATCAGATTAACGAAGAGTTGTTTCTTTGCGGAGAAATAAGTGTTTGAATAACCCGATATATAGTCATTATTATTTTGATGATGACTCAGAGACTGGAGGCATTCATCCATCAGACAGCAACAAAACAACAATGGAAAACACAATTATATATGAGACAAACGTGTAAACAAATTGTAAAGTTAGCCTTCGATAACAACCGGTACGTGCTAATATTTATGAGGGCTGCAACTTTCGTATAGATATTTAAAAAAAAAGATGTGTAATTCTTGAATTTCGTGTTCGTACAAAAAGGCGAAATCTTAGAGTTTGTCAAATATCTGCATGACGGGGTCACTAAATTTTCTAAGTGTTCACAAAATTTGTAATGATAATGTACCTTCTTTTATGATTAAATAGTAATCTATATTTATTATATGATTAATTCGAGGATAAGAATGTGTTCATTCATTTGTCTCTAAGCATAACAACGTGTTATCATCAATCGGTGCCATTGGTGGTTAATTATACGGTACGGGTTTTTCTTATTGTTGGAGGCATTACGTTGTCTATCATTACTTGCATCCACTTCATAGATAGTTGTTCTATTAGCAATTATAGCACATCTCCTTATTTTTGTGTACAAATATCTTTCAGAAAATACAGTTTTGTATTATGAAATATTTACTGGCGTCTTTAGAACATTAAAGTTGTATTTTCATATTGAGAATTTGACAGGTACAGAACATGCACAAAGCCTATATAATCTATCATATTTCATCAAAACTACACGGAACCTTTTTAAATTCATGTCTGACAGTGTAAACAAGTTCTATAAGTATTGATGTTTGACATAATTATATAGATATAGGAAGATGTGGTGTGAGTGCCAATGAGACAACTCTCCATCCAAATAACAATTAAAAAAAAGTAAACCATTATAGGTCAGTGTACGGCCTTCTACACGGAGCCTTGGCTCACACCGAACAACAAACTATAAAGGGCCCCAAAATTACTAGTGTAAAACTTTGGGACTTTCAAACTGTTCTGAAGGTAGCAAAGCAAGCAACTGTAGTTTCAATTTTTTTTTTTTTTTTGCAAATATAAAAAAGAAGATGTGGTATGATTGCCAATGAGACAACTATCCAAAAGAGACCAAAATGACACAGACATTGAAAACTTTAGATTCCCGTACAGCCTTCAACAATGAGCAAAGCCCAAACCGCATTGTCAGCTATAAAAGGCCCCGATATGACAAATTATGTAAAACAATTCAAACGAGAAAACTAACGGCCTTATTGGTATGAAAAAAATAAACGAAAAACCAATATGTAACATATAAACAAACGACAACCACTGAATTACAGGCTCCTGACTTGGGACAGGCACATAAATAATGTGGCGGAGTTACAGGTATCGACAGATTGTAGATCAATGAATGGGTATATGTATATTACATACTAGTAATATTTAGTTTGCTTTGAATTTACTGATAACAAAATCAATATTTATACCAGTAAAACAATATGCAATAATCTTATTACAGTGTTGAGTTGGTAACCTCTTAGAATATGTTTATTTAAAAAGGCGATAAGTTTAAAAGGATCATTTCTTAATTTCCTGGCACGGTTAACAACATTTCCGTAAAAATGAGGATGTGCTATCCCGTTTCAAAAAAAATTCCACAAGTACAACCAAACTTCAAAACTTCAAAACCAAATCTTTATATCTATAAAAAAATTTAGTAAAGGTTTAAAGTACTTTATGGTAACGATATCCCTGGTTTTATACATAGATTGCGTTCGTTAAAATCAAAAACGTCACAACAGACACGGGCATAGCGAACGAGCTGTGAAATATAAACACCGTAAGATGGTGACAAAGGAACATCACCATCTAAAAATTGAAAATTAACAATAGGGAACGAAACATCGTCCTTTTTTTTAGTAATTTTTAGTGTGGAGTTTCCCGTTTAAAACCGAAATATCCAAATCCAGGAAAGGAGAGTTATTACCGTATACATTTGATTTATATGAAATAAGTTCCTTGGGGTAAATTTCAGCAGTATATTGAGAAAAGTCTTGATTATTCAAAAGTATCATCAATATAACGGTAAGTGTTATTGAATTTATCAATTAAATGCATTGTCGACGGGTCTTTAATGAGTTTAATCATACACTCTGATTCGTAACAGTACAAAAACAAGTCTGCTATGAAAGGGGCATACTTATTGTCGATGGGGATATCTACAACCTGTAGATAAACTTTGTTGCCGAAACGTACATAAATATTATCAAGGAGAAAATTAACAGCTTAATCACAAAGTTTTTTTTTCTAACGGAGATATTGATTTGTTTTTAATTTACGGACTAGGGCCATTTGCCCACCTTAATAAAATCATAAATGATATTATGCATGTTTATGTGCAACACGGTTGGAACTTTGATATGTTATGTGAACAAAACCTATCATATTTTTTTTTATTTATTGTATAAGTTTCTTCTCCTTTTGTGTATAATATTAGGCCATTATTTTATTTTTTTATTGTTTTACACTAAGTCTTGTAATTTTTGGTCCCTTAATAGTTTACTTTTCAGCTTTGAACCTATGAGTGCTTACTCGACCAGATTGTGTCTTGGATGGAAAGATGTCTTATACCTATAAACAAAGCACGTTTTAGAAAAAAAATATGATAGATAATTTGTGACCACTATGAACCAGAGGATTTAAATAATTGGAGATATTACACATACGTCAATAGGACAGCAGCCAAACGATAAAAATACCTCTGAGGTATATTAATAGTATAGAATTAGCAACAGACGGACTTTATCGATGGACGAAACTATGCGAAATATGTAAAGCTACCCATCTTCCCTGCTTTTTATAAAACGTATGTTAAGCATACTAATTATTATGATGTTGTTACTTTAACTGCAGGTCCTGATATTTAGTTTACAAATATAGTACAGATGGAAGTCTTTCAGTGCAAAAATTTTCGTGTTTTTTCAGGCAGAAATGATTTTGGAATGCCACTATACAGGTTTAAAACAGCTGAAAATAGTTTCAAACCTGAAAGTGGTCACGGCTTCATCTAAAATTTCACGATTTCACGCCTTGTAACTTTTGCACAGGTACAATGCATACCAATGGAGAAACATATCTGTTCGACTGCTTTTACAAGGCGTAAAAGAAAGTCGAAAAGTGAAGCTCGTAAACAATACCTTTTTAATCTGAGCATACAAATTAAAGATTATGTTATGTATTTTAAAATAAACATATTCGCAGAATAAAAACATGTTTTTTGAGAGTCCCAGACACTATATATTAGTTGACATTTTCCCCACTAACTGCACGTGTTGTCGAGTGGTAGTAAACTCGTAGTAGCCCACAATGCATTGTAGTTCATTGAGTCGATTGGTAAGTTTTTCAAGGTCATATTGGCCTTGTGTTTAGGAAATTACTATGAAAGTATATCGTGACGTAAGGATATATAGAGTTCTCTACATGAAATCTGGCCCTTGTGTTTCAAAGGAAAAGATTATGAAAAACTGAAAAAAAAAAACGAAACTTTACTTTTGATAAAAAAGCAATAATTCCAGAAGGGGTCAATTGACAATTGTGAGTATGTTGACTTATTTGAAGAGCTTACTTTGGTGAACAATGTTGATGTTACAATTAATCTTGAGTTTCATCTATTATTATATTCAAGATATTTACAAGAATCGGCATAATTTTCTCGTAATTTCTTTCTTCGGAAATTAAAAAAAAAAAATCACCTGAAAATATTAAGGCCAAGTTTGTTTAATTTGAACCAGTAGATTAAGAGGAGAAAATTGTTATAAAAATTACAAATAAATATAAAAAAAAAGCCGATTATTGACTATTTTAGTTTGCAGGGTTAAAATTGCGAATGAAAATGGGGAGTATGTCAAAGAGACAACAACCAGAACAAAGAAACGATAACAGCCGAAATTAACCAATTGGTCTTTATCGCAGCGGAAAGATGTAGGATTCAGCTGGCCCAAAAAAAAAAAAATTTTTTAATAAAAATTATTAAACTATTTCGTACCTGACATCTGCATGAATGTAATATCAAAGATAAATTATGTATAATTAGTATGCTACTTTTCCACAGATAAATGTTAGACCTTTTGCAAAGTATTTTGATTTATATTTCAAGCATGTACCTTGCACAAGGGTCGGCAGTTGTACTTGAGTATTTTCTAAATTTGTAATTCTGTCTTCTATTTGTGTGTTTGGTAAACCTGCAACAAAACAAACAACATGTTCAATATACATGAAATATCAACTCACTGTGATTCTACGGTTTTAGCAAACATAATTTTTATTATTCTGAAACAATATAAAAATTTTATTAGATTGTTTGTTTTACCAATAATTAGTACGTATCTGCCGTAGTGTTTTGCTCGATTTCCAGTAAAAACATATGCCACAGACAAAGCGAAACGCTAAATGTTGTTAAAACGAATCATGTTAAAATAAAATAAACATTTACTGTGTTATACAATGCATAATAGTGATTCAGGGATATATTCAAATAACATATTGCCAAGTTCACATAACACAACAAAGCGCAAGAACAGACCGAGATAATGTTTGCAATGTCTAAATGTCTTCTCTTTTTTTTTTATTTTAAAAACTTACATATACATCTATATATATTTATATATAAATATAAATGAATAAGTTTAGAATGGACAAACATAAATGAATCAACCAATCTATCAATCAATGTATTACCAAATTCATTAATCAGCCAATTAACCTTCAATCAATCAATTAATCAATTTATAAGTTCGTAAAGGTGTCTGATCATCAATTTAAAATCCCTGTTTATTCAACCAAATATTGCAAAAAGTAAATAACAAAATTACCGAATTTCGAGGAAAATTATTGACGAAAAGTGAAATAGCAAAATCAAAAGCTCAAACATATCAAATAAAAGGATAACAAATGTCATATTTCTAACTGTTTCAATTTTCGATTACCGCAGCTGTCTAAATATTTTTTAAAAATTTTAAAGTTTAACTTGAAGTTCCTGGAAACTAGGGTAATTCTGATTTGAATATGTATCATCCTTCTACATGTCAAATTTTAAACCAATGTTTAAAGTCTTCTAAATAAGAAATGCCTTTTGAAAGACAAGCACTTATAAAAAACACTTGTTTTTTGGAAATCATAAATAAGTATACAATGAACGCAATAATCCCTCAAATGGTCATGAAAACTCATAAACAAGTACATTTTGGTGCAAAAAGATTTAGTTATATTTCTCTTTCAACAAATGTGTAATTTCTACACATTACATTGTAGTTGGTTAATTCAAGTAGCAATGATACCAACACCCCTATTTTGTGTCGGAGTACAATGTAAGACTGCGTTCTAAATTGGAGGGAGTAAATTGGTTGTCTGACACCTCAAAGTGTAAAAAGTCATGACAAAATCAAGATGTCTTCAATAAGTTTTTACGGTCCACAATTTATGAAGTACCCGAATACATTTTAACCAGTAGTTTAAGAGGGGAAGATTTTTGTTAAGATTATCAAAAATATATGAAAAAATGTCAGAATTGACTATCAAAAGCAATAACTCTTTATTGGGTCAATTGAAAATTTTAGCCTTTGGAACTATCTTTATGGTTAGAATTGGGAGTGAAAATGGTCAATATGCCAAAGAGATAACAACCTGACCACAGAACAGATAACAGCCGAAATTCATCGCAGCGTAAAATCCTACACTGGAGGTAGGATTCAGCTGACTCCAAATTTTGTTTTTCTTATAAATTGTTAAACTATTTTCGTACCTGACATCTGCATGAATGTAATACCAAACATAATGTAAAATTAGTATGCTACTTTTCCACAGATAAATGTAAGACCTTTTGCGAAGTATTTTGATTTATATTTCAAGCATGTACCTTGCTCAAGGGTGGGCATTTGTACTTGAGTATTTTCTAAATTTATAGTAATTCTGTCTTTTATTGGTGTGTTTGGTAAACCTGCAAAAAAACAACAACAGGTTCAATATACATGAAATAATCAACTCAATGTGATTAAACGGTTTTAGCAAACAATATTTGTATTATTCTGTAACAAAATGATTTTTTTTTTATTAGATCGTTTTGTTTTACCAATAATTAGCACGTATCCGTTGTTTTTGCTCGATTTCCATTAAAACATATGCCACAGACATGGCTAAATATTTTTAAAACGAATCATGTTAAAAGAAAATAAACATTTACTTTGTTGCTATGCATAGTATTGATTCAGGAACATATTCAAATAACATATCACCAAGTTCACATAACACAACAAAGCACAAGAACAGACCGAGATACTGTTTACAATGTCTAAATGTCTTCTTTTTTTTTTTATTTTAAAAACTTACATATATATTTATATATATTTCACTCGTCTTAAAATTACCCCAACAATGTTAGATCTGTAAATTTGCTTTCGCAAATGTTTTGTTCATCCCTCGCCGGGATTTGAACCCATGCTACTGAGCTATCGTGACACCATTGGGTAAACTTGATATATGTTCAAGTCTTAAAGATAAAGTTTTTACTTAAAGCTTTACATAAACATTTTTAAAAGTCCAGATAAATTATACTTTGTTTCCGTCGATGAACTTTTCTGGTGGGATGACAACTCCCAGTGATTTATTTCCACCAACAAATATGCATACAGTTTTCTTTTTATCCAAATCTAGTGTAAGATATTGAAGTAACTAAAACTTCCAAATAGGTAATTAATGTAAAAATGGACCCAATTTGTCATTGTGTATATCTATCAACATCAACGCTGAAATGATACAGATGAATGGAACTGGGTTTTAATTATTTAAATCTGTTAGTTTATGTAAATAGTAAATAAAAAGTCCACTAAAAACGTGATGTGTCGTCTCAGATCGGTTTATATATACTGTTTTCATTATTCTAAATGTTGCTCACGACAAAACAAATTGAGGGAGAAGGATAGGACTGTGGTTCTGACTGATTGAGTTGAAGGGGGATATGTATAATTTATCATCTGTTTACACATTAGGGCGTTATTTTTGCATATTTATATAAAATTTAATGTTACCTTCAGGAACACCAAGCCATCCGAAACTATTGGCATGCCTTTTTGAAATTGACTTACATGCGTATTTTAAAGATTGAATAGGCTTTGAATGAAAATGTGTTTTCAAACAATTATCCAAATTAATCTTAATGATTAAACATATGTGATTTTACTTGTTGGTTGAACTTTCGCAAGTGTTAATGAGCCTAAAAATGTCAAAAAAGCATTTGTAACGTTTATAAATGGAAACACAATGCAGTCTTCTGTTTTCATATCTTAACGCTATGATACATAAAACAGAATGAGTTGTTTACCTCATGCAATTATTTGCATTTACAATTCAGTCAGTCTATCAGTCTATCAGTCCTGTACTTGTTGTCGCAATTCCTTTTGATCCACAATACAGAATGGGACATTGTGATTCAAATTTTTTCCAGAATATATGTCCCTTTGCACCTATTGGCCTCATCAAATGCATACTTCTGCAACAGTTAGTCATCACAATCCTCAAAAAACCACACATCAGATTATAATGAAACTATGTAGATAGTAAAGACATAATATGTAGATGTGCTTATCTTGCAGAAATTTGTGTTTGTGGACTTTAGTAGAAATTATGAGTTTTTTTATCTCAGGATTATGTTTGCCACTCGACAATGTTGGGAGTTAGGAATGTGCGCTTATTTTTTGTACACATTATACACTATAGATATATTCTGAGATAAGAAACGCGACAGACAATTTTTGAGTTCTTACCAAATCATGAACTTATATATACTTATCATGCTGCATTATGATTAGAAAAATCCAATATCTGGCGTATATGAATAGTTATCAAAGGTACCAGGATTATAATTTAGTACGCCAGACGCGCGTTTCGTCTACACAAGATTCATCAGTGACGCTCATATAAAAATATTTATAAAGCCAAACAAGTACAAAGTTGAGCATTGAGGATCCAAAATTCCAAAAAGTTGTTCAAAATAAGGCTAAGGTAAACTATGCCTGGGATGAAGTTATTGAACACAATTATCGGATTACTGAAGTCGAACGAGCTTCTTAAACCGAAAATTTGAACACAATAAATGATTTTTAAGGGTTGTTTTCCTAGCATAATATTTCAAATAAAAACAACAACATTTGAATCATTACAAAAATGTTGCACCACCATGTTGGCGCGACTAAGGAATGAACATCTTATCTGGCCATAACAATATTGCAGACCGGAATACGTGAACGTGTTGTTTTCAGACAATTTTACGTCAGAAACACGTCTTTTATTTATCCCAACAACAACGGTAAAGGCAGACGGAATTTGTTGCCGACCACCAATGACAACAGCAATATGAAGTGTCAACGCAAAGTCAATCAATTGTGATTTGCAACGTTATATGCCGAACATGTTTAAAACTGCAACTTCGACAGCAAATCAAGTGGACGAATGCTATGGCAGGCATATTCATGCCCAAAATGTTTCCCGTATACAACAAAAGCCGACGAATCAACTGTAGAAAAAACCATTTAAAGCACTCAAGTTGTAATCACTTAATTGCTAAAACACACTGTAATGCACGGGGAAGATACATTATATAAGGCATAAGCAAGAACTCAAAACAACTCTTACAGGATTGTTGACCTTGCTGAACATTAGTATGGTGTTGGTTGCAGGCAGTAATTGTCGCCAAAGTGACACACCCATTGAATAAGGGAAGACCAGGGATTTTGTGCAAGCACGATTTGAATTTAAAAAATGACGTCATCAGTTCCACTTTCGAACTGCAAACTTTTTTGTCGGACATTTAGGTAATTGATAAATTTTTTAAAAAGTGTAAACATTTCATGAATTTATTTTACATTAATTGCCTATTTGGGTATTGGAATAATAAAGAATGAGCTAGTATTGCGTTGTCAAAACCCGTCAGTTTACTACGATATATAATCGATCAGAAAAAGATTTCTTGATATAAGAATAAAAAAAACACCACACACTTGAGATGTGTTAGTGTAAATTGAAAACCATGTCGTTATACATATTATTATTATCTACTTAGACTGCTTGATTAGATATAGGAAGATGTGGTGTGTGTGTCAATGAGACAACTCTCCATCCAAATAACAATTAAAAAAAAGGTAAACTGAACGAACTGAAACACTCAAAACTTTTATATTCAAATGCCTATCGATTTTATTTATGGTACAAACCTGTTAAGTGTAGTTTCAACTTAAATGGAAAATACTTCGAAGTCAGAATCCAAACAATCAATATAATAACTGAAAAAAGAAGAATTATAAAAAAAAACAGAGATTAATTAAGTAGTAAGATATTAAATATGGGAGGGCTTCAGATTCAAACACGGAATCAAGATGAATGAAAAAAAATGTATTTATACATACCAATAATGTTTCCCACGTTGCTAATGTATAGGTTCAATACCTACACATATATGTATATTGGAAAGACTGTGACACTGTTTACTTGCAAGTTTATCGAATGATGAACTTATTTTCGAAGTTAGGTCTAAAGATAGAAGTAAAGTCGTTTCTTCTAAAATTGTATCTTTTTTGTCCTATTGCTGATTGCTAAGTTTTGATGATATGTAGATTTGCATAGTATGTAATATATGCAGAACAGGAGACGCTTACACTGTTGAAAAAAAAACATTATCGCTCATTTCGGCTGCAATCATACAACATCTACTTGTTTCTACAGTAAACTGTTATATAAATTAAACGATGTTACATCGGTATTGTTTTTTAGAAAGACATTCACCAACCTTATATTTACAATACATTTTTAAATAAATAAATGAATAAAAGGATAAATACATGTATTTCGTTGCACATTCAAATAACTCACTCATTGGTAACAAGACAAGCAATAAAATTGCAATCCATGCTTTCTGTCTATAATTTTCAGTACCGTATTTCACTGAAAATGTAACAGAAAAGGGAATTTAAATACTTGATGATCTTTTAATAACAAAAAATAAAGGTTGCAAATTCAAATGTGACACAATATAAACTATTTCATCATACTTTCTCCAGATGGTGAAAGAACACAACACTACACATTGCTACATATATATATGTTTAAAACAAATGTTTAAAACTATGTCCAGTGCACGATGTTTTGTCGATATTGTCAACATCGCAATGTCAACTTTATAGTGTCGTTATTGTGTTTACATTGTATCCTATCAATATGTTCTATACCTTTCTGTTTACATCGTTCACATCGTATACATTGGGATGTTGACAATATCGTGTAGACATCGTGTTTATATTGTATATATATAGAGTCTATAGCTTTCTGTTTACATCGTTCACATTGTATGCATCGCGATGTTGACAATAACGTGGCAACATCGTGTTTATATTGTATATAGAGATATAAAGTCTATACTTTTCTGTTTACATCGTTCACATCGTATACATCGCGATGTTGACAATATTGTGTCAACATCGTATTTATATTGTATATATATAGTCTATACCTTTCTGTTTACTTCGTTCACATCGTATACATCGCAATGTTGACAATATTGTATCAACATTGTGTATATATAGAGTCTATACCTTTCTGTTTACATCGTTCACATCGTATACATCGCGATGTTGACAATATCGTGTCAACATCGTGTTTATATTGTATATATACATATATATATAAAGTCTATACCTTTCTGTTTACATCGTTCACATCGTATACACCGCGATGTTGACAATGTTGTGTCAACATCGTGTTTATATTGTATATATATATGTAAAGTCTATACCTTTCTGTTTACATCGTTCACATCGTATACATCGCGATGTTGACAATATTGTGTCAACATCGTGTTTATATTGTATATATATATATATGTAAAGTCTATACCTTTCTGTTTACATCGTTCACATCGTATACATCGCGATGTTGACAATATTGTGTCAACATCTTGTTTATATTGTATATATAGAGTTTATACCTTTCTGTTTACATCGTTCACATCGTATACATCGCGATGTTGACAATATCGTGTCAACATCGTGTTTATATTGTATTTATATATATATAAAGTCTATACCTTTCTGTTTACATCGTTCACATCGTATACATCGCGATGTTGACAATATCGTGTCAACATCGTGTTTATATTATATTTATATATATATAAAGTCTATACCTTTCTGTTTACATTGTTCACATCGTATACATCGTAATGTTAACAATATAGTGTCAACATCTTGTTGTTGTTGTATATACATTTTTTTTCGTTATTTTTTAAAAAATAAGTTAACATGGTTAAGCAGTTAGTCATATAGTTAAAAAACATCCATTTTTCATGTCGGCGTCTTTTATTGTTAACTATGCCATATAAACTTTGCTCAATGTTAAAGGCCATACGGTTATCTATAGATGTGCCAGTTAGTATGTATGTACTGGAAATTTTACTTATTTGCAATCATACCACTTCTTTTTTTATATATACCTTTCTGTTTAAATTGTTCACATAACAATACTAACAATATTGTGTCAAAATCGTGTTTATATTTTATATTGAGTCTATGGTACGTATATAAACGTTAAACTAACTGCATTTGTTTGCACCTGTCCTTAGTCAGGAATCTGTCGTTCAGTAGTTGTCGTTTGTTGAATTGTTCATACGTGTTTCTGGTTTCATGTTTTTTACATTAGACCTTTATTTTTCCAGTTCAAATAGTTTTACACTAGTGTTTTTTTTTGTGCCTATCATAGCTTGCTACTCGATAAAAACCAAAACTCCGTATTAATAACAAACCTATAGGGGTTTACTTATAAAAGATGTAACTTAAATAAAAAGTTGTCTCATTTGAACTTATACCGCATCTTCTTATATGTATACCTCGCTATGTTAACGATGTCAACGATGTAAACAATATATAAGAGTTCAAACAATGTTAACGAAGTTGACTAGATATCGGTTTAATATTGTGTACATCGCGATGTTAACGATGTCAACGATGTAAACAATATATAAGAGTTCAAACAATATCAGCGATGTTCACACGACATCGTGTTAACCTTGTAAACATCATGATGTTAACGATGTCAACGATGTAAACAATATATAAAAGTTCAAACAATGTCAACAATGTTGACAAGACATCGTGTTATCGCAATGTTAACGATGTCAACGATATAAACAATATATAAGGGATCAAACAATGTAAACGATGTTGACACGACATCGTGTTAACATTGTAAACATCGCGATGTTAACGATGTCAACGATGTAAACAATATATAAGAGTTCAAACAATGTCAACAATGTTGACAAGACATCGTGTTTACATTGTATACATCGCAATGTTAACGATGTCAACGATGTAAACAATATATAAGGGATCAAACAATGTAAACGATGTTGACACAACATCGTGTTAACATTGTATACATCGCGATGTTAACGATGTCAACGATGTAAACAATATATAAGAGTTCAAACAATGTCAACGATGTTGACACGACATCGTGTTTACATTGTATACATCGCAATGTTAACGATGTCAACGATGTAAACAATATATAAGGGTTCAAACAATGTAAACGATGTTGACACAACATCGTTTTAACATTGTATACATCGCGATGTCAGCGATGTATACATTATATAAGGGTTCAAACAATGTAAACAATGTTGACACTATATCGTGTTAACATTGTAGATATTGCGATGTCGACAATATTGAATAAAGATCCTTCACTGGACATGAATGAAACAAATCATCCAAATTTGAATTATTAGATCATACAACGCCATTTCTAACTATGTCTGATTGATATGTAACCGTTAATTGAATTGACTTTAATTAAATGATATGAAATAATTCTCAGAGTATTATTCTTAAAATATGTTTTAATAGGTCAATATATTTTTCATTGACAAAAAGCTATGATGATGATAAAACACAATGTGACCCTTCAACTCATTTAATTGGTATAACGAGCAGAATGTCACCGTTGTAACCAAAGTAAACTGGTACGTCAACAAGAGGTTTTAAGCATAGCCTAACATATGTATATAAGTCACAACTAGACAATACATGTACCGACTTTTATAAATAACATTATGCATTATAAACTATATGCATATGACAAAAAACACTAAAACAAGTATGATTTTGTATATGTTGTGTGTTGTTCATAAATAAAGGCAACAGTAGTATACCGCTGTTCAAAACTCATAAATTCATGGACAAAAAACAAAATCAGGGTAACAAACTAAAACCGAGGGAAACGCATAAAATATAAGAGGAGAACAACGACACAATACTAAAATGTAACACACACAAAAACGGACCAAGCATCAGACAAAATCCCACGAGAATAACAAATATAACATCAAAACCAAGTTCATAACTGTTTACATTGTTTTACGTACACATTTTTATCAACATTTTATTAATGTTGTGTTTACATTGCAAATGATGAGCAACTGTACAGACGTAAAAAAACGTAATATTCTCGAAATGGTACACATTTTTTATCGACTTACACAATGGTGCATCTAACCCGGTTTTATAGCTAGCTAGACCTCACACTTGTATGACAGTTCTATACAGTTCCATTATGTTAATAGCGTTGTGTAAGTAAACAAAAAAAAAAAAAAACCAAAAAAATCTATCATAAGCAAAAACTCAAACAGGGAAAGTGGAATTTGACACTGGCGGAATTAAGCCGACAACGGAGATGGCTTTACCCATGAAATAAACGAAACTTGAAGTTATTTTAGGGAAACTGAAAATATAATATTCAAAACATGGTAAACTTATACCACCAAAACCGCTATATGTTAAAATGAGACACCTGTTTATTGATTATGTTGATCAACTGTCGACCTGGACCGTAGAGGTGATAATGAAGCGTCAACATTTGTCTTTTGTTCTCAAAACCATATTGGACAAGTTGTAATGCAAAAATAACGTAAGAACATTATAGCTTTTCTTTTTATATCCAATTTATTCATTTTTAATCTTTCTGCGTGTTTAAACATGCCTGGTTTTTTATGCACATTCTTAATTATTCTTTATAATGGTAAATCAAGAAAATTCGTCGGAATGTGTAAAAGGGACTACGTAAAATTTCCTTTGAAAAAAGTAAAATCACAAAAATACCGGAGTCCGAGGGAAAAAAAAAAACACTAATCAAAAACTCAAACATACCTTTCGTCATATTCCTGACTTGGCACACGCATTGTCTTAAGTAGATAATGGTGGATTGAACCTGGTTATAAAGCGAGCTTAACCTTCTACTTGAATGATAGTCCCATGAAATTCAATTATATTAGCAACGATGTGTGAACAAAACAAATAGACATAAAAGGTAAAAGTGTAAAAAAATTGGGAAACATAAGTCAACATTGTGTTATAATCTTACTCACTATAAAAACAAATAAATATGTAACAAAGAAAAAAAGAGAATCTTATACAGACAAAGAAATTTTTTAAAATAAAAGACAAGAATACAAGAATTTACTAAAATGCATACACACATAGGTACAGCGCCGGGAGGAACAAGTACATATTTAAATCAACAAGGCATATATATTTTAGTTTAGGGACCAACTGAGGGACGCTCCTGGGTGCGGGAATTTCCCGCTATATTGAAGACCTTTTGGTGACCTTCTGTTGTTGATTTTTTCTAGGGTCAGGTTGTTTTCTCTTTGACACATTTCCCATTTCCATTCTCAATTTTATATACACAAATCACATAAGCAAAACGAAAAAAAAAAAAATAGCAAAATAACACGGCGCCACGTCAAATGAATACAAAACAAAAAAGACGTGACTTCATTGGTACGATTGCATTGATAATCATTCGAAATGTAATAGGGATGAATGGATGTTTGTTGCAATTTTTTAACGTAAACAAACCAAATAAACTAGACATTGTAGAATAAGTATTTTCAATTGACATTTACGCAAAACTATATAAAACTAAGTAAGTATGCCATCAACATACCTGGTACATAAGTTTCAAACCATGGGATAGCAGTCGATGGTGCTTCGATATGTCCAGGCAATCTTAAAATGCATAAAAAGTTAAACGACTACAGGTGACATAAAAACATCAAAGGACGAGAGATAATACGATTTGTTTAGCATTCTCTCCCAAAAAATCGTTATTAGTATCATTGATAACCTTACACACAATTATGAAACCAATATTGTTCCATGAATGGCTTTATTGGTAAAAATAAGGCACATTCAAAATATTATCGGTTATTAATAGTAATCTGAACTCATAATGATCAATTGATGCTATCAAAATCTAACCTACAACCTAGCAAAGTAAAAATTCTCTAGCACAGATAAAAAAAAAGTTCGGTTATTTTGCACTCTGATGTGAAAACAATCTTTTGTTTCCAAAGTCATAAAATCCACTGTCATATCACATATAAACATTTCAATAAGATGTAGAATATAAGAATTTAAAGAACGTACATATACTTCAAAATTACAGATCTGAAATTATGGGTATGCAAAATGAAAAGTAAAAATACCGAACTCCGAGGAAAATTCAAATAGAAAGAACCAAATCAAATTGCAAAATCAAGAGCTCAATCACTTCAAACGAATGGATAACAACTGTCATTTTTCTAATGTGGTACAAACATTTCCCTCTGTAGAAAATGATGAATTGAACCTAGTGTTATAGCTAGCCAAACCTCGCACGGATATGAACAGACACCATAGATAAAAATGTCAAAAATTGGGTTACAGCAGTCAAGATTTTGTTAAAATCTTAATCATTATACTAACAAACAAATATGTCACAAAGAAACTCAAAAAGGAAAATTGACAAAAAAACAATAGAAAACTGAAAGACAAGAATACAAAACATTACCAACTTACAATAACACAATGACGTGATTCAATTAGTACAGAGCCTGATATCAAAATAGAAATAGGTCGACAAGAAGAGGCGCACAGTTCGTTCCAATGTATCATTGTAAATGTCATTGAGATTGGCAACACGCAGTCGTGTTGTTATATAATTCATGCTAATTGTAATTCAAAACGTTTATTATATCAATGATAAAAGGCTTGTAAAACGGTGTATAAGAGGAAAAACCAAAATAGAAATACTGTTTATTTGACTAAAAGTCCAACTTCACCTCTTATATTCAATGCAATAAGGAAAAGCCTAACGAAACACAATAGAACTGAAAATTGACATGTTTGCAAATAAATAAGGCTAAATATAACATAACACTTACAGTTGAAAAAAACCAAAGGGGTCATCTTAAACTAATAAAAAACAAGAATAGCGATGTTGTAGTATAACCGAATGTTGACGACACAATACTATATGGATCACCACATATTTGAATAGCTTTATCAGTTTGTTAACTCTGTCGTGTGTATTACATTTTTTTTTAACTTTTCATTCTTTCTCTACAAAATAAGAATTTTCGAACCATCTAATGTCTAATATATCAAAGGGGAAGCAGAAGAAGAAGAATGCATACGATATAATTGTATTTATAATGCTATTTATGTTTCTCTCCCTCCATTCCCCACTAGGAAAGTGGTATCAAGTACCAAAAGAAAATAAAGTCACCATCTGACCATAGAGGAACTCTTTTTTGTTCTTTTGGGATCTAAGTAACTTTCTATACATGAACTGGCCATTCTTAGATATATTAAGAGTAATACAAATTCAATTCAATTTCGATGTTAAAATATGCCATCAATTTTCAATGTTCTATATTGAAACTATCGTGTTCTATAATTGAATTGATTTTATGATTTTTTTTCTTTAATGAAGGAAATGAAATCTAAAGCCTAAAATACAAAAATAAAGTAATAAAAATGAAATATAAGTGAAAGCCGTACGTTCACCCATAAATGTTTATTTTTACGCTATCCTGTGTCTGGTGCTACAAGCACGTTGTTGTATTAACAATTGTTCAATATCGTATTATATAAACACAAAAACAACAGAAGAAGAAAAGAAATATGCACCAAATACATTTCAAGAAATATTTTTTTTTCATATTGCAACATGTGAGATTTGAAGATTAGATCTCTCACGCTAAAACATGACAGTCGTACATATATTATTTTTGAAATCTTTAGTTTACCGGCTCGCCACATGAACTGCACATTAATGCTTGTATTAAATTCTTGGACATGCCAATCCATATCATTATACAAAACAAACCCAAATGATCACGTATAACAAGTCTTAAAGTATACAACATCACCAAAACGTAAAAATCAAATGGTCAAATGTTAAGTATTTCGGATAACAGTTATCGTTCATCAGTATGATTATGATGTAAAATTAATTATATCAATCTGTTCTGTGTATAGTACTATAACAATCTTGAAATTAAAACAATAAACAGAAAAAAAACGAACATCAAAGAGACGATAATACAATTCTAAATATTAAGAACCCGACGTAGGTTATATAGCTATTTACAACAGAGACTGTAAATATATAAGCTTTCAAAAACAAGTAATGTGCGATATTGGGTATGCTTATTTCTGGTCTGTTAGTAAAATTCAAGATAAACTCAATATTTTTGTTTTTTTATCGTTTAAAACACGTCAGTTACAGAAATATGTTATCCCGAAAACGGAACATCTAATGGCCAGTCTTCAAACAAAGGCTGGGAAACAAGATCCCGACCAGTTACCAATGGTGAAGAAAATTCCGCGCTTTATCCAAAATATACATCGGTCAACGCTTTTACATCCCAATGAATTTACAAAAAGAACCATCTAACTCTTAATTGAACAATCTGCGGGAGAGATTTGTATATGGTGTGACCATTCTGCAAGGTTTTATCTTATTAATTTTGAAATACAAAGTCGTACAATTAGATTACTAACTTTAAAGATAAAATAAAATAAAATAAATCCAACGTAAGCACTTTAAATATCATGAGTAGAACATGTTACATTTTTTTCATATTAGAGACAATTGTGTCAGAAAATAGTTTTTTTCATGTAAAATTTGCATGCAACACTTACCCTTGAATATCAATTGAATCACAATTAGAGTTGGGTTCCCACGTTTTACTATCAATGCACTCATAATCTTGAATATAAAATACTGGATATAATACGTAAAAAGAATATTACATGTATTTGGAATGATACATAAGTCATAAAAAAATCTTTATCAAAATTAATCATTTCTTAGAAAATATTGGACTCAAAAGAGTAAGATTCTTTATATATTATTGCAAGGAAGGCAATATAATTATTTCAATTAAACATAACTAATTAACCAGTCTTAACGAAGTAAATAAAACAAGTTCCATCTGGATAATTGTCGGCATTCAACATTATAGACTAGTGTAAAAGTTGTCAATCGAATACTTTAGCATTTTCTTATTTTTTTAAACTGAAAAGTTTGAAATAAAGCGATGCGACATGCCAGCATTTTGCCCACCAGATACAAATAATTGTTATCAACTATTGTAATCATGTTTGTATTATCTCTCAATAACATTGTGAACAAACGAACAACAAATATACTGTAACAAACAACGACTACTTAGTTACAGGCACAAAGTTGAGGTGTCCAACTCTCCTATTACTTAGAACAATAAATGAACCAACTACACATATCAGTTGAAAAGATTTCAACACAAATCAAACTCTTTTTATACCAAAAAGACACAAAGTATCGATTTGAATGCACAAAAGATAGTGAAGGCTAGTGCATAGCCAATAACAATGACTAAATGTTTCATTATATTGTGCTGCATATGACCATTTTCAACAAGATATATTTTATTGTGAATATCAATAGTATGCAGACGAAAGCTTTGACCATTTTCGTGATCGTCTCGATTAATATCAGATTATACCATTAATCTTTTCGTATTTTGTTTCTATAAGAGTAAGACATGTTTAATAGTTTTACCTTTTTCTAGTATTGAAATTGAATGTTCAAACAAAAATACAAAATTGTAAAAACAAAGTCTAAAGGGGGACTAAAGTTACTAGAGGGACAGTCAAAATCATAAACCAAAAACAAACTGTCAACGCCATGGCTAAAAATGAAAAAGACAAACAGACAACGATAATACACCTGACACAGCATAGAAAACTAAAGAATAAACAACACGATTCCCCCAAAAACTAGGTAAGTCGCTTCACAAAGATGTATAGACATACCTGGTGATAGAATGTCTTTAACGGAACATTTCTTATTATAACAGGAACAATCTTCCTCAGATGGTATACAATAACATTCATGTTTTGGTCTAACTAAAAAATCATAACCTCTCGTATAATCACAGCGGCAAAGCCTATCCTCTTTCGTTGTTCCATTATTAAAAATCAATTGTCCTTCATCGCTGCAGATGGATTTTTTGAAAGCACAGCGACTGTTCCCTGACGACCAGAATTTATTTGGTTGGTAAAAATCATTGTCACAATCAACTCCTTGAATTGACCCAGACATTGTAATTTTTCGTCCTATAAAGAAACATATTACAAATAGATTTGTATTCACAATACGTTGCACATATAAGTTAATGTAATGGAAGAACATATGAATACTTATTTTTATTGAACATTAAAAATTACAGGTATACATTTGTTTTCTACTTTAGAGTTACCCTCAGTTCATCACTTTGCTAAATCTGTAAATTAAACTGCTCTGTTAGTCGATATCTATATTAGGAACAACAAATGTAAAATAAACATGATAAAGCAGAGTATTGATGAGATTTCAATAAAAAAATCATATATTATCTATGAAGTTACATATATAAGTATCATATTTTCGGCATGTTTTGTGAGATGCTTAATATTGAAAGATTTCGAAACATTACTTGTTCACTTATACTCTTTACACACAGGTTATTATTTAAAGTGAAATGGTATGGTTTATCCTGTTCGCGTATCCATTTAACAAAAACAATGATACATGTACTTATCGGAAATTGTAACAGACCTTCACCACGGGTACCGGTCTACAATTATAGTAATTCAGTAAAGAATACAATGGAATATGAGAACAAAATAAAGCAACAGAAATAAGTTTTCTCATTTACACTCATTCCGCATCGTCTTACATCTATAAACAGTAAAAGTTTAAGGAATACTAGTACATGATAACAAGATTATGAATGACATTAATACCTATAATCTATACGTCAAGACCATCTTGCATTATCTGTGAAGTTGATGTAGAAAACGTATCAATTTATGACATGTATGAACAGACCATTGATGAATGCTTCAGTTTTGAATTACAATTGAATCTAAATTTTTATGAGACCTCCTTTCTTTTAATTTTCCCTTTTGTTATCGTGATGTATCGTACTTTATATATTCATATTAGAATAAATGTCAAATGTAATATATGACATTTGTCATGTATACCTTATTGATGATGATTACAGTCTTAGACAATAACAATTAGTACATTACCAGGTGCTTCAAAATCGGGATTTTGTTTACAAAATTCAGTAAAGTTTTTTTTGTTTTGGTCATACACGCAAAAGTATCTATACCAACTTCCACACGACGCTTCTGATCTTTGTTTCCAGTGTGCTTTAACAGGACACCGAAAACTATAAATAGCTTCAGATGTCTTGTATAATAAAAAAATCTGAAAAAAGTAAAGTATGCGATAGTTATATCAGTTAAATGATGTTTATTTTTTTATTAGTGTAGTTAACACAAAATTTCTATATTTAATCATATTAAAAAAGTATTTATTTAAACTGTAACAATTTTGTTCCAGGAAGGAATACATCATATTTCGTAAAAAAAATCACTCTTATTCAAGGAAACAATTTTCCAAAACTGATACCATCAAGATTAATGTTTGTTTGATTGATAACTTTTTTTTTTAATTTTGCGGAGGACTACGAATTTTTTAACACACAATAAGCTTTCCTATATAAACCAGCTGTGCTCCTTGTTTTGGTCATACGTTTTGTCAAACTTCACGCAGCAGTTTCTCAATAAGATTGAAAATAAGCTACCTTTAATTATTTTATTCTTGAATTTCCGGTTACTATATATACATTTATAAATGAGGGCCTCACATAAATTTGTTCGAAGCTTGTTGACTATGTTGAACGCAGCTATCTCATATATAAGTATCATATTATCGGCAGTGCCTGCATATACATATAAAGTTTTTTTTTCAGCTGATAAATACTCAAAAGTCGGTCAACATGGTCAATGGAATTTTACTTGCATGGGGTACACGACAGTTACTACATGTAGAGGAAGAACTGCAACTTCCGGAGCACCTGAGTTCAACTAGAATGTTTGGTGCAGTTATGTTTCACCTTGCTGTGTAGTTTTACTTGGATGTGTTCGTATTGTTATGGCATTGGACTCAGACAATCAAATTTTGAATGTCCTCTAAATATCTTGCGTGTCCTTTTAGAATGATAGACTACATACTTTTTAAAAGATGGCTTTGGGTGATATGATTTTTTTCCGCGGTCCATTCTATCGTTTCAACATCACCCTCTTATTGAGTATATATCTCCCAGTTGATACATTGTTCCATAGCTTGTATTTCGTATAACAATTTCCTTGATCTAGTATTGTTGCTTACAGGGAAGCTATAGAACAAGAATCACGATGTCGATCATCCCAGTCGCGTTTCTGTTTATTAGTTGATAATTTCACCCAGTAAATGTTGGTAAATAATCTGTCGATTTCTTTTTTTACCTACATGTATGTAAGAAATTTGAACACCGCTTAACTTCTGTCGCTTATTTTTTTACTTATTGACAAGCATACGGACTTGAATGCGTTATTTGAACCTTAAAAAAAATCCCGTCTGTAATTTCCAGGTTTAAGTTAGCAGTTATCCTGTTTGCAGCCTAACTACATACTTATGAATTTTTATTAAATGTCATATCACAGCACAATACTAAAACATATACACATATCAACATATAAAGATTGCTTTACATGTCATGATATTTATGATATACTGACCGACTTTGGAAACGCAACACTAGTTTATTCTTTTTAAATTTTTGACTGAATGAGTCATCGTTAAAAGCAATGACTGCCTGTGACAAACGCTAAAATAATTGTCAGAAAGGTCAACCAATTGTGTTTACATGTTTTGGGTTATGTTAACACCTTCTGAGTTTGCCTTTGTTCCACCCATTACAATAGATTTTGACAATTGTGCGGTTTACACTTTAGGGCTTTTAAATGTTTTTCTTAAGTCGATTCTTTAGCATTTCAGTTTTTGGGAAACATTTATGGCATAAATCTGTGCGCAATGGCATTCGGCAATTTGATAGCAGATGACGTTGCGGCCGTTAACATGCATCGCAAATGACGTTGCGTTATCAAATTCTTTTGACGTTGCATTGTCACTACATGTTGATCTGGTCATCGAAGGTCAGCAACAAATCCCGTCTTCCTGTATCATTGTCGGAAGGACAGTAAGACGAGTTGCTGAAGTCAAACTGTATGGTTGCAGAATGTCAAGTTTTTCTGTTCGCAGTATTCTTATCGGCTGATTCAGTTTTTTTATTCCACAGTATTGTCAATATGGTCATGCATAATTTTTTTAACTGTAGCCAAGGATTGACAGCACTGTTTCACGAAGCAAAAAAACCCCGAGAAAATATTTTTATTGGTTCCAAATTTCGCTTTAAGAAATTTGTGCGACTTCAAAAATCCGGTATGTTCAATAACCATAGATAAGTCAAGTGTTGATTTTTCTAAAGAGAAAGAAGTATGATTAACATGAAAAGTAGTTGTATGAGAATCAAACATGATTTAGTAGAAAAGAAAAAAAAAACATGAGTGTTTCGATTTTAAAGTCAGTCAGTATATTCATGATATTAGGTACATGCTATAAGTTGTATTTGATCTTTGCATGTCTATTTTATCAGAATAGTCAAATGTTTCTAGACATTTTTATCTTTTGAACACTTTTCGTCTGATAATTTCAAGCAATATTATTGTTATTACAAATTTGTTAACGATTTAAGTATTCAAGTGTTTACACGTTATACCTTCTCTTGTGTGAATGTAAAACATGTACCCGAAGTACATGTGATCAGTGTTGAGTGAGCTTTAATATATTTTTTATGTATATATACATGCACACAACCAACTTACCAGGCAAACACTGTAGAATTGCATGTTGAAGCGCTTTGGAACCAGTGTGAATGCTAAAAAGATAAATTGGATATCTTGGAAAGGAAATGTATTAAAACAATCTAGCGGATTGGAGTTATAAGCCGTTATGTTATTTACAGTGTTGTGTCCTGTATTAGTTATTACCTGTGCGCACACCCTGTTAGAGTAATTACTTGAACGATGCCATCATACAAGTTATTACTTGTATAAATATAATTGTACGAGTAAATACCTGTACACAATTTAAGGAAATATCCAATTATTCTCTGACAGTCGGGTTTTATAATGAGTATGCTGTTCTAATCAGAGGATGAAGGGCAAATTGATTTATGAATTCCTGCTACATTCAAAACATCATACCATCTAAAAATTATTTTTTAAGTTCTTTCTTTTTGGAACTTAACTTGGTTTCCTTTACATTACTTACAGTCTCTTTTTGTCTCCCACATGTGAACATTGAAATATTAGAAGATTTTATTGTCATTCCATCATACAATTTCATTTATATGATGTTTTCCGTTTTTCCATTTTAATAAGCTCGTAAACTGTACAGATTTGCTACCATATTTATTACATAAAAGTACTCACATGTTACAAGTTGATACTTGTGCGTGTATTATGAATAATGTGTTTAAAGGGAAAGTTGTGTTGTCAACAGCAAATAGGCCAAGGTAGAATAATGATTTCTACAAGCTATTATTTTTTTCTCAATAAAAAATTGACATGTTATTATGTGTACAGTTATATGTGTACATCTAATAACGCGTTCAAAGTAATAACATGAACACGACATATATAATTCGAAAACCTAACAGGGAAAGAGTTAGATTTTTAGAATAAGAAGTGATTGTCCCTCAACGGGATTCGAATTCGCACCTTGGATACACTTCAGCACCAATCGCCTTATCTCCAGCGCTCTATGCAACTCGACCAAATTCACTACATAAAAAAAGTAAAACTCCAATGGTCGAAGTGTAACCTTGTCACGAATCCGGAGATCGATGTAATACGTGTGTTTATATCTATATAAGACTATTCAAAACGTTGTTTTTATCATTGCAGTAGAGGAGTATATTCCATTCCTAGTTCTAGTTTTTGTTTAGAAATAAAAGATCAGGTTATTTGATAAATAGTAACAGTACAAAACAAAAACTAAAATAAGAAACCGCCCATATCATAGAAAAATTATATTATCAATGCCATCAGAATATAAGGTTTTTATAACAAAGGTTGGTAATTGTACCCTACATCATATATTAGTAATACATTAACAAGTCAGTTGATTATAGACTAAAGTTTAGATGCTGACATTTGACCATTTTTTATAAATAAAATTGAGAATGAAAATAGGGAATGTGTCAAAGAGACAATAATACAGGTTTATATGTTACAAATTGTACAGTGAATATGTAAATTCAGGAATTTTACAAAACCACTGACAAAAGTAAGATTTTCATTTTATAGATAACATTATTAAATTTAAGGAATTGGTACAAACACATTTATCTGATTGATTAGTGTTTTTTTACAAAATGGTAAGGTTTGATTTTAAAGTGCTTCTGTAATGACTGAGAAAATGAAATAAATAAAATTGTAAATCAAATATAAAGACAGTTCACTGGAGTAATTCCCGTCATAAAAGGACATAAAACAAATGGAAAGATAACGATATTGATTGGTTTAAGTTATTGTATCAGAGGCAAATATTTCATGCATATCAGGACAAGAACATCTTATTTTGACAATGTCATATATAAAACACAAATAAGAGTAGATTATTAACTTGCGGCATATATAAAAAGACATTTATATCTAAAAAAGAAAGTAAATAATAAAAGAAACAAGACATGACAGATACATTTACTACTATAAGTATATGAAATAACATTTTGTTTTGTAATTGCATTTCTATGAATAGGTATATATTAGTTATCAAAGATACCAGGATTATAATTTATACTTTCTCCAATATTTAGTTCATCATCAGAGATAAATAGTAAATAATATTTAATGTAGGTGAGAAGTTTTTTAATATGGAAAATCATTATGATAAGGGTACCTACCGTAAATGTCATTCAAACTTATCATGCAAGTTAAATTTTTGTCCTAATAACAGTTCATTGCATTTATTCATCATCACTATACAACAAATCTATTTTAGAATTATAGGTCAATTTATCAACATAAATGTATTTATTAAAGTTGAGCATACACGTGTTTTCTGTTATGTAAACAATCACACGTGATTGTGTGTCCGCATAGTGGTCATCTATTGGTGTTTATATTAGGTAAACAGGTTTGTGTTTTGAATATATGATATTTTGGATTGGTCAATATTTGTCGCATTGCGTAAATATATTGAGTATGATGTTTGTTATGTAAATTGCACGAGATTTTTCAAAGCGCAAATAGTTGTCTTGTTTAAAGTAATTTACGATATATTGTCATCCGAAGCTCGTATATCGTTCAGTAAGGCAGCTTAGTTTAGGTAGAGACCCCCTCCCCCACGCCTTGGATTTAAATGCATATATTTTTGGATTGTTTTCACGCATAGATAGATATATATTTATACTATAAGTTGGACATTGTTTATTTGATTATTAAAATAAATATGTATATATGATTTCTGATTTCGTTTTTCTATTTTGTAGGCTGTCTTGTACTACGCAGCGGTGTTGCCAATATCATGACATCGGAACTCTATATTTTGATTTAATAAAATATAACAGTAAGCTGCACATGCTGGCGAGCTATTTCTATGAAACAAGTGTTTGTTTTTATGTTATAAATACTTTATATACGTTTGAGGTGACGAATTAGAATATAAATCATCTTTGTAAAATTGATCTTGGTCAAATGGGTTTATATGTAGGTTTCTGAAAAATAATTGATAGTCAAATTGGTTTGTGAGAATGGTTTGTCGTCAGACGCCTCCTTCTCGCTAGAATTGGTCATATTAAGACAAACAGATTTATAATATCAAGTTGTAAACTGGTAATTAGTTATTTTACAAAATCTCGAGCAATAGTTATGAACTAAACAATTATAGATAAAAAAAAGTCACATGCAGGGTTAGTAATTGGCGAAGAAAACTAAAAGATGGTAAACGTAATTTCATAACAAAAACCACCTAGTTTTGACTATGCAATATATGATTACGTCATTCTCTAAACTAACCGAATCGAAACCATAAACTATTCTGTACTGGGCAATATAGGATGGTAGTTGTAAGTGTGTAGAAAATTTAATCACCACTGAGATTTGTAATGGACGTTTATAAATGTATAGTATGTACAGTACGCATATAATAAAGATACAGTTAACTGGCTTTAGAATTCCCAATCTAAAAATACCACCCATTGAAATCGTTTCTTCTACGTCAAGGTACTTTATTCATTTGATACACCATTTAACAGTGGAAAAAAATTACTAAAAGTTCATTTGCATTTGTATTTATTCATTTATCAATGAATTCAATGAATAATCAAATGGTCATTTCTCAAACAACAATTTATGTCACAAAGTACACGTTTTATAGCGTACATGCTAGTTTTCAAAATATTATGTTATTCATATTTATTTAGATATAGGAAGATGTGTGCCAATGAGACAACTCTCCATCCAAATAACAATTTAAAAAAGTAAACCATTATAAGTCAATTTACGGCCTTCGACACGGAGCCTTGGCTCACACCGAACAACAAGCTATAAAGGGCCTCAAAATTACTAGTGTAAAACCATTCAAACGGGAAAACCACATTTAAATGTAAGATAAAGGAACATGTCTAATCGTATTTTCATTTCCGACTAGTTTCGATAAAGATTAACAATTTTTAAACTACTTTTGCTGTTAACAGAAACATCTTAAGCGTTTAAACTTTTTACATATATACTCCTCTTTAAGGGAGGTTAGAAATTGTCTAATTTACACGCGTCAATCATTGGTTCGTATGTTTGGAGCAAACTGTGATTCAACGGTCAAGTATTTCTATTCGTGTTTACTTGGCTATGATTATGAGTGAATTGTAGAAACTAGTACATGTAATATATGAACTTTACACAATCAAAACAAACAAAAAACTTACCTATAAGACGTTATATAAAACTAATCCTGATTATACATGTAGGTGTGTCTACCTGTATCGACTAAAGTTCATTGTAACGACACATTTATCACCTGTTTGTGAAACTGATAATTGAGGTAAACAGGTTTTATGTGTTTATTAAGTAATTTCGTCATATAGCTGATAACCTGAGACATTGTGTTTGCCTTGCAAATTCTGCTATTATATCTCTAACATATAATTTGTATATGTTGTAGTGGGATAAGAAAAATGGAAAGAGAGGTTATAAGCGACAATTATAGCTTCATAAAGCTACATTTGATATATCACGACAGTCTTCCCCTTTTAGAAGTTAAATAGCAAAAGATAACAAAAATAAATCGGTCCAGATAATAAATGCATTAAAAGATCAAATACTTTCATTCTTGTAAGAGAAAGAAAACCAATTGAAGATCATAATCATCAATAAATAGTAGCTACATTTTTATGATTTTTAGAAATTAGTGATACAAAAACTTGTCAACAAAACATAATATATCATTGAAATATAATGACTTAACATTTTAATGTCAACTGCCTGCGGATGATCTGCTTACCTTTCCGGAGCACCTGAGATCACCCTAAGTGTTTGTAGGGATTTGTGTTGCTCAGTCGTTAGTTTTTTTTATGTTGTGTCTTCTGTACTATTTTTTGTCTGTTTGTCTTTTTAGCCATGGCGTTGCCAGTTCATTTTCAATCTATGAGTGTGACTGTCCCTCTGGTATCTTTCGTTCCTTTCTGTTAGCTTCTTATGGGACAGTGAGTCAACAAACCAGGTTAGAATCGAGGAACTTTGAGGTTGTTCTTTGTTTTACTAATTATGGTGTAAACAAATGAATTTAAGCACGCGATGGACAAGTACTACAGCCTGTATTATAAGGGAAATTGCACGAAATTCACTCAGTCTAGAAGTTAATCTATGAATGAGTATGTGAAACATTATTCCTTTTAAATAGACACATGTTTTGTTAGTATGGTTACAGTCATGCGTTATTCACATGATTTTCATATGATAATCATATAATAACATATGATTGTTTATTAACATATATTTATCATATGTTTTCACATGATATTCATATGATCAAAACATATCTTTTTCATACAGGGTTTTTAACATACTTTTACATATTTTTTAACATTTAAAAGACATACGTTTTTCATGTGCAAACGTATGTTGATATTTTTCCTGTGTAGCAGTAACGGCACTAATTTGTCTGCACAAAGTGATACTCGAGACCAAAGTATTTGAAAATCGAAAGGTTATTAAATAGATGAAGAGCTATAATCCAAAACCGCACGAAAAGTATGGCCAAAACTAAATCACAAAAGTACCGAACTCTGAATCCCTAATCAAATGACAAGCCCAATGTCAAGCCAGGTAAGGAATCAGAGCTTTGCATGATCGAGATTCATTTCTTTATCTAATATATTTTTTAACATTTTCAAAAAAAACCTATTGTTACAGCATGTGCGTATTTAAATGCTAGTACCGAAGTAGTGACTTCTTGACTTCTTCCCACAGGGACTCACAGTTCACCAGCATAGGCAATTGATCACGATGATAAGATACTTGTCTAAATACCATATGTTAAGATAGTCAGAAAGATACATTCGTTACATAGCGACCTAATACGATATATATGGGGTCAGTAAATTTCATATGGGCATTCGCTTACATCCAATTGGAATTTATACAATATATTTCGGACTTGGTGACTAGCACACTATGTAAAATATATTATCTTCTGAAAGGTTACATTTTCAAAAATTACAAAGGTTTTTGCAAAATTATCAACCTGTTAAGTGGGAAGACTTTAAATTATTGTATTAACAATTGGTCTTTTATTCTTATTGTGTCTACATTGCTAAATTGACATAGATATAAAACATAGGAAATAGTTTTATCATATCAATATATAAATGAACTTTGTAATCATTTCCTGATTGTAATACAAAAAGTCACTTTTGGGGGGTTTATTTCCTTGCGTAAACTGTTATAGTCTCCATTTATGAAATGTCACATAAAATTATGGAATTGGTTTTAGTTCATATTGTGATTTTTGTATCCAGGTCTGTTCTAGCTACAACTCCTACACCCGGAGTTTGTCATATATACAGCAGGTATGTTATTTTTCAATGCAGTTACATATTTAAACTTGCAATAAAATTCGGGAAATTTAAAACATTCGTCACTAGTGCAAGTAACAGAAATTATGCTTTTGTATAATTGTTGAAATTTTTATGCAGTAGTATATAATCTTTATTTTGATACTGGAAGATATTGCAGAAAAACAATTTCTAATATTCCATTCCATACTATTATTCACTGGGATTTTTTTCTTTTCCGTGGTTTTGTACTATTTTATCTTGTGCAGATTTACAAATGCTGTTTAGCTATTTGCTACATTGACTTATCGTTACTATCATGGGATAAAGAAAAACATACTAATAATAATGAAAAAATAAAAAGCAGTAAAAACGTATGTGCGTTTACTAATTATCATTATTTTTTAAATAAACCAATATCATTTTACAGGTTATAATTAGTATGGTGTAAGTGATCTTTATATAATGGAATATCAACCCTTTTTACTTTATGAGCATGAAACGGTTATTTGTTTCGACTTGATAAGACAAATTCATTTTGGTTTGATTGAAGTTGAATACAAATAAAAATGTGTTCACCATTTTAAATAAAAATAAAAATCAGATCTCCCATCACCCAACCACTGACAGTAATACTCTTATTTCCTTGGTAAATCACATAACTAAAGGTAACATATATGAATCTACAGGAAGGAATAGCGCTGAAGTTTAAAAAGTAGTAACTAGCGCACGCATACCTGAAGAATGCGAGGACTATTTCATTATGTTTACTTTACATTAAGGATTTCTTAATGTGGTAATTTGTTATTTAAACAACCTGTTTGAGGCTGATGCTTTTAACATATGCTGACTGAGAAAATACTACGTTGAATGTACTACGTATTTTAGACAGTACACATTATATAAAACCAAATTGAAATTAACACCATTAATGTTAGAAGTTCCACTGAAGAAACTTTCAATCAAGAAATGATGGTTTCCGAAGGTATTAACAGCTCAGTATTTTGTTACTACCACATGTTACAATTTCTAAACACCTTTGACCAATTTGTTTATTCTTGTAAAGAAGATTTTTAGAAATTTAGATTTCTTCTTACTTTCTTTCTTTTGGTGACCCTATGTTTTGCAAAATTTAACACGTAATTTTAGGGACGCCGATTGAGGATTTTTGGTTACTTAGTCTTGACCCCACTTTAAGCACAACCAAACTAATACACGTAAGATTTCGGTTAATAATTTAATAATATACTGATGGTTTTTGCCTTAACTATAAAAAATGTAACACCAATCATTTATTATTGTGATTAAAAAAAATCTTATGCACATTCTTAGAAAAAAGAAAGCCATTAATCAATAATCAATAACGAAGTCAGTGACCAGAAATTTAAATACTCGTGAATTGTGGGATGAAATTAATTTCCCATGGTCATGTGATGATAAATAATTCAATGTATTAGTTCATTTTGTTAATTTTTTAACCATAAATTTAATTCGAGTCAACGGAAACCTCAAATCATTGGATTTTTTATGGCAAAATTTAGGGACGACTGAAAAACTTTTGCTAAGACTTTATTTTGAGTCTACAGATTTCGACACACAGAAAGTAAACTGCATTATGTGTCTGAAAGTTGCTCTCAAATGAGTTTAAAAAGTACGTAAAATGTTCAATTACTTTTCGTGTGGTTCTGTGTGGTTTTATCATATCGTCGATGTTTGCAATATGTTTTGGATAGTCAGACAGAATTGTTGAAATGTGTATCGTCGATGTCTGCAATACGTTTTGGACTGTCAGACAAAATTAATGAAATGTGTTATCCCGTCCAGACTGCGCGTGATGTATTGATATACGTAGCCTCTTTTATGCCAAGGTTTTGTCGAAGTATTTTACCCTGGCATTTTACAAAAAAAAAAACAACACCATAGTACTCACATGCATAACTTTGTCATATGCATCTTGAAACAAAACGTGTTTTTGCATTTTGCATTTAATGCAAGATGTTTTATATTTCCGAATACAAACTCATCAGACACATTTTGTAAAGAAAAGTGATATTTGACAGTTCAAAACACCCAATGACGTTTTTAAATATATTTTAAATATTTTTTATTTATTTACTTCAAGGGTTAACACATGTTACCTTTTTTCTCCTTGTCCTTTTCAACTAAGCTATTCCAAGCTTTAAGCAAATTGTTAGGTTTGTATACCCTAATGAAAGCGGTCTCGTGTTTAAAATATTTTTACAGTTGCCTCCATGCTTAGAAATTGGTACATTGCTTTGTTGAATATGGTATTGACTGAAACAGTTCAGTACACTGTCTATGAACTGAACAGACGTCTGTCACTAACTCGATTATGATCTTCTTTTTTTCAGAATAAAAGAACGTAGTTATTACACGATTGTTAAAATTGCGATTTGTTGCAACCATTATTACAGGAGCAATGATGGAGTTTGCATTGGTTTGTATAAGTTATTCGACACTTAAGGGGGCTCCTGGGTATAAATGAAATTTTTTTTTCTAATATAGGATTTCGCTATATTTTTTCATAAATGAACTTTATCATATACTTAAAAGAAAAATGAAATAAAAAAATGGGGTCACCGTTCATTTAAGCTAAAATCTGCCTCTAGAAGAAGCATACATTTTTGTTAATGTCCTTTTTTTCTGTTGAACTAATAGGAGAAAAAGAGGAAATATCGAAATAAAAAAACAACCTAATATAAGAAATCGCTTAAATTTAACAATTATTTAGTTTATGTAGAGCTTATTTGAAAACAATAATAAAAAATATAGGTCACCGATGAGTTAAAAAAGATAGTTCAAATTTAAGGCCAAAAAATGGCATTTTTGCACCAAAGGGAGATAATTTGGAGTTTTTTCAATTTTTAAAGTCATCTGGGGCCAAACCAAATAATTTTTTTGGGTTGTTTTTTGTACCATATCATAAAGTAACAACTAATAGTGTAATAAATAAAATTTGTAATGAAAAAAATAAAGGTTTAATTTTTTGCTAAAATTTTTGTACCCATGAGCCACCTTAATTTGAAATAGTGACAACTTTAAATTTTCATTGACATATTGATGCAGTACATTATCAAAGCTATTATTCAATTTAATATTGGAACAGTTCTCATGCAACTTTGTTTGTAAGGCTGTTCATATGATATTTGAAGGTAAACTTTAATTTTGAGAAAATAATATATACTGGAAAAAAGTAAAATAACAAAAATACCGAAATTTAGAGAAAAATTCAAAACAGAAAGTCTGTTATCAAAAGGCAAAATCAAAAGTTGAAACACCCAACGAGTCATATTTCTAACTTGGTTCAGGCATTTTTTATTTATGTAGATAATGGTGGATTCAACCTGGTTTTAAAGCTAGTTAAAAGTACATGTATACAGGGTTGACAAAAAAACCCGATTTTTGGGAGTTTTGTCCAGCCCACCAGTAAGTTCTTTGAAAATCAGAATTAAAAGGGCTTAATCGGGTAATACCGGGAAATACTGGGTTGCATAAAATGCTGCTTTACTTTTATGAGCATTTTCAGTTTTTATCTGACAATTGTTTTTCCACCATACTTTTGTATTGTCGAATACAGGTTACAATGCCTAGACATCATTCCAAAAAAATATATTTTCAAATAGTCAGTATGCCTAATCATATATTTCAATCAGTACGAAGAGTTCACACGATGAATACGAAAAAATATATGTACTATGTTTCACGTCATTTACAATTTAAACATATATATATGAGACAATATCTGAAAAAGTCTAATTTTTGGAAATAAGAAAAAACAAAAAATTTTTTTTTAGACCCAGTATTTTAATAGCACAAATCAAAGAACACACATTGGGGATCTAGGAACTGTTGTCTGTAATTCAAACAATTGTTTAATAAGGAAACAATGGCTATTTTAAAAATGGTACAAAACAAATCCAGTTCTTTCCTGTTACCAAAGTGAATCAATTTTAAAAAAGTTTCTAAGGGGAATAAGGAATAAGTTTAAGACAATATTTGTGGTTTACTAGTATATCCTGCAATAGTTTATCAAATGCCAATTATTTATTTTAGCATTTGCAATACAAAAGGTTTAGAAACATACTTAAATATAGTCAGATATGTCGGTAACATGAAAGAATCTTGAGTAACAGCACAACGGTAACAGGACAGAGTTGGTAACAGAAAGGATTTTTCTGCTTTATTTTAAAGTTTAAGAAAAATTCATCATTTTAAATTGGTCACAATTGGAAGATAACAGCAAACAATGTCATTTATCCTTTGAAACTGTATTTGCAAGATGAAAAATCTGCCTAGGTAAGGAAAAATTCTAAAATAAATTCCTTTCTGTTACTATCTACTAAACTAGAATTGCACAATGTTCTCTGCTGTTATCAAAAGCAAAAAACCTATTTTTTTATTAAATATACTGTATATTATTTAGAAATTTATTTAATATGGTGTTGATAACTTATACTAAATAAAATGGTTGGCATATAGTAGATTAACTTTTCGATTCTTCAGTGAAATTGTCTCGAACATCCTTCCTGTTACTGATGATGGTTATGCTGTTACTTTTTATCAGGTAACATGACAGAACGTAACAGAAAGGAATTACGCGATAGTTTTTGTCCTTTTTATCACATTAAATGTAAGTGTATTTCCTGTGTCATATAACTTTTAAAAAGATGATATAAAAACACACTTAATGCTGTGGTGCACACTTAAAAATATTCTCAGAAAGTGTAAGAAAAGGCTGTAACAGGATAGAACACCAATAAGTATTTTTCTATAAATTCTTACCTTGGATGGACTTGAATTTTCAAACCTGGCCGCCTATCCAACTATTTCTTTGTACTAATGCATTCAGGAAATGATGCTCTTCACAATACATAATGGGAAAATAACTCTTGGTCTTGTAAACGTTTCCACAGGTAAAAAAAACCCAGTGGTAACAGGAGGGAAATCACCCCTGGGGACAAATTTTTTTTCTCTTAAAATTTGCAAAATTTTATTACATGCTATAGTTATAATATAAAAAGACAAATTAGGGGCAAGTTTATTATATAATATATCATATATGTGAGAATCGGACGCCTGTTTAATTAATTTGGATATTATTTGAATGATTTAGTTTTCAAAAAAACACAGGGGACATGATTTTAGGGGGGGTTGAACATTTAAATTACAATATTTTATTGGAAGAAATATAAGAATTAGTGTTTAATTGGCAGGCCATGGTGCATTATATAATTTAGTTTATACTGAAACTTAAAATTTTCAAAAAAGATGGTTGAATAAAAAAATAATTGCTGGTGAAGTGCGGGACATGGAAATTAGACTTTTTCAGATATTGTCTCATATATATATATATACTAGTAGCAGAATGTTGAACCGAGAAGGTTGAATCATTCGTTCTCCGTTTACAATTTATTTTCAGAATGTCCAATTGGCCACCATTCGAAGGGTGAAAAATGTACAAAATGTGAGAGTGGACTTTATGGACATAAATGCAGTTTGACATGCAAATGTAACAGCACTGAAAGGTACATGAACAATCATGATCATAACTAAATATGAAATAAAAGTATATTCATATCCCATTGAAAATGAATCATATGAAAAATCTATTTCTTGTTTTTTATAAAGCTATTTTAAACATGTTAAATTTTTTGCTTCGGCTGTTACAGTTGTTTGATTATTTCATTTCAACATATATCAATGACAGAATATACGGTTTACTCTTGTTCAAAAATTATTATCTTGCAAATCAGTATTTGTATACGACGTGCATTGTTTTTCATATAATGCAGTTTTGTACTTATTTCATGCTGATAAAAACGGCATTCTACATGTAAGCTTATATTTACAAATACAAAGATTAATATAAAAGATAAGAAGATGTGATATGATTGCAAATAACACAAATCTCCACAAGCAACCAAATGATGAATTAGTAAACAGTTATGGGTCACCGTGCGGTCTTGGGCATTATTGTGTTTTATTCAGTTTATTCTAGACTTATAGGTTTGGATGTCCTCTTGGTGTGTGTTGCCCCTCCTGGTAAAAAAATAAATCAAAACTCCCTTTGCCTATATAAAAACACAAATTGCATATTTGAAATATAGGTAACAAATATAAAGCAGCTTAAGTTAAATTATTGTTTTAAATGATTTAAAAACACCCAGCTTAATATGCGTATGATAGTGGGTTAAATCGGGATGAGACAAAACTAAACAAAATGATAAATTTATCTGAAGTCACACATGGTTTCCCTAAGTTTTAGTTTGTTACCCCGATTTTGTTTTTGTCCATCGATTTACGAGTTTTGAACAGCGGTATGTACTACTGTTGCCTTTATGAATCAAGTTTAGTCAACATGTGGGACCTATATCAATACATAAAATATGTAACTGTAAACAAATATGCCGGCGAATTGATATTACATATGCAAATAAAAAAAGACATATTGATTGTGTTGCAAACATTCACTCAAGAGAAAATCGTTTGTTTTATCATTTGAAAAAGGAGATATTGTATTATGTCATTGAGACAGCAATCTATCAGAGACAACATGACGAGGATGTAGGAAAGGTGTGTTACCATACCGTTTTACAGATTTCCAGTAATTCGACGTACGGACGTAATGTAACTGATTATTGACAACCAATGAATGTGATAAAATATGTCACTAAAGTTTAAACAAAGTATTCCAATACTTAAAATAAAATAAAAAAAATTCTATGATGACGAAAAGTGATAGAAATCTTGCATTTGTATTTATCACGTGGTATACAGGATTCCCGCAATTAATTTTCACTGACAACTTTCATATATTTAATTGATATATTGCCCTCAATAATGACGACTTTAGTATGTACACTAAAGAGATTTATCCAGCAGAACTGACTTATAATAAAGCCAATACTGTTAATGAACACTGCCCTTTCCTGGATTTTGATATATATATATATATATATATATCCCTAACGGGAAGCATAATACCAAAATTTATGATAAAAGAGATTTTTCATCTCCTATTGTTAAGTATTCCTTTTTTAGACGGTGACGTTCCCTAAAAATTGTCAACATCTTATGGTGTTTATATATCTCAATTTGTTAGATTCGCACGTGTATGTAACAACTTATTTTATTTCAACAAAAGAAATCTCTGTTTACTGAAAATTTATTGCACTCGGGTTTTTGATATCACAAAGTAGTCTAACCATTTACTATTTTTTAACATCGGTACAAGGACATCGTTCGTAAATATAAATCAACATGCAGACATCATCTACGTTCAGGTATTTCACATCAAATATTTATGGTAATATTCTTTACGAATCACAAAACTTTCGGAAATCACCTCAATAGCTAACCAAACCTCTAAACAGACTTATTCGGAAAGGATATAGTTACGATACTGTTTCCAAGTAATTACGGATTGCATATTTTGGTATTAATAGTTATCAAAGGTACCAGGATTATTATTGATTCACGAATAGGTCTTTGAATCGGAAATAAACATATTTATACTTAAACCAGTTTTTGGCATGAAACATGTTATTTTCTTGTCATTTATTTTATGACGGTATGATTCTAAAGTCCTAACGAGAGGGATTGTACTTGATTGTCGTATGATGAAGACATATTCTTTCAGTTAGATTAATTAAGGTCTGTAGCTTGCATGTCAGTAACTGCTAGTAGTTCTTTGTTAATTTATGTATCATTGTCATTTTGCCTGGTTTCTTTTATTACATATTCTGAAATCGGGCTAGGACTTCTTTTAAATTAAGTTTTACAGTGCGTTTTGGTATATGTTTCTTTATTATACATTGGCTAGATGTATAGGGGGAGGGTTGAGATTTCACAAAACAGGTTTAACCCCGCCGTATTTTTGCGCCTGGCTCAAGTCCTGGGCCTCTGACCTTTGTTAGTCTTGCATTTTTGTAATTATAGTTCAATTATATGTTTTGGATTTTAGTGAGGCCAAAGGTAGTCGGAATCTGTCTATTTATAAAAGTTGAGAATTGAGATAAAACTATGGCTTCAGTTAATTTCTGAATAAAAGCGATTTTATTTATTTCAAAGTATTTTGCAAAAATGACCTATAATGACAATTAGACCAATAGTGACCATATTTCTATTCCCCCGATCACTTTGAAGGGTTAGAGTAGACGCGAGGGACCAAAGACAGTTATGCATATACAAGATACTTAAATGCATGTGTACATGTAGTTATCAAAACATTGGCAACATAATGTGTGGCCTTAAGACACCGTGACCCTTCACATGATCACATTACCATGTTCAGTGCAACACTTTAACCGGTCAAACTCTTGTTTGGTATATAAACATGATAAATGTAAAACTTTGATATTTTAAACAGAACAGAAGGTCGTTCGTATTGCGAAGCGTAACGTGTTCATAAAGCTAAAATGATCATCATCATTAACCAAACTTCAATCAAATATACCGTGCATGTCCGTTTTCCATACGTATTTGTATTAGTTAAAAACAAAATATTCTAGAAAAACAATATCAGAACAATGACGTCTAATTACGCTTGCGTCTGAACGAGTTTTTCATTTAATCCATTCATCATTATAATCAAAGAAAAAAAAAATAACTGATTGAGTAAAGTGAAATGATATTTTTTCTTGAACATGTGCCCTCATCAATATCATTTGATAAAATTCTACGGAAATGTGACAAAGTACTATCAACAAGTTGCATTGGTGATATGATTGTTTACTTTTGAAAATAGTATCTGAAATACGTTTTAGAAGTATGCTAAAAATAATAAAACAAGCGAATTGTGTACACCTTAACATCCCGGAGTGTTTGAAACTCTTGTTTAAATATCCTAATTTTTAAAACACCAATGAGAATATGACTTAATTTTGATTTGGTAGCTGTTAGCACTCATCCTTTGAGATACATGGGTCAAAGGAAATGTATAAATAATGATCGGTGCGCTTGGCTCACGATAACTAAATTAATCAGTCCCTCTAAAGGTTGTTGTCAAGGAAATAATCCCAAATTTGATAACAAAATATGTAAATATTCAAAATAGTAGTAAGTAGTACTAATTTAAAAATAGTATCGATTACATCAAAGTATATGTATTCAACGAGCCAACAAATCCATGCTCTCTTCCGACATCATTTAATGCAACAGACTGATATACTTTAAGATATGTTGGTTATGTTGGTTATGTTGAGTAATGTCATTATATTGGAAATCTCCAATCGGCAACATGCAAAACCCGTACCGTAAAAGTGAGCTAAAAAAAATCATGAGATGATTAAATTGCATCCACTTATACCCATGAAAAGGAACAAGCTATGAAAAGGAATAAGGAAGGCGTTAAAAAACACTTAATAAAACTTATGTGTTATATCTAAAAACATATATATCACCTTTTTTTAATGGAAACACACATTTAAGAAAGAACAATAATTCAAGTAGTTTGAATATAACTACATATAAATCAAATAACTATTGTTTGTTTTATCGTTTGATTGTTTCGTACATAGATGTGATCATGTAAAGGGATGCGTACTAATAGACGGTAAGCCTTTATTGAATTAGGCATGCTAACATAACATTTAATAAGTTTTCCTAACTGTGAAACTAAGATAGGATATTAGTAACAATTGGAGCAGTTTTCATTATGAATATTCCAAACGAATTCTAGCTGATGCCTAACAGTTTCAAAGGACTATAATGGTAAGGTGAAAGGTCAACGATCAGTTTATGTATAAATCATTCAGAAATGTCCTCTAATACTTAAGACAGCATGTGTATTCCTTTGCAATCGTAATCAAATTATTCCCGCTTAACTGCGCCTTCTTACGTGAATATATTTAATAATTGACATGTCGAGTTCATACTATTATCAACAATAATGTTGACTAGCAAGCCATGGAGGAATGAAAATAATACAGACAATATACCAATTTGGCATAATCAATGCTAAATACAACATAACTCAATGATTGAGTAAAAACGAGATGACTCTTTTACTAGGGAAATAATAACGTATACATGAATAAATCAAAATAGCATAATCGTATACTAGGATATAATCAACAAATAAGATTAACGCCAATAATCGTAAATCGACCCCATGTATAAGCATTTGCCATTGCATTACGAATTTACATTTTTTTTTGTTGTTGCAAAAATTAAGGTAGCATAAAAGTATGGAGATTATTTGTGTATATAAAAGAGATTAGCCAGAGAAGAACTTAAATTAGTCAACATTGCTGAAATTACCTTATGACTACTTTAATGAGTTATCGCCGCGGAAACTATAGTTAGAGGAGCTGTAAATGGCAAATATTACAAGTACGATACTATGTACTTAGAGTGGTAACATTGTCGATTGTTTTTGGTTCTTTTACAAAACAATTAATAGTATAGGAAAAAAAAAGAGTGCAAATACCAATTTGACAAAGTTTTTTTTTAACTAATAACTCGAAAACAATCTACTTACGCCATAGCAAAATAAATTCCAAATATTTTAAGCTTATTTTGTACCTTAACGGATGTTCTTCCAACTTATGTATCAATTTCAAATTTTAGACTTTCTAATTTCTTCTGACATCCTTAATTCCTGTTTTACTTACATGTTTATTCTAAATCTTTTGTTTATAAACAAGCGTTATGTATTTTTTCTTCTTCTTGGTTCATTATTTTTCTTTATCTGTTGATTAATTATGTTGCTTATCTTTTCTTTATAGCTGTCTTTGTTGAATTTCCTCTATATCATTGTAAATAAAATATTATCTTGTAACTTTTCAAGATTGATTTGTAAGTATTTATTTTTATTTTTTTCAGAATCAGAAACCAACTAGTTTTTCTTCATATTACATTTATCGGTTTAAAACTGTTTTAAAGTTATGCACAAATGCACTTGCATCCCCTTAACAGGAATTTGCGATGAAAATACTTATAAATAACATTTATATAACAGTTTTAGCAAGTCTTATTATTACTCTAAATATTACAGAACAAACCCAGTTTTCGCCTAACGACTACAATGTATAAACAAACTATTTATTACGCAACCATTCATGTCGGCTGCTGTTTTTTCTTTTAATTTGAATGCAAAAAGGTTTCCATGAAACTGCTCGAATATCGATAAAACTTGCTCATCAAAACTTCTAAAAACTACCTGAAATGAACTGCTATTTTTGTTTGTATGGTCATGTGTCTAAATGTGAAAAGTTATCTTTTATAGCCAAGACATTCACGGACGATACGTTTAAAAATTATCCGTCAGATGGTCAGAGCACAGGTAAGTCCATCACTTGTTTTATTATGTTAATTTTATTCTGTAAACTTACCATAATACAGTAATACTACTTTGTACTGTTCAAATTATATTTAATGTCACACCATGTATACCCGCTTGTCAACGTCAACTCATTATTCAAAATAATAAACACGTTAATGTTCAATTCATACGGAGGATAATTTACAAAGAATATGTGTTTCTACAGATTATGAGAGAAGCACTCCTTATATTTCAAGCGAAGAAGCAGATGACATTTTAATTTGTGAGTATGGCCCTTTTGTTTAAGTATATACATGTAGAATATCTGTCTGACTGAAACTGTTATTATTTATAATTTCTTGTATTTACTGTTCTTACATCCATAGCCGGAAGGTAATCTATACTCCGACCGCAGTTCAAATCATGGGTCCTCGTTTCCGTTAGAAGGATAAGACAACAGTTAATTTTACTGTCTGTTCTTTTTATAATACTTATCGATATACCTGATATTGAAATTCTTGTCATCAGATGTTATTGATATGTATCACTACCCAGGTGGAAACCCAGTTGAAATAGAACAAAATAATCGAAGCTCTTTGTTAGAGAAGGCGATAAATGCTTACTTTAATGTTTACTATAGTGACAAACATTTTAAAAGTAAATAGAATCAAATAAAATGACAATTTTCTTCTCAATTACGAAGTGTTTTATTTTAAAAACACCATTTGCATAAGTTTTCAATTTAGCTAGTTCATAGTTAAGTAGAACAAATAGATATCAAGTCGACGACATGGATATCTTTCAAGTTGGATGTAGAAAATGCAAAACCTCCGATTTGTTAATTTTTTTTACCACGGACGGAAAACATATCAATATATTAGTTCAGTAATTTCGTGTCTACCCTTCCATTATGTTACTCAAACTAAAAATCCAGAAAATGGGTAACAATTGTATCGAAAAGTGAAAATCGAGTGTACCTTTTTATGTTAGGGCGTGTTTGAGTTGAATATTTTGTCTTGATATCGCATAAAGCAGGAATATTTCATACATCGTCTCTCTTCAGATTCTATCATTTTCATATATCAAAGCTACAGGTTGACTTTATAACATAAAAAAATCACAGTACTAAAAGATGAAATATATGGGTCAAGCGAAATACCTATCTAATGAATCACAAAATCAGAGAAGGTGTGTTCGTATAGCTATTTTCTTTACTAAAAGTACTTGACGGCAGTCTTTCAAGTTGGATTACGATAATGCATGTCTTCGAAAAATCTTTTTTTTTTTTGTGTATGATAACTAGGGTTTATAGTCTTTAACCACTAAAAAAATATAGTCTGCCCTTCCACTAAACATGCTAAATATTTAATTAGATTTTTTTTTTAAATTCCACCTGACAACCGATCAGACAATAATTTTAAGCTGAATCAATGCAGACAAGATCATTAACTGATGCTCATTAGCTAGTTGATACATTTGTCTTTTAAAATACAACTGACATATAAGGATCGTAATGGTGCAATGTGGATAAATTGATCGGTTTCCAAGAGCAAAATTGACAGCGCGTCATCCCTACAATGGCTTCAATTTCTACGATTGTAAAAATGAACTGGCGTAATGGGGAGATAATTTTGACGAAGTAGAATCCTGACTGTACCATGAGTACCACACATTAAAACAATAATAGTTTGACAATGTTCAAACGCAAATAATCCGCAAAAGCCTTACAGCAGAAAGTAGAGAGAAGCATGGACACAGGATCTGTTTCTTACAAAAATTGTTGACACAGACAATGACAGTCGATCATTCATTCTACAGTTATTACCATTGATATTCACTCTATACATTAGATGTATGTCATTAGTTAATTTTAATAGTACATAACACATGTGTCGGAGGTTTATAAAAAAAATATTATATGAGGTAGATTTGATTTCAAAATCATTCATTTCTTCATTTTGCTTCATTTTAATCCGTCATTTGGAGACAATCAGTTAGCTGATATGTTATTGCTTATTTTGATAAATCATTACACGTTCAATTGATATTTATCTTTTGAAACCATAAACTAAGTTATGACTTGTATTCGTAAACATGGGAATGTTTGTTCTAGCAACTGTCAATGAGTTTACTCTACGCACACTTCACACAACACAGTTATTGACATTCTTCAAAAGCAGAACAATTTATGTTTGCTAATGAGGGTCGCTTACAATCTAGGTATTTTTGTAAGGAACTGTCTCTGTTTTTTTCTTTATTTTTTGAAATATTCGAAAAATGCTTGAAACTGGCAAAAAAAACCAACGTAACTACATTTTATGTATCATGTATATGGTATAGTCTATTAACTTCAACACGACGAAAAAAATGTTGATAGTGGTTTTACTACAAGTTCGTGTTGTTTATTCTTTAGTTTTCTATGTTGTGTCATGTGTACTATTGTTTGTCTGTTTGTCCTTTTCATTTTTAGTCATGGCGTTGTCAGTTTATTTTCGATTTATGAATTTGACTGTCCCTTTAGTATCTTTCGGCCCTCTTGAAACATTCAAAAACAAATTCACACAACCATTTTGACATTTAAATATATAACACATCAACTCATAACAATGAACAAAAATAAACCGTTATTAATTTAAAATCACATTTTAAAGATCACATATCTACTTGCCTAATGTGGATGATCCCACAGCTTCATCATGTTTAAATATGAATTTATTGCAAAGGTCACAATCTGGAAAGTCAAATTTACCCTTGACCTTGAACTAAACATTACAATCATAAAGCAAGGACCACAACTCAAAAGACCCATGGTCTCTACTAAATATGGTGATTAGTTTGTATCACCATATAGTTAAATCTAATTATAAGACGGGAGACAACTCATATTGATTGTATACTTACCCTTTCATCCAAAATATCCTGTGAAATTTCTTAAATAACTATTGTGTCTAATTTGCTGATATCTTTTACTTTTACTGTGGAAAATATGATTTGACCAAATTCAAAATTAAAAACGTAACCTTGACCTTTGAATATAATTTCATTCTGATTTGATATCCGACAACACTCTATTTTACTTTCTGTTTTTGTTTTGTAATTATTACATCAGCCAATAGAATTTCAACATACACATTGTTGGTGGTGAGTATTAATCCGACAAACCCAGAGTAATCCGAAAGATCTTTAAACAGAAATTAGAATGAAGCGTAAGCAAATCTTTGTAAGCAAAGCTTGGACATAGGACATGTATTTTAATCATAATGGTTTTTAACGTCATGAAAGAAGGAGTCTTGTAGAATTTATCGATTTGCGTACACAAACGTGAATTTAAGATTATAACAGATTGCATTTAATGTATGATTATTTTGCTTTATCATTATCGAAATTTATGTTCCGGTTTTTGAAATCAGAAATAACGGTATCGTTGGCTTAAAATTTGGACAATTTTATTCTAATGTTGTAAAAAAAAAATTCTGCTGCAAATGATAAACAGCGACAACCTTTATATATAATGAGCTATAAAACCAGGTGTAGTTCACACTTTTCTTTGTTTGAGTTTGTAAGTTTTCATTGACTTCTCTTATTTAAATTTACCTGGCTGACTTGTATTTGTTTTGTTTTGTTCATTTCTAGATATATTCAAATGTTTTTCAATTTTGATAGCAAGAAAACTTCTCCTTGTTAAAATACAAACTCATGTAATATATATGCATATGATGGACTTATCTTAAAATTTAAAGTGAGATTAACGTTATTCATGCGAAAAGACCCTGGCAAATGTTTAAATGTGTCCAAAATAAATCGCAAACATAATATTAAAATGTTACAATCAAAAAGCATCACATGCACATTTTCACAAAAAAGATCACTCTTTGGATTTGATGAAGTCATGTTTGATAAACCGGTATTTTTTTTTTTTATAATCGTAGACTGAATTCCTTAGAGAATGAGAACACAAAATTATATACATTGTAGGCATGCCCGGCAAATGTAAATGTTGCCTAAGTATCGGGAATGGTTTCATTCAATTAGCAGATGTATGAATGAAACTTGTATTCAATGAAAATAACTTACTGATTTTACTTTTTTTAAATCAAGTGTTATATCAAAATTTGAATTGCCTTTTATTAAAAGAAAGCGAAACCATTTAATTAATTACAAATTTAGGTATATTTGTAGAACAAAAACTTAAGATGCTCAGCATGTAAATTTAGCATAACAACTCCAAGGGCATCATAAGGATAAACCAATGCAAGTAACAGTATAGAAACACATATAATATTATTCAGTTATACATGTGTTTTTGTTAGATACTTTAACTTTAATGAGCGTTTTGAAGAATGCTTATTTATATCTGTAAGTATTTGTATTCAAATGTCAGATGTTTTAATCCTCATGATATCTGTTACATTTCATATATTCATGATGATTGAAAAGATTTGACTATACTATGACTATAGTTTTATAAAAATTCTTTTTTTCAGCGGTAACATCACGGGAAATACTTTTTGTCGTCATCATATTTATTGGTCTACTGTTTTTTCTTGGATTGTTGCATGTTTGTCGAAAAAGACAAAGAAGGATATTAGTAATGCCACTTCAAAATAAGGAAATACAAGCAGATAATGTAAGACAACATCACATTGAAGAGAGAAGTGAAAGTGTGTATGACGAAATAGACGAATCAGCTATGTCAAAAACTGTTGCACTGTCATCCGTCAGACCGTCATTACATAGCTCTTACTTAGACGTAACAGATAGCCAATGTTATACGATGGACACCAAAGATACTCACAGAAGCATTACAATGGCAATGTTTTCAACTCAGTCCGAACCAGCCCAAAAAACAAGTCAACGGAGACAACGATATAGTCTGGAAAACATAAAGGAACAAAATATACAAAGAGAAGAAGGAAATAAATATTCCGATGGTTATTTAAGGCCAATATTTCGTGCAGAGAACAATTGGTTCAACAAAATGTCGGAAAATAAAGAAACATTGTTTTCAAACAAGCAAAAAATAACAGAAAAGGTTTACGATAAACCCGCTTACGATGGCTTCAGTATATCAGTAAGCTATGACAGACTTATTAGTGCGAACAGTGTTGGACATCACATTAGCGGAGGAGTACTCGTAAACAATCCGATTCATCCTACAGATGATCTGCTTGACAAAAATCTAAAACAGTCCAAATGCACATCATTGGCTTCAAAGAGAAAGACAATCTAATTTGTACAACGAATACAATAGAGTTTGCTCGTTGAAAGTCTCGAACTTTGTATACTTGTAATAAATTAATCTTCTTATTATTAATACAGATGCAGTGAGTACCTTTATACAACTGTAAGTACATGACACCTTTCGTTAATATGATAGAAATATCGGTAATGTTTGTATGAATTGGTCTCCTGATTTTATGGAATAATTCAAAATATTGTACAAGTTCCAAAATATTCAATAGAGTTTTAAAAGACTCAACATTTACTTTTGTTTTATTTTCTGAAAAAACCCACATTATAAAATTGTGGCATCTGAAGCACCTTGTCTGATGAACACCAAAAAATGTACCTTTTTATAATTAATCGAGATATCCCATGTATTAACAACGAATTATTATTCTAGGCGAAACTCAAGACATGCCAAAAACAAATACATTTGTTTTATAACCGAAGCGCTAACCACTACACCACAGCTCTACTGAATGAAATTACATGTAACAATCGTAAATGAAACAGTTTGTTTGCATTTGGTAATACAGTTTTTGTAAACATGAGTATAAAGCATTTACACACATGTTTTGAAAATAGTTATCATAGAATATATATGTAATTATAAGAACATATAGAAAGTACGGAACCCTGTTGGTCTCACACAGATTATAAAGTGTCTTTTAAAGTCCTGCGCTGAAGATGTGTAAAGTCTAGCGCTAGAGATGTAAAGTCTAGTGCTAGAGATGTAAAGTCTAGCGCTGGAGATGTAAAGTCCAGCGCTGAAGATGTAAAGTCTAGCGCTGGAGATGTAAAGTCCAGCGTTGGAGATCTAAAGTCTAGCGCTTGAGAATTAAAGTCAAGCGCTGAAGATGTAAAGTCTAGCGCTGGGGATGTTAAGTCTAGCGCTGGAGATGTAAAATCAAGTGCTGGAGATGTAAAGTGTCGCTGAAGATGTAAAGTCAAGCGCTGGAGATGTAAAGTCAAACGCTGGAGATGTAAAGTCTAGCGCTGGAGATGTAAAGTCCAGCGCTGGAAATCTAAAGTCAAGCGCTGGAGAAGTAAAATCAAGCGCTGGATATGTAATGTTTTTTTTTTTATCAAATACGAAATATAGGCCGCATATGTCCGTACATCAACGAGGATGCATGTAAAACTCTGGTCAATTCGTTAATCATTTCTCGATTGGATTATGGCAACGCTTTACTCTATGGACTACCAGCTTACATGATTCAGAGACTACAAATGGTTCAGAACACTGCTGCGCGAGGGGTTACAAGAAAAAAGAAATACGAACACATTACTTCGACCCTTGAGTCTCTTCACTGGCTGCCTGTGCAATACAGGGTGCAATACAAAATATTATTATATGTATTCAAGTCCGTGAAACATGAAGCGCCATTATATCTTAGTGAACTTGTAAATTTATACAGGCCATCAAGATCATTAAGGTCTGAAAACAACTTAACACTCATAACTCCTATTGTGCGAACCAAAACCTACGGCAATAGAAGATTTGATCAAGCAGCGGCCATCCTTTGGAATGCATTACCAACAAAACTTCAAAATGCAAAGTCGGTGCCTGTATTCAAAAAGAACTTAAAAACTCACTTTTTTCGACAAGCGTTTTTAATGCTGTAAATTTGTTTCTGTGATACATTGTGCCATAGACGTTAGCCTGCTTTTGATTTATCGAACCGTTCTTTTAACTGCAGATATGTTTCATTTATAATATGTACACTGTATGCTTTTTTTTTTTTTAGTAGCACACATATTTTTCATTTCAGTAATTATATTTTGTACATGGTAATATTCCTTTTTTCATCTTTTGAATACGTTTTCAAATTTTTAACTTATATTTGATAATTTGTAATAGCAATCTTATTTTAGACTTTTGTTTATTTTTTTGGCTATTTATTTTACCAACTTTATTCAGTATAATTTTTTACTCGTTTTTTAATTTTTTTTAATTTTGATTCATTGATATATATATTCCACTTTTTTTGAAAAATTTCCACATTATTAATCCTTTTATCTAGAAAAGTTTTAACACTTAAATATTTATTTTGTGGGTTCATGTTTTATATTGTTATCACTGTCTGTGTGTATATTTCGTTTAACATATGTGATGTAAAGCGCTTTGAGTAATATTGTTCTAGATTTAGCGCTATAGAAAAATTATAATAATAATAATAATAATAATAATAATAATAATAATAATAATAATAATAATAATAATAATAATAATAATAAAGTCTGGCGCTGGATATGTAAAGTCCAGCGCTGGAGACGTAAAGTCAAGCGCTGGAGATGTAAAGTCTAGTGCTGGAGATGTAAAGTCAAGCGCTTGAGATGTAAAATATAGCGCTGGGGATGTTAAGTCTAGCGCTGGAGATGTGTAAAATCTAGCGATGGAGATATGCAAAGTCTAGCGCTGGAGATGTAAAATCAAGCGCTGGAGATGTAAAGTCTAGCGCTGGAGATGTAAAATCAAGTGCTGGAGATGTAAAGTCAAGCGCTGGAGATGTAACGTCTAGCGCTGGAAATGTAAAGTCCAGCGCTGAAAATCTAGGAAAAGTCAAGCGCTGGAGATTTAAAATCAAGCGCTGGAGATGTAAAGTCTGGCGCTTGATATGTAAAGTCCAGCGCTGGATATGTAAAGTCCAGCGCTGGATATGTAAAGTCCAGCGCTTGAGACGTAAAGACAAGCGCTGGAGATGTAAAGTCTAGCGCTGGAGATATAAAGTCAAGCGCTTGAAATGTAAAGTCAAGCGCTGGAGATGTAAAATCTCGACCATCGAGACCGGCAAACTATACCCTTGGTAAAAAAAATTTACGTGGGTGAATTTTTCATCGAGGAGTCGCCCGTTAGATGCGGGCGAGCTACCGCTGGTCTCTCTACCATCGAGACCGCAAACTATACGTTTGGTAATTTTTTTACGTGGATGAATTTTTCATCGGGAAGCCGAACGTAAGACCCGTGCGGGCTTACCGCGGGTCTCTCGACCATCGAAGGCCGGCAAACTATACCCTCGGAAAAAGAAAAAAATTACTAGAGCGGGTTTCGAGGAGAAACTACACCTTCGGTAAGAAAATATTACATGGTGAAAATTTTTCATCGGGATGCCGCACGTAAGAATATTGCAGGTCTCTCGATGACCATGGCACCGTCAACAAAGGCAGGCATCGTACACCCTCGTAAGCCGCCTCTTGACGATGCACTTCCTAACCCTAACCCTAACCCTAACCCTAACCCTAACCCTAAACCCTAACCCTAACCCTTAACCCTCGACCGCGGGTAGGTACGTGGTCGACCGATAGCGGGCTACCACGGGTCTTGACCGCGGGTAGGTACGTGGTCGGCCTTTAACGGGCTACCACGGGTCTTGACCGCGGGTAGGTACGTGGTCGACCTATAACGGGCTACCACGGGTCTCGACCGCGGGAAGGTACGTGGCCGGCCTTTAGCGGGCTACCACGGGTCTCGACCGTGGGTAGGTACAGGTCGACCACGTACGTACCCGCTTTTACATCTCCAGCTTGACTTTACTTCTCCAGCGCTTGACTTTACATCTTCAGCGCTAGACTTTACATCTCCAGCGCTAGACGTTAAATCTCCAGCGCTTGACTTTACATGACCAGTGCTTTATTTTACATCTTCAGCACTAGACTTTACATCTCGAGCGCTTGATTTTACATCTTCAGCGCTAGACTTTACATCTCCAGCGCTTGATTTTACATCTTTAGCGCTAGACTTTACATCTCCAGCGCTTTATTTTACATCTCCAGCGCTTGACTTTACATCTCTAGCGCTAAACTTTGCATATCTCCAGCGCTAGATTTTACACATCTCCAGCGCTAGACTTTACATCCCAAGCGCTAGACTTTACATCTTCAGCGTTTGACTTTACATCTCCAGCGCTAGACTTTATATCTCCAGCGCTGAACTTTACATCTCCAGAGCTAGACTTTACAACTTCAGCGCTGGACTTTACATCTCCAGCGCTATCCTTTACATCTCTAGCGCTAGACTTTACATCTATTGCGCTAGACTTTACATCTCCAGCGCTAGACTTTACACATCTTCAGCGCAGGACTTTAAAAGACACTTTAACATGTGTGTGAGACCAACAGGGCTACGTAAGAAAGTGTGGTGAATTAATTCATTTGATAATATATGCATCTTATCTGAACTTCGAGCTCTGTTCAATAATTTGCGACATAGAAATAAACTAAAACAGATATGATGCTAAACTGTCAGTGTTAGCAAAACAATCACTAATATTATTGAAGAAAGCCCTAATTGTAACCATCAAATGACCAGGAACTATAAAAATCAAATTAAAAACAAAAACGATAAGCGGTAAATGAGGTTCTTTTGGGGTAAGCATACTACTCAACATGCTGTAACTTCCATTTTCTCCTCTAGTCAACGGGAATACATGTAATCTAATTTGCATCTTTCAGTGGGAAGTATTTAGTGCGAGAAAATACCGCAAAATGCATAGTAAATTCTTAGATGCATGATTTTTTTATTAGTTGTTAGTGGCTTTGAACTAGCTGTCAGATAACTGCGAGTACTCTCAGATCTGTTCCTAGTATCTTTTTGTTGTCGGGATGTACAAGTACCCGGTCACGTCCAATTGTATCGTTGTCCATCTGATGAGTGAAGCCTTTTTCAACTGATTTTTATAGTTCGTTCTTATGTTGTATTGTTATACCACTGTTCCAGGTTAGAAGGGGAGGCTAGGGGTTAGGATCCCGCTAACATGTTTAACCCCGCCACATTATTTGTGTATGTGCCTGCGTCAAGTCAGGAGCCTGTTATTCAGTGGTTTTCAATTGTTTATGTGTTACTTATTTGTTTTTCGTTCATTTTCTTATATAAATAAGGCCGTTAGTTTTCTCGTTTGAATTGTTTTACATTGTCATATCGGGGCCTTTTGTAGCTGACTACGCGATATGGGCTTTGCTCATTGTTGAAGGCCGTACGGTAACCTATATTTGTTAATATCTGTGTCATTTTGGTCTCTTGTGGACAGTTGTCTCATTGGCAATCATACCACATCTTCTTTTTTATATATGTAATCAATCGCATAAGAAGAACCAAACTAATTGAATAATACATTGAAAGGTTTTCAAACATCAACAGGGATTTGATTTCGAAATTGCAAACAGACCAAGACACTATACACGTTTTTTTTTGTTATTTTAGAAGTATGGTTAGTTTCAATTTACTACGGTAACCGTGATTCAACATTTATAGTAAAATGGTCCTATAAATCTCCAACAAATGACATACATTTAGAATTTACCAACACTATGCCATCGTACACGAGTAGAGTGCCACGTACAATATACGCAGACAAGCCAATACTTGCAAAAGTACTAGTGCCATCGGATATTTTTCACTACCCGAAGATTAAAAAGAACGAAACAATAAGCTGCCGAATTGTTTTAGAAATGCAGCATGACTACACGAAGCCTTTAAATGGTGTTAGGTAGGCATTGCATTATAGCATGAAAACATCGAGATTTGAACAAGTTGTTGGCGAAGAAAGTCAGGTCTTAGTTGCTTTATTTCAAAAGTGTTCATTTTTGCTGATTATCAATCCTGTGTGACGTTTTCATTCTGACGTCAAACACGCAACTCTACACTAGAGTTGATGTGAAACCTTGTCATTCAGCCACAGGACTTCAAATATTTCAATCCTTTATGAGTTGATTGAAAATACATATATCAGTAAGCAAAGAAAGTGGTTGTTTAATCTGAATTATGCCTTTTTTTCTGCTTCTTTGTTAAGTATTTGCTTGATTCTGTTCTCATTGAGATTTTGACAGGGTGATGACTGATGTACCCCTATTTTGATAATTTTACCTATTATTTCTAACTTGTTCACGCATCGTTGTAAATATAAATGAATTTAATGCGATTGTCATACAAGTGAGAGGTTTAGCGCTATTTAAATTTTCCCTCGCCATGCTCGTCCGAATTTAAAACATTTCTTTACTAAATCATTGGTATCATAAATAAAACAAAACTCTAGATATAAGCTGATATAACTTGCAAATCTAATTTCATGCTACCTTTCTGTACAATTTTAACAACATTTTGATTGTCTGTATAAAGTTTAACAAGTTTTCCGCATAACATTAATTGTAATGATTCTTATATATTTTTGACAGCTTTTACTGTAATTCTTTTTTTCCACTCAATATGTGATGTACCATGTGTACGGACTTAAAATATTACTGCTTACCATTTTAAAATCTCTCCAAGTTGAACTCTTGGTTCTGTCCGATTTATCTCACGTAAAACGGGCTACTTTTTATACCTACACCTGCATATTTGTGGCATCCAGGAAAACAATTCTCTCAGATATTAGGTCTCCAATATGGTGCTAAAACTCTGATCGTTTTATAGTCAATGCGACCTGCTGATAAAATAAAAGCAAAAGTGTGGTATTTTTAATTCTCTCCAAGTAAAACTATAAAATTATGTCTTCTTTATCCCACATAAAATGTACAATATGATTATCACCTACAGTAAAACCTGCGCCAGCATATTCACTAGCGTCTGAATATATAATTCGTTCGGGTATTCTAAACATCGGAGTTATACATTTAAAATGTAAGTTTTCACACTGAAAACACCAAAATCTGAGCTCTTGAAAATGTCGTCATTAAAATGTACAAAAGAATCCCAATATATCCTAGTGTTAATCATGATATGCAAATGTTTAGTCATAGTTTGACAACTAGAACCCAATGCTGGTTTCATGGATATAATTTTATCACATACTTTAGCTAAATGTCTACAAGTTGGTCTAATCGAACCTTCTAATCAGAAATGCACAATTTTAAACCCTGAAATTTTTTTATTTGGTATTCCTAATGTACTATTAGATAAATTCCAAATAAATCCCAACCATTCAATACTCTGTTGTGGTGTCCACACGCTTTTAATTTCATTAGCAACAAAACCAGATTTTTTTTCAAATCAGCACGAATATGATTAGCCATTTTAGTACATGTATCAAAATCAACAGCTAAACCGAAACCATCGTCTAAATAAACTATGATAGGATAACCCATAGATCTCCAATGATTTACTAAAACTCTAACTGTCTTAGTGAAAATATGACCAGCTGATGATAGGCCGAACGGTAAAACAGAAAAAGTATAATATCTGATTTTGTTGCCAAATTTCCATGAAAAGCCTAAATACTTTTGGTAATCGTCATGTATATCAATATGGTGATATCCCGACCGAAAATCAAATTAATACCCATATTCAGCATTAACTGCATAATTTAAAGCTTCATTAACACCCTCAAATTTTACCTTTTGTTTATCAACATATTGATTAACATGACGTAAATCGAGTACTAATCTCATTTGTACAGATACCGTTAAAGGATTCACAACTAAAGGTGGACATGTGACTGCTTTAATACAATGTGTGTCAAGTAACTCGATTTTTCGACAAAATCTGAATATTTAATACCTGACATATTTATTTCGTAAAAATGCCAAATTTGGTTCACTTACAAATGGTATTATATATCCTAAATTTATAGTATTAATAATAAAATCATTTGCACATAAAACATTTTTCCAGAACTCAACATTTCTTCTTAAATTGCCTTTGACATTAATAAGTGTTTTCCCCGTTTCTCTCTCATAATTGTTAATAATATCGAAACTATACTCAACTTCATTAATAACTGATGACTGTGAAGAATTCACCTCATGTTGATTTTGGCATCTGTTCTTTTTGTGAGCTGACAGTTGCAGATGGGACTCCTTTGAATGGGCAGACTATTGCGAAGTGACCAGGTTGGTTGCATTAAAAACACACTGCTGATTGGAAATTGCTGGTTGATTTACCACGGTTCCCGTCATTGGCGTTGATTGGCTAAAGCCACGAAAAAAATCTTTGGTGTTGAATTTTGTACCATTGTTGTCTGAACGGCCATAACCACTTTTTGATTTTTCCACCGGACGATCATATGGTTTGGAATTCCTTCTCCTTGAATTAGCTCTGGTGATCGCGGACCGTAAATTGACGGCATCGTCCTTATTATCAGCCAAAGGACTATCCAAATAACAGTATCCCACCCATGCTTATCGGCAATTTTTAGAATTTTATTGCGTTTTCTTAATGTCTCTTTCTCTTCTGAAATTAGGCGTGATGCGGCGTCCAAAGAATTAAACTTAACAAAACTGTCAGTTTTGGACAATTCATCCGGACGTTCAAGATTAAAACTGTGCTGAATGCGATTACCTTCGCTCTTGAATGTAAAATCTGTTGCATCTACTCCAGTAGCTTTCTCCGACTTCTCGTTAGCAAAACGGCTCTCAAAATGTTGAATAATGTTGTTCTTTTGTTGCTCTAACGTGTTGCTTAATACGGTAGAGAAAAGTGAAACAGTCTGTCGACAAATCAGTATTAACACCACTGGATTCTGTCGGATCTCTCACATCTAGATCTGGATCGGAGTTTGACATAACGTAGTCAGGAATAAACTGCAAACTATCGTAGTTACTGTGAGCACTTTCGATAAATGACACCCACAAATGTTCGTTATATAATATAACTGGACCCCACCTTTTAAACCGCCAAAGTATTTCACGTGCATAGTTTACCCATCTATATTTATAACCAAAACAAGAACTCGTTATACATGTTATACAACTTCTCCCACTATATATAACCAGTCTTGAACTATAGATAGTATAACTATATCACAGGGGAAAATCCAAGTCTCAACGAAAAGAAATTTAAAAAACCAAGTTCAATCCACTTCTTTCTACATTTGATTAGGGACTTGGTCCGAGACCACAATTGTCGTCCCTTGATTTTCGTTGTCCACGAATATAGTCCCTAGTGTTTACAGTGGGTTACTTGCCATTAATTTTATACCCCTTCCAAATTTATTTTTCTTCATTTTCAATGCCTCAAACTGCAAGTAGGGGGATAAAATAACACTGTAAAAAAATGATGCGTCCAGAATTTTAAAGGAAAGTAGTGATTTGGTCCAGCTCAAAAGGTTAATAATTAGCACTTCGGAAGCTGTCAAAAGATTTCAAGACGCCCTAAACATACAATTGTCCATATTTTGAGTTAGAGCCGATGAAGTTTTCTATAATTTTGATGTAATTTGTCCTTAAAGTAGTACAACACACTGTAAAAATTTCACTGAGAAAGCGCAGGTGGGATTTTTTTTTAATTTTCATTTATGTTCTAAAAGAAATGCACTACGAAATACGTGTGGTATTGGACCACTTTCCGTTTTGAATTTTCCTCGGAGTATTTTGGTGATTTTATTTTTTGGTATACTTGTCCAAAACTTTCAACAAGGTAATAAAGTATTTGATTCAAAGAAAAAAATCTTTGTATAACCAACAAATTATTACACCAGGGTTTCGATATCACACACTATTCAAAACATTTACTAAATTGTATCATCGGTACAAGGACATCATTCGTAAATATAAATCACTTTGAGGACATAATATACGTTCAGCTATTTCACATTCAACCTTATGTGCATGATACTATTATATATAAAGTACAGACATGTTGGTATTCACCTCAAAAACGAACCAAACCTTTCATCAGACATATTCAGAAGAGTTATAGTAGCTATTCTGTTATCAGGTAACTAAATATAGCATTTTGGTATCAAAATTGATTCACTCATCGGGTCTTTGCATTGGAAATAAACACATTTATTCAAGAACCATTTGTTGACATGATACGGGTTATGTATTTTACTAGAACAATATCCGGGTGCGTGACTGAATTAAAGTAACTATATTGTAATAATTATTACGCCTTATTTTTTGTCTGATTTCTAGTGTTGATACATGTATTGTCATATAATAAAATCATGGTTTTCTCTGACTTTAATATATTTCTATTTAAACAAGTCAACCTGGATCTTATAAATTATATGTAATATTAATAATTTTAAAAAACAAAAGGATTTTTAGTGGTGTTATTTGTAATCAACAACATCGTCCTCTATCAGTTCAATTATTTTATACGTCGTTTTTTACGGCATGCCGGATAACACATTGGAAACTGAACTTTTTTTTAAGTCTAGTATGTTTGTATTCGTAAATTTGTTACTTATAATGTCCAATTGACTAAAATACTACAACCAGAAACAATGTGAATTATGAGTGTCAATGCTATATAATAACTATGGTGCGATAATGACCCCTGTATATAACAAAATATTTTAGTGGTGCGCCTGATAGAGCAGTTCGTCGACTGAGCATGCGCGAAGGCGAATAAAACAAGAATCGATAACGGTCCACAATTGGATATATTCTTAGACATTGGAGTTTTCTGTCGAAACAAAAAATTGTATCCAAGCCAAATTTAGGAAGTAAAAAAACACCAGTGACATTTATACGTCATACATGTACATGTAACACAAATAATTACTATTTCGTATGGTTTGTGAAATTACGTCTCAAATAAACTGGTCTCTTCCTTTAGTTGTATAGATGATTGTAGAATAGTAAACACCTAACGGGAGGAATTGTCTTTCATTTAGTTAATTGAAGTCTGGAGCTGGCATGTCAGTAACAGCTAGTTTTTCGTTAATTTAGTTATCATTATCATTGTGTCCAGTTTCATTTGTTACCTTTTCTAACATCGGAACCGGACTTCTTTTATACTGAGTTTTACTGCGCGTATTGCTGTTCGTTAGACTTTTTCTAAGATGGCTATATCTATAGAGGGAGGATGTAGATTTCAGAAAACATGTTTAAACCCGCCTAATTTTTGCGCATAAAGCAAGTCAGGAGCCTCTGGCCTTTGTAAATTGTCTTGTATAATTTTTAATTTTAATTAATTTTTGTGTCAGTAGCATCCCGTTTTTGTCAGTCTTCTTTTTTTGTCGATTTTTTTTTATAGTTCATTTACATGTTTCGGAGATTATTGAGACGCCATTTGAATTGAAAAAGTACACATTTTTGTTCAAGAGTCAGCTGAAGCGTGCCTCCGAGTGAGTAATTTCCTTGCTGTGTTGAAGACCCATTGGGTTACCTTGTTTTTTGCTCTTTAGTCGGGTTGTTGTATCTTTCACACGTTCTCCATTTCCGTTCTAAATTTTATCATTTGGATAGGTGGCATGTTTCACAGAAATATAAGTATAGAGTTGTTGGTTCTACGTGTTAACTACTTAATACAAATTCACATCCGTTTGGTTAATATCGGTTTTTTGAATATACTACTAATGTAGTTGTTACCACACAATGTGCACCCGTATACATCATTAAAAGAATCTCCAAAACATTATTTCTTGAAACAAGTAGAAAGAAAATAAGAAACAGCGAAGCAATCAAAATACTGTCGACATTTTGAGCATATACATCTTTTATATTAAAACGAATTTCATTTCTATCTTAGATCATTCTTCATTTTGAAATTTATTATCCCAGTTGAAAAATGCTTCAAAATAATCATGATAATAACATGAATAAGTAAAATAAAAAAAAACAACTTCAGGTCAATAATTTCATTCTAGCTTTTTAGAATGAGATTGAAATATGAGCATTTTTATGTCTAAATCAAGCAAAAGCATTTGTGAAAATTTTAAAACTGTTGATAAAAAATTCACTTTAAGCAGAAATTAGTTTTAACTTTAGAATATCGTCGCGAAATTAGTTTTTTTATTTTATAAAAATTCGCAAATTTCAAATCTCATCAAGAAAATGATTTTCCAGAAATCACTTCAAATATTTTGTTTACTGTTATTTAAACAATTATCTATAGAAATTCATATCCGAGGCATATATTACCTTAGGCGTATTTGGCACAATTTTATGGAATTTGTGGTCCTCAATACTCCCCAGGGAGTAGGTGCAGTAAGACCGCTTTTTGGCTCAAAATATAGCAGTCTTACAAAATTGTTAAAATGTAAACTTTGAGTTATTTATTGGACGGTAAAATGCTTCTGCTACATAAATATGATCTGTTTTTGACAATACATATGTTCGGTTCTAGCATCATTAAGTCATGTTAAATTACTGAAATCTTCACAATTTTAGCATTTTAGTTTAATTTTAGCCGGTTTCCGTCTAAAATGAAAGTGGCCGCATTTGTGTTTATTCTTAATATTGAAATGTAAGGTGTATTTGATGATAATACATAACATATAAAAGGTTGAGGATGAACACGGATGCGGCCACTTTCATTTTTCACAAAAACAATTTGAAAAGTGACATCTTTTGGCATATTTTATATATTTGTCATATTTGAGCTTCAATCAGAGCGTTTTTATTGACTAAATCAGTTAAAATCTTTCACATAAACTAATTGAATCAATGAAGTAGACACTTAAGTGTGTAAAAAGTGTCCAAATTCTTTCGTCTGATGAACCGGATATTTGAGGACAAAATCGGCCCTTAACGGACATACTCCTTTGTACATGTTGTAATCGTTTGGCTTTATATAACTACATTTTGTATTTTGATATGATCGTCACTGATAAGTCTCATGCACAAAACGAGCGCCTGGCGTATACAATCAAAATTCTGGTACCTTTGATAACTCTTTACAAAGCAAATTGCTAAATCTATTTTCAATAAAATTCAAAACAAGCAAATGTTCTTTTCATGGATTATTATGAAGTTTTGATGAATCATATAAAGTTATTCATAATTTACTTAGTACGCACATAATAAATCACTAATGGATACAGGGAAAAACAAATGTCTTTGAATAGATTTTTATTTTCAATTATATAACCATGTGATAACACAAAACCGGTATGTCGTACCAAAGCTGTCCTCCTTGATAGTGAGATTTAGGTCATTGTGAAGTCAGGGAGTGCCTGCATGATCTGTTCTGGGCTCGGGCCTGTTTTTGTTTACACAAATGACATACTAATTTGCTTTAATTTAACAAGACGTCTATTTACAGACTTACCCAACTGCTCAGACAGTCAGAAAACTTACACACACACTCTCACATACCATAGCATATCCTTCAGAACACACATACGCCCGAAAACATTTCTTTCGTGTATACTGAAAACCTGGAACAGCTTTCTTCTTTTTAACACTGTGAAGTCATCAGAATAGCTGTCTGAATCTACACAAACAGTCAATAAATAGACTATGAGTAAAAGTTGTAATCTCAATATGGAAAGGAACCAAAATAGAAATATGTGTACTATATAAACATGTCTTAATTATTTTTTAACTGTATATACGTTAAACATTAGAGAAGCATGGAGGCAGTTTCTGCAAAGAAAAAGTAGAAATACAACTCTGCATTCCTTTACGTTTTGCAACTCGGACTACACAACCGTTAAATTACTTATTATTTTGAAAAATCTAAAATAAAAAGTCTTGCAATATTGCAAAATTTTCTGTAAAAAAAATATATTACTAACAGTAGTAATTTTGTCGGTAAACATGACACAAGTGACCATGAAACAGTCAATCTTGATAAAACATCAGATTTTAGTTATTTGCTGAAACCCTTTTCTAAATTTGGACATTACTCTAACTGTTAACGTACTATATAAAATGCTAATATTCAGATTAATGGTGTAACATATTCTGAAGTAGTTATATTGTTTTGTATGCATTGTTATAGTAGGTTAGACTACTTTTGTTCTCTTAATTATGAGCAGTTGGTAGAGGAGATATTCCTTCTGTGTCACATATATCGGCAGATGATTTATAACGAAGTAAAATGTCTACAATGTTAGTATGTTTGTTGATTCCTGCTTTTACAATTGGTGTATGTCCGTCTTTATCCCGCGCATTGACATCCGCTTTATTATTTATCAATTTCAGTACCACATTTGGACAATTGTTCATGCATGCTATATGCAGAGGGGTGATGGAATTGTTATCCGACAAATTAATATCAGCCCCATATTTTAATAATAAATCAACAATCTCTACATTGTCAGATTTGCAAGCTAACTGAAGGGATGTGCAATGGTTTGTATCACAATCATTTGCATTTGCCTTCGCATGCAACAAAGATTTTACAACATCTGTATTTCTCCCTGTACAAGCGATCATTAGTGGTGTAACTTTATCGTCATCACACATATTCGGGTTTGTGTTTTCTTGCAGTAGTATTTCAACAATTGTATAAAAGCCTTTTTTACAACAAAAAAAAAGTGGTGTCCATCCTTTTTTATCTTTTTCATTAACAATAGCTGCATTTCCGAGCAATAATTGGACGACTTTATCATGGCCGTTGATGCAAGCTATATGCAAGGGGGTTATGCCTTCACTAGTTTTATGGTTAACTGAGGACCCGCATATAATCAAATATTTAACAATATCTTCGTTGTCAGTTTTACAAGCTAGATGCAAGGGTACAACGCATCTTTCACTTTCTTTATTTTCTAATTTAGCACCATTTTCTATAAGTAGTTTTACAATCTCGAAACTTCCGTATTGACATGCAGCATGCAGAGATCGCATTTCAGTCTTAGTTTTTATATTAATATCAGCTTTATTGTCGATCAAGATTGTTACAATCTCTTTCTGATTTGCACTACATGCAACATATAAGGGAGTTCGATCTGACGCATCTGTTGCATTGATCCTTGCTTTATAAATGAGTAAAGCTGAAACCATTGAAGAATATTCTGTCATACAAGCTAAGTGCAGTGGTGTACGCTCTCTTGTGTCTTTAATATTTACATATGCCTTCATTTTCAAAAGAAATATAGCAAGATCTGTGAACCCTTGCTCAGCAACCACGTGCAGTACTCCTTTATTTCCCTTTGTCGGATATTGTTCATCGATGTTTACTGGCTTTTTGCATCGTGTTGTCAGTAATAACTTTACTATTTCTAGATGATTATTTTCACATGCATAAAATATTGGTTTTATTCCCCCCGTATTTGCAACATTAATCTCTGAATTATTTTCAATTAATTCTGTTACAACTTCCAAATGTCCATTTTTACATGCTTTGTGGAGCGGAGTATTACCAGCAGAGTCTTTTATATTTGCCATACTTTCGTCTTGAAGAAAAAATGAAACAAATTCCCGATATCCATTTGTTGAAACAACATGCATCGCTATCCCTTTTTGTGTCTTATTCATGTGCAAATCTTTTAAATGTTCTTGTAAGTATTTAAGAAACATGCATCTAAATGTTACACATTTGTTCTGCTGGTTTGCAAAAACGGCGGAAATAAAGCCATTATTTAACTCCAATAGAAGACGTCTAAAATATGTTTCTTGATGCTCTGTTGGAACCTTTATGGCGAGGACATCTTGTTCTGCTTCTATACAATCTAAACTCATATGATTCAGCAGTACTTCAGTTTTACAATACTTAATTACTGTTGTTATAAATGTTTTTGCAATGCAAAACAGAACGATATTTTGCATAGTTTCATGAACAAATACAAATCCATCAAGGTCTTCTTTTACGTACGATCCTGACAGAGCATACAAAGCAGACATCAGACGTTTTTTTGATGGATACTGCAGAAATGCGGATTCATGAAACATAACATGTAATATCTCATTGGAGTCATGTTTGTCTATAGAAAGGAAATTTTGAGGAATCTTCTGCTTGATGGCAAGAATTGCCAATGCAAAATATATAACTTGCGATTTTCCCTTTAACTTATTTAATTCGTCTTCTATAATTTCGCAAGGAATGGTAAATAAATGGTTAACATTATAATAATCGTTCAAAATTGAGTAGAAGGAGCACAAATACGGAATGAAATCATACATCATAATCATTTCATCGTGTAACTTTCTTTCCTTTGTAGTGTTGAGATAAGATTGGCAAATAGCCCGTCTCTCTTCCAACAATAGCTTAAGTTCTTTTGATAAAAAGTCGCATGTGTAAGGTGACAATATACTGAGACATGCGTGCTGTTCTGGTTGCCAAATATATGTTCTGGTTGTAAGAATGAGTTTCGTTTCATTACTTTTGTGGAAAATCATCTCCAATATTGGCCCATGTTTTTCCCACAAACGTACATAAGATTCATCAACGCCATACTCGCCGATAAAATTGTCAATAATAAACACTTGTTTGGATCCTGGTATATGAAACTTTGTGATGTCGCCCGGTTGTCTTGCTGGTATAATATTATAACCACGTTCTCTCTTCAATCTGAATGCAACGTGATAAGCGTTAGCTGATTTTCCAACACCAGTTGGCCCTGCTATAACAATTATGTTTTCCTTCAGGATACCATTATATATTACTTGTGTTGCTCTTGTAATAACAAATTTATGAAGTTTGTTGGTCCATTCTTGGAGTGTGTATGGTTGAACATCTGTAGAGAAAGTATGAAAATAAAAACACTTGCTTAAACATTAAAAACAAATAAGAATACAATGTATCATGCATTTGCCATCGATATTTTCATAGAAGAATGAAAAGGGTTCTATTCTTCTGTATGAATAAATGAAAAACAGTAAAATATCTTGTAAATTGGTACACTATAAAACGACTGCTAATTTAATACGCATTAATTCGCTTTTATGTTTTAGCCATGCAAATCCACACTCAGCCAGAATGTCACAATCGGGAATCGACACATGCGGAAAAAATACAGTATATCCAGTTATCTAAAGATATAAGGTTGCGAATACACGTTACTAATGAGTTGAGACACAACTATACCGTCAGTCAACCCAAAGTAAATGTTGACCATAACATGCATAACATTTTACTTTTACTTCTGAATGCCACTTGCGTAGAGGAGAAGCTATACATATTGATTGTATAAGTCAGGTTTAGCCAAGCCGGGATGCGAACACAAAACTTTGCTCCCTCCAGAACAGTATTTCGAGACTACTGAATATGTCTATGTGTAAGGAAAATTCCTGTGATAATGCAGTTCCTATCACATGAAAATACACTAGAGTCACGTATCAGTTAAAATGTGTTAACCAAATACGTTGACATAGTAGGAATGTTGCTATTGAGAGTTGAATTTGATTGTGAATTGAAATTAACAGTCATCCCAGGTTCACTATGATTTAAGAGCAGTAAACAATGGAAAATGATCCTTATTAAGATACGAAAATGAATATGAAAATGTATTGATATACAATGTGCAGTTTATTTACGTATCACTTAGTATTGTTATTACATTTTATTATGTTGTTTAAATACCTTTATCATACATGCCATAAGTTGAAACCTCTTCTAAATCACTTTCGTGTTTGCTATTTTTGTTATTCCATATTGGGTTTTCTTCATCGATAACGTTGCGTTTAATTCCAACACCAATTTTGTCGTTTACTGTAATTGTGGCATTTGTATTGTCCACTCTTTCTTCAATATCTTTCAGTGGTTGTTGTACTGCATTAAAGAAACATAACAGTTACGTTCGGTGCACTAACATTTTAAACATATTCAGGGCGAGCTTGCAAATGCTAAGCTTTTTTCACTGCAAGTTTTCTTAAATCTGAACTTTTTCATGTATGCATCTTTCATTTTTGGTTGTGACGTTTTTTAGGCAAAGCGATTCACTCAATTTTCATCTATTGAAGTCGATTATTCATATTATGCAGTGTAATATTCATTTCGATGATTTAGGAGGGGGTAATTGCTAAAAAAAATCAACCACACCCAACCAAATCATTTAAAAATGACTTTGATATTTGTGATCAGTGTCCTGCATCAGACAATCTATGATATGCAATTACATATTAAACAGTAATGGACCTTAGTACAAATGAATATCTGAAATTGTGAAACCTCAAATATCTACGGGTGCAGCAGAAGCTCTCCGTAAATTATTGATTACCATGAAAAGAACAGTTGATGTGAAATATTTCTGGCATAAGATATAATGTGAAGAGTTTCCTCGTCAGGCGATGGCTGATGTTATGTAGTTTGAATACGTATCAGACTTTATTCTGATTGGGTATAACTCTTTTACAAATCAAGTATCCCAAAAGATTTTTCGACATTCAATTTTTTGGAACAATTTTGGGTGCAAATAATTGAGGTAATTTGTCCTTCCTCATGTTCCTAACATTATAAAAATAATTAACCGTACCCTTTTACTTCATGTGATATTAATGTAACATACAAATGACAAGTATCATATATGAACGGTATAGTTGTAAAAAATCGTTTTTAGCCTAATATCAAGTATTGAACATGTTGAATATAAACAATGGGAATGTTAGGTTTTAATATCAAATAGAAAAGCACTAAACTCTCAAAATATAAAAACAAACAATTACGTATAACAATGTATAAGGTCATCTTTGCCTCAGACATATACAGCAGATGTATAGCAAAGACTATAGTTAAGTGTTATGATACATAAATGGCATTGATGTTTCCATCATAATGAAATGTATGTTGATAATATACAGTCATGCAGAAAATAAAACAATAATTGTATTAATAAGATTAAATAAACATATACATCACAAAAAGGAAAAAGTAAAAACACAAAAATACTGAACTCCGAGGAAAATTCAAAAAGGAACTGTATAAGTTGTGAGCTGTTTTTCGTTAGTATTATAAGTATGTGTGTTTGTAATCGGTTAATACACCATTCGTTATGACCAGCTGTAAAATTTGTGTACAGTTTATGTCAAAGTTCTGCAAAAGGACCTTATATTTGTATTATGCAAGTGAGTATTGAACTATATTTCTGTTTTACCTGTAGAGTGTTGTTTTATTCTTATAGGAAATTTCCTATACGTTCGATGCCAAAGTACAACTGTTACAGCTGGAAAAAAAATTGAGGACAATTACAATTAACTTAACATGCATGTAGTCAAATATTTCTCGTCACTAGCTCTCAGCAAATGATTGGTCGAAATTAATTTGTGACAATAAATTTCCCTGAGTTCGGCTGAATTTCCTATATGACGTCATTAAAAGAAGCTGACTATGCTTGATGACGTTACGTATGAGATATGTAAAAGGCACACCTTTCTATAAATCTTTTGGAATGAATGATAAAACTCGTTAGAGAAGCGAATGCTACAATAGTGACTGTGACTTGTGTATTCTACGATTTATTGCACTTTTAATATATAAAGTTAACAATCTGGAGTATAGAAATATCGTAACACACAAAAATAATGGTTAAGCATTAAATATACTTATACTTATATAATGCTTAACCATTACGTTTGTCAACATGGTCAATAACTACAAAATAACACTACATTTGCGTAATACACTCCTATTATAAGAAAACATAGATCTTGTGTTGTTATTTTGATGGATGTTGTTAGCTAGTTTCTATACATCTAAAACTTTGATCAAAATCAACATAAATGCTACAATCATGTTCTTACGACTTGTTACAGCAATTTATATGTAATACGTTTGTATGTGTTACTACTTGCACATTGTTTACAAACATTCCCTTTTATTCGTTAAATTTGCTATATCAGACACATTATGTTACTTGTAGTAACATTATCATGTCGAGGAACGTTTAATACTGTGATTTTGTTTAATTAAATATGTATGTGTAAGATGACATATTTTTTTATTCATATATTGTTTGTAGGAACAGTAACAATGTAAGCAAATCTTAAACAACTACTAACATTCTGTAAATTAAAATATTAGCGCTGTTACCTTTGCTTTGCATTTAACCTAGTATATTATAATTCGCAGCAATGTAATGCTCCTATTTTCGAATGAACTTTTTTTACATAAAGAGGGCCGTTAGTTTTCTCGTTTGAATTGTTTTACATTGTCTTATCGGGACCTTGTATAGCCGACAATGCGGTATGCGCTTTGCTCATTGTTGAAGGCCGTACGGTGACCTATAGTTGTTAATTTCTGTGTTATTCTGGTCTTTTGTGGACAGTTGTCTCATTCACTATCATGCCATATCATATCTTCTTTTTTTATATTGTAGTGTTCAAATACTGATAGATCGACGTTTCACATATTTATGTTGGTGTTACTACTTTTTTACAACATCGATGTCATTAACAGTAAAATAACGATATCAGATTTATGTAATTCGCATGTATACAGACATCACGAGAATGATACTGTAAAACATTTCGAATGTAAGTTTCCTTGAAAAGTGTAAAATATTGAAATTGCTAAATAAATTCAACATAGATACAAGGATTGAAATTTTGCATTTGTTTTTTATCTCAAAGACACATCAGGACCGCTCAAATCGAAAAAAAGAGTTATAAAGTCCACATAAAGTACGATATAAAAAGGACATTTGAAATCACCTAGTGATATACCATAACTAGATGATGTATGATTACAAGTAAGACAACTATTCACTGTAAACCAACATGATGTAAATACTAGCAACTTAAGGTTGCCTTACATACTTTTACAATTAGCATAATTTATACTGCATAGCCAGGGTTTCCGCTGGCGGTCGTTTGCGAAAAAATAATAATTGTGGCGATTAAAATTCGTTATTGGCGAAAGAATTTGGCGAAAGAAATATATATACGATTTATTTTCACCCATCTTGTTTATTTACATTTTTTCTGGTTTTTCGGATTTTACCTGATCAGACAATATACTCGGAATTCACCTTGAACTCGTTTAGATTTTGACAGAAAATCAATAATCAGCTGATTGCATTGTGTGATATCGACAACAAAGGACCCATTTATAAACTTTTAAGGTGTTTATTGTATTGTTGACATTATGATATGGTTAAATGGCGTCCGGCATACGTCACAAAAGGATCATTTATTAAAGTTCTACTGTGCGACGCACGTGTTCGAAGCAAAGTTTTGACGTCTCCTCTCCTTATAATGATAGTCCAGAAAAGAAAACTGTTGTTAGACGAAAATTTATTAAAAGCAAGAAATATCTCCGATTTAAAACTTTATCCTTTGACTTTGATACCGATAAAAGAGTACTTTAAAGTCTTTTTCATTGACGATGGTCTAGACTTAAAGAAAACTGTCGTTATGAAGATATCTTTGCAAAAGATTGGGAACAACCCTTCGAAAGGGAGTAACCTTCAATGTATACCTACACCTTAAATGAAGGATCAATTCCAAGTGATAAAAGCTTTTTTTCTTCCTATAAAAACCACTTCATAGACCAAAAGGGCACCTATTTTTCTTTTGAAGAAATTTACCCAAAGAACTGTATATCTTTCTTGTATTATATGGTCAAAACATGTCCAAGAATTTTGTTATATTATGGGACTGATATCTTCATTATTATCAAAAGTAAGTGGGTCCCTCTATTAGAAAAGTTGTTCAAAATACATATATAAAAAATTTTCACCCTTTTAAAAAAAGTTCCGTTTTTTTAATAGTAAATGTTAAAAGTTTATTTATTACAATTTAACTGTAACAATGTAGACTCTAAGATAAGTTTGAAACAATAATCATAGACAACGATGGGGGAAATTCATCTTATTTAGGGGGGAATTAACGAAAATTATATAATGTTACTTGGCGAAAAATATAACAAAGTGCCGAAAATATATATTGTTTTGGCGAAAGAGGTGGCGAAAAAAATAATTGACCCAGGGGAAACCCTGCGCATGACAAGATATACAAAGTGCCGATGAAATCAAATTCCAAATTAAAAAAAAACCTTGGTATTTGAATAAAACAACATACAGACAAAAAAAGATAGTAATACAGAACTGCCATTGCCGCGATCTTTATGTAACATGTATAATTTATATCTTCAAATTCAGATTTTATTCAATCATATTTAATAATCAATCGCATATATATGGAAAATTAGATAGCGTTACTACGGTGTCCTCTTTCTGACGCATTAAACAGAAAAACACAAGTACATTAACTTACTTATTATCATCAATAAAAGAAACAAAGTTAGCAACACCGCTGCAACTGATGCCTCACCATTTGTCACTGAAAATGAAATCAACAAATCACCCTGTTATTTTAAAAACTCACTATAATTAGAGCATTGTATTTTATAAACTCTTTCTATGAAATACTGTAAGGAACTATTTGTTTTGTACTTCTATTTAAGTTTCAAAATAATCATTGGGGTTACAGTGACATCATCGATTAATATGAATGACACACTATTCGGTATATTGACACAGCATTTATACATGTAAATCAAGTACGTATTATACATGTTATACTTATATATAGTTTATGGTAACTTTTCGTGTAACACTGTTTATGACTATGCAATTTGACATTTCAACTTCCAACTTTATAACAAAACTAATGTCAACAATAACCCTTTGTCCTTTCAAACAGTTTAAATCATAATTTGGAGAGCATAAAAACCCTTAATTTTCCAATTATTCAATATTTTATCATGTTTATTGAGAGTACATGTACAAAAAAGATCAATGTCAACAATAGTATATTTCGAATGTCTATCGTAGAGTAATAATTACTTGTCAAAAAACTCCGGTCAAATGCCAACCATTAGTAGCATGGATGCAGCGCTTGAAGCCTCCAAGGTTGTTTTTTGTATCTTCTAGTCTATTCAATAAGGGTGAATATTGGACATCATGTTTTGTGAAACCTTGGACGTTTGTTTGCTCAAACAGGTGTTTTGAGATTAGTAAAGTTATCGACACTAACTTAATATGTTCTACTTAAACTTCTTCAAACTTAATTTAACTTCCTCGTGTTTCTATTGGATATATTTTCTAGATCTCTTCATGTTGAACTACATAATGTTGCAATTAACCGATATCATGGTTTATTTTGGAGTAACAAGTTTTCTGTACCATGTTTTACAGAATGTACCATGAGTGGATAATACAAACACTTTTGATTCTTTTACATGAGGTATACATGTTGAACGTCATTTTGGTTAGAAATTTTAGGAATTGTATGATTCACAATCTGAAATTATCTGACAAACTATGTGTTATCATCAGATTTTAACCAATTCCTTGAGGGAATACACACACACTTTTGATTATATACATTGTGCATACAGTTTGAGTATCAAACCTATATTTCTCTTTATTTTGATAATATTAAGATCTATAGTCAGTGTCAATGTAGGTTGTTGATTGAAATAAACACTTCGCTCATTGGCGAAGGACGTACAGTGACGTGTGTCATTTTCTATCTTGTAGATACATGTCTTATATTCTTTAAACTACATTTAATATTTAGGTCACCATTACAAAATGTGTCGTTTAATCATTGAATAAATCAATTGTATCCTATTAACCAATTTTCACTTATAATTTGAATCCCATCCCGTCAACGCATCATCTATCGAACCCTAGAGTACACACAACTGCGAAAATGTAAAATTTAATACAATAAGAAGAGTTTGTATAACCGAAAATTAGTAAAACAAAAAAACATACAGAGACAATGAAATTAACTTCTGATAGAGATATATATTGCTGCATGTTTTCTGACAAAGTTTAATTGATAACCAAAAATTTCAATAAAGCAATATCCCTATTGAGAAACAAAATAACTGCAATAGTGACCTGGTAGTATTAACGCAAATTAACAGTCCACACAGAGTAATGTCAAAACAAGATTGTAATAGCAACACATGTACGTTCACAAATCACTTCATCAGGTGTGTATATCAATAATAAACGTAGATTTAAACAAAGAAAGCACACATTTCAAGTAATTCACATAATAAAAGTAAACACTAAATTCTGCTATTATATTTTCTTTTGATCTCTTTCGGATTTGCCTTTTACATTTTAATCATTAATAGTTATCCCACGATGATGCGTGGTGTCAGTGTAAGATCACCCCGATGACCGGAGACAAGAGGATGATCTAACACTGACACACCAAGTCCGAGTGGAATAACTATTTTACATCCCAGCTGTGTTAGATTAGACGAAAAACCATTTACAATTGATAACATCTAGTTAAGAACGCCACACAACCATTATAATATACGTCATACATTACTATATGATTTATACCCTTTTTGAACCCCGAACACGATAAGTAGATATCAAACAATGTCAACGCGCCTCACTGGCCAATCAGCCCAACCTATATCGCCACTTTATGAAAAAAATCGCTACACTCTTGTTTACCGACTCGCCCCACTTTTGAAAAAGTGTAAAATCAAACTGAACAATCACTGACAACTCACTTATTAACGAAAAGGGTTTAAACCCCACTGATTAAAGGTCTGCCAACTCGCCCCACTTATAAAAATATCTTGCTTCCTTTAAGTATGTTAAATTACTGATAGTTCGTATCCAGTCGTCCTAGTGTAATGGTTGTGTCGTGGCTTGATATGCTAAAGCTCTTGAGTTCGAATCCCAGCATATATGCTGGATTTTTTCTACGTGAATTTTGATAGATATAGTCTTTTCCGTATAAATGTATATTTGATTATAAGTTTATAGCGGATTTGACATTCCCGCCAAAATGTTACAGAACAAAGGAAAGTATGCATATCAAAGAAACTCAAACTGGGTGATCTGGTAGGGGTGATCCTGCTCAGATCACACCTGTTAGAACAAAGGAGCTGGGATGTAATACTAATCAACTGCCACATGGACTCCTTATTATACAAATAACACTAAAAAGTAAATTTAACATGCATTTTTCAAGCACACATTTATCTTAATTTTAACCTACCTGGTATATTAGACCAATCAGATTGATTAATAGTCGATGTTATTTTGATAACTCCGGGCAACCTAGAATAAATAATAAATATACTTTAAGCGCAAACATACTTGTTTCAAAATATCTATTTTTTATATTATTAGTTCAGAGGAAGATATTTTTTTCAATACGGTTTAGGTAGTTGTTTTTGAAAGTCTTGTCTCCTTGCAATCACAAATGTGAAGTTAACATAAATAACAGGAAATAATTTTATAAGTTAAACTTTGAACTATTTTTTTAAAACTTTTTGTATCGCAATGTATTAACAACTTTTAGTTTTAATTCCTGGTATATTTCTCTTCTGTACATTTTTTAAAAATTTTATATACTTGTTATAGACGGTTGATAACATGTCTATTTATAAGCCATTATTATTGAAACTAAATGTGGTGTCCTGTGCTATCGTTAATAAGAGTTTGGACTGTATTCATGGCACGTAGTGTTGTTATTTGAGCGATATTTTTTCAACATTGCCATATAAGCCATAAAGTTCAACTTATCATTTTTCTTGACATGTCATGTACCAAGACATGAATGTGGTAGTTATTTCTTCATAAAAAATGCCTATACCAAGTTAGGAATATGGCAGTTGTTGTCCATTCGTTCGATATGTTTAAGCTTTTTATTTTCGATGCGATTTCTCTGATCTTGTTTCAGTTTTCTCTAATCATGCTTATTGTTGACCTTTTTTCCTAGGTTTTAGTTTTTATCCCCGACTTCTTCTCTCTTAATCGATTAATGATTGATGGAAGTTTGATATACTAATGTATCTTAGAACTAATATAAAGGGTAGTTTTTATGCGTCTGTAATTCATAAAAATAATAAAGCGGGAAGTAACCATGCATAAATGCAACTGCCTGATTTACAGGTCAAGAACATATATGAGGTGTAACCTTTCCAGAGGAACCATTCACCTCAAACTGAATATAAATAACTTTAGAGCTTCACTACCGTAGACAGGCATATCTAGATATAAACCTGTGCATATACTATATATAGTTAGTACTCTATTTTTTCATTTAAAATTTACTATAAAATAGCACGAATTCAATTTGGTATCTGCATGAAGTAATTGATTACTAAACTCTTTTTACGTTACGTTTTTACAATTAGTTAAACATTATGAGATGCAAACTAATTAGCATCAATATCTATCCAATTTTTCCACAGTTTTCTTAGAAAGCAGACAAAAACGAAGCCCCTGATTGCAAGTTGTAATTCAATACTTTTACTTCCGTATTAACTCCGTGCGAGGTAAGCCGTTGTTTATCGTGTTGTTAAGAATAATTTGAGGATCTGAGATGAGAATGATTATGACGCATGTTCATTACTAGTGTGCAGCAGCAAAAGTACGACAAAAACACTCACATGTCAAGGGCAAATGGTTTGCAGTTAAATGAAGATTTCCACTCGTTCTTTTTAATACACTCATAATCTGTAAAATACGTATGAACTAAATCAATTTTAAGTCAATATAATTGATTGAAATTCGAAAGCAGAAACAGCGCACAGTTTGCATAAAAATGCAACTTGTGTCATATTTGTTCACTATTATAATCTATGTGTAGTATAATAGAACACATGTTTCATGTTGGGATTTGAATACATAAAAGATATTTCAAATGATTTTCAAACAAATGGAAATATTTAGTAAAATACGTATAAAGCATAGGTTATACTGATATTTACTCCTGTTACATACGTTATATTATTTTTTGTAGATAACGTATTTGATTCATATATGTAATCTCCCAAAGAGCAGATCATACATTTCTTACACAATATCATTTTGTGCATTCTAGCAAACGTTTTTCTTCATTGATTGGATAAAATAAATGAGGGAATGTCTCAACAATTCATTTTCATCTATTTAAAGAGGTGTGTCTTCCTACCTTATACAAAATTTGATTTTTTGAAATTGATAAAGTTAGTTTCGAAATTATCAGGATAAAAACTTCCGATAAGTTGTTATAAGTTAACTCATAACCATAATTTGTATGTACTTATACAAAAATACAGAGGTATAGGAGAGGGTTGAGATCTCACAAACATTATTAACCTTCGCCCCATTTATACCTTGTCCCAAGTCAGGAACTTCTGGCCTGTGTCTAACATATTTTAGGTTGTGGTTCAATGATATGTTTTGAAATATTATGTTATGTCGATTTTTAATGCATATGTATCCATTATTGTTTAGAGGCCAGATGACACCCGTTTCTTGGTGCAATATGTGTTTAATACGGTGACGACATTGTGGTGTCCTCGGTCTGTTTTTCTACTTTTTGGTCAAGTTGCTTTGTCATTGAAGTATTCCGTTTTGCTATTGTCAATAAAAAAAAAAAAGAAAATGACATAACATGCATAGACAAAATCCTTGTGCTAAAGAAAAAAGTTTTATATAACAGTACAGTAATCATTTGAAAGGACTACCAATTGAACACTTTAGTAATATGTAGGATAATTTCCTTTTCTTTACCCATGTCAAGGACAGACGGAATATAATGTAACAGAAGAGACCTTTATCTGGGATGATACGACTTTAATGACATGGATGGTAGCAATAGTTCTCAAAAATATTAAAGGACTGAAACTTGCATGGGTATAAGGTTGTATGACGCAAATTCAAACAATAGGTAAGATTGATCTTTCCGAAGTGACGATCTGCATTTACTGATGATTTGATTCTTGATAATTCCCTTCGTAAATTTTACGGACGCCATCACGAGTTGGTTGACCGTTATGGAATAACCGTTTCACAAATGATATCGGATATGTTCCTTACGTCGTAACTACAATCCCCTTCCCTTTCATGAATATGACCTACCGAATTAGACTATTTACCGGATTTGTAATCACATAAGCAACACGACGGGTGCCACATGTGGAGCAGGATCTGCTTACCCTTCCGGAGCACCTGAGATCACCCCTAATTTTTGGTGGGGTTCGTGTTGTTTATTCTTTAGTTTTCTATGTTGTGTCGTGTGTACTATTGTTTTTCTGTTTGTCTTTTTCATTTTTAGCCATGGCGTTGTCAGTTTGTTTTAGATTTATGAGTTTGACTGTCCCTTTGGTATCTTTCGTCCCTCTTTTAAGTCAATTATTTCTTTTTTCGAGAAAAAAAAAGTTTTTTTTATATTTTACCGACTTATTCATGTACGTTCAATGTTCTTGATTTACCAAATCAAATCTGATCAACAATTTTTTTCAGGAGATATAATCATAAACATATCTACTTGCATACCTGGTGACAACTTTTCATTAGAGGAACATAGCTTAAGGTAACATGAACAATCTTCTCCTGATGGTTCACAATAACATCGGCGATTTGGCCTTACGACAAAATCATAACCTCTAGTATAATCACAGCGGCATATCCTATTCTTTTTCAATGTGCCATTATTTGAATATACTTGTCCTTCCTCGTTGCAGACAGATTTTTTGTAAATACAACGACTATTCCCGGAAGACATGAATTGAAAAGGTTGATAAAATTTATCATCACAGTCAGCTCCTTGCAGCGTTCCGTGAACAGATCCAGCTACTATAAGTTTTTGTCCTGTATGACATTTAAAAATGAAATAAATTATTAATAATAATAATACATTGATATATAGTAATTGGCGATGCAAATAAAACGCCTACACGTAAGGATAAAATGTGATGTTTGTTTCTTATATTATTTGTATTTCAATAAAATAAGGTAATTTGTACAAATGCGGTTCTTATCCAATCTTAACTCTAGACAGCAAAGCAATATTGAACAAGTGGTTTAAGCACAGCTGTTTAAGAACAATATTTTGTTTACCTTTAAAACCTCGATCAATAGATACATGAAACATTGAATCCTTGGCCGTTTTCAGGAATTTATATTTTTAAATTACAATCAGTTTATTCATTTTATTCGGTAAACAAGTTATATTTGCTACTGTAATACATTCCAAGTATTGTCGTTATTTGCTAAATTTAATTCTGATTCAAACTTTTTTTAAGGATTTTTAGTTCATTTTTTTATACTTGAAATGTTATCGTGTTCCCTTAATCATATATCATTTTGTTCAAATATTTGTTTTTATTTTAATATATCTTTTATTCACCATAAGGGATCGCCAACACGCACGTTTATACTTTTATCTTATGAATCATTCTGAATTTGAGAATAGGTCAGTTATTTTACACGTATACCATACCTGATGCAGAAACTGATACTATCAAATAACACATACCTGGTGCTTCAACGTCTGGATTCTTTCTACAAAATTCGGTATAGTTCTGTTCATTCTGATCATACAAACAAAAATAATTTTCACCAGAATGACAAAAAGATTCTGATCTGTGTGTCCAGTGTGCCTGAACAGGACATTTCAAACTATAAAAAGCCTCAGACAACTGGTATAATAGCATATTCTGAAATAAAGTGATCACATAATACAGTTGAGCCTGAATCATATCATGACCTACATCTCAACATTGACAATCAAGGTTATAATCCCGTAACCTTAGCCCGAATACGACTTACAAAATTAAAATTTTGTAATTGCATTAGCAACACGACAGGTTTCACATTTAAAGCAGGATCTGCTTACTCTTTTGAAGCACTTAAGATAACTCCCAGTTCTTTGTGGGGTTAGTGTTGCTCAGTCGTTAGTTTTCTGTGTTGTGTTTTGTGTATTTTATATGTTAATTATTCTTTTTTTCTATTTTAGCCATGGCGTTATCTGTTTATTTTTCATAAATGAGTTTGAATGTTCCTAAGGTAGTTGGTGCTCCTCTTTTATAAGGCAACAATATATATATATATATATATACATCAAATTCGTTTCAAAAGCAGACAAAAGTAAAATTGCTCTGTCTGGTTGAACAAGACCCTCATTCTATATTTGAAACATAAGTTGAAACTAAAATCACTTTCAACTGAAATCATCAGTTTGATATTTTATACCAACAATGATAAACATATGTTGTAAAGTAGTTACTGCCTAAATAGTTTCAGAGAGTCGAACTAAATTAACGACCAATGAGACAGAATAACGACACACAGCAAGTGATTGCAATAGATCCTACTACTTTTAACGTTGCCCAGTACACATCATTGCAAGATCAGATTGACCCAAACAGCCTTCGACATAGAACAATAAGTTATAAACGTAATGCAGGTTTTTAGTCATAAATTGAGAATGGAAATCGGGAATATTTTAGAGACAATAACCAAACTAAAGAGCAGACAACGGCCGAAGGCCACCAATGGGTCGTCAACAAAGCAAGAACATCCCGCATCCGAAAATGGTCTTCAGCTTGCTACTACAAACATTGTGTACTAGTTCAGTAAAAATGGACGTAACACTTATCTCCAAAACATATACATGAACTAAAATAAAAATAAAAAAAACAAAGGCTAACAAAGGCCAGAAACTTCTGACTTGGGCAGGCGCAAAAACACTGCGGGCAATTTATTTGCAAAATAAATCGGATCTATTCAATCATTTATAGCTTGATGTTCGAATTTAGCTGAAGCTGAAGACCATAGTTTGACCTATTATGGTTTACTTATATGAATTGTGATTTGTCTCATTTGCATATTCACACCACATCTTTTTACATCTATTTATTCAGAATATTAAGTATTTGTTATTAACCTAGGATATTTACATCATCCTCAGTTGTCCAACCTACTAAACAGTACATAATTGACTGCAATCGACCTGTCTGAACAGTACGAGTACTGGATTTACAACATAAGAAATCTGAAATGTGACTGAACAATATGACAAAAAAAAATATTCTATATACATGTTTATATGATATGAAGTACAAAATTAATAAACCTTTAATTTTCAAAATACTTGGGTAGAACAAATAAACATTGTATGAGAAACAGATCGATGTCTGATGGAAATTTTCTCAAAATCTGGAAATTGCAATGCTTTAATTAATATTGTTAAGCGTCGTTTTGTATGTCGTACTGCTGTTGTCATGGTTAAAGTCTTGCATTTCCAATGTTTCATGTGTTTGGAGATTTTATAATATTAAAATGTTTATTACATTTATATCAGAAGTTCTATGGTTCGGCGCTTTGCATGATTTTTACTTAATTAAGTGTGAATTTCTTTCAAAAATGTTTTTCATTGTGTTTAATTGATCTACCATTGTAGTGTCCCTTTGAAATAACAATGCCTATGGAGTTGTTGTCCTAGAAAAAAAAGCATCGATTCCTTCATACATGTAACTCCTGTTAATTTAGGTCAGAAAAAAAGAACCTTTTTAGTAAAGCTTTATATATAAGTCAAAATCATCACGCATATGTAATGGGAACGGGGCATTTGAATTTAAGTTTCAGATAATATATTTTCAATGAACGAATTCACAATAAAATATGTTTTGTCAGTATTCCAACACATAATATACTACATATGTACATAAATATATTTATACATAGATGGATTTGTTAAATTTCATGAGTATTTAACATAACCTTGTCAGTTTAAACGTTCAATAATGCCGGATCATGCAGATATTTTGCTATATTCACAAGTACTTTCGTGGTTAACAACAACCATCAGGTGAAGGTGAGTATGTGCAACTAAGTAGATATAGAAATATATGGACTTTGGACAGGTAAAAACAATAGCAGCTGGTTTAAACGTTTTAATGGTACCAAACCTTCACCCTTCACTGAAACAATATTATACATCACAACATAGAAAGACACGCTATAGAATAACAATTGGAATAGCTTTACTCAATCAAAAGATGTAGTAACACAAATCAACATATAATCATGTATAATTAACTAATAATTTGATTTATGATACAATGTAAACACACAGTTGTTAACAATAAGGGATTAATAGTTAACAATTAAAATTAGAAAAAAATATACCGCTGTGAAATGCTAAACAATTTCAGAAAAACATCAACTTTTTACGCGATTTGAAAAATCATAATTATACACAGGAAAATGAAAATAATTGTGTTGTTAAGAATACTTTTTCTTCTGTCTTCATAAACTTCCGTTTAGGAACGCCAAGATATAACTCGTATATCAATAAAACTATTTTTAAAATTGTGTGGAGAAAATCAACAATACATCTATAAAGTAAGTGCGAGATAGAACTTTTTTTTTCATGTACAGGTGCCGCAAGTTTGACTTATATGCAGTATAATAGGAGAAAGGAACTAATTTTGATGTTCATAGAACCACGAAGTGTCGGGCTGTAGATACATATATATACTTACAAGGAAGATCCTTTTGATTTGCATATTAAAGTTTTTCGACATCATTCTGAATGCTGGAAAAATAAAACAAGATTAATTTGACAAAGCTACTGAAAGACGAGAATCAGTTCATGTCTCACTGATTACACATGTTAAATATCAGAAGCAGAAGTGTTTATCGACGGAAGCAATCAATGTGATTAAACAAAGTGTTTATCATCATTCCTTTTTGTATTATAGTGGTAATGCATTGGATCGTGGTTGTAACAAAACTCAATTGGCAGTGAATGTGTAAAGCTATTTGACCTGTTATTGATCTTGAAGCAGCACAAACTTTTTTTTACATTCTCTTCAGTGATCAACTTAAATATGTTGTTTATGTTGTTAATAATGTTTAATAAATGATATGAAAAATAATCAGTCATTTGTTCATGTTGTTGTTCAAGAAATAAAATATCAATAACCAATAGTTATCAGATCATTAAACACGTACATTGAATATACAATGAACCAAGTATAATGCAGATTGATTGGGACACCTTCAAACAGATTGTAATCACAAATTGTCAGTACATTTGTCAATCACGTGATCATTAAAATGCAGTACAAGATCTCTTTCAATCCAAAACAATAACATCTTTGACTAATTTAGTTGCGTTTTGCAACAAAACACATTGTTTGTCATAAACATAAAAACCTCTTTGTTTTATTTCATTTAATTTGTCATTCATATGAAGACGAGCAACCTCCAATGCGTACTTTTGTAAAAGTTTAAAGATCCTTTATCATAATGTTGAAGCATTTCACCAAACATGTTTATTGTTTTCAAATATTTGCTTTTAAAAAAGATTTACAACTGAAATGGTGCGTATTTCATTGTAAAGTCGTATTGATTTATTAATTTAAACAGTTCATGTTTGATAAATCGCATAGATGAGTTAAGTAAATATATCGAATGTATAGATGTTACCATCAGTCTGGTGCTTCCAACCGATATAATAATCTTCGGCACACTCAATATGACAGTGACACTGTTTTAATTAATCAAGATCTATTTGGAGAACTTTTAAAATTTAGCAAAGTCCTTTACCTTGAATCCTTTGTGAATTGTTGACCTAATCGTAGATTTTTTAATATAAATTTATCAAAACTGAACGAAATAATAGATAGATATTTAACAAAAAAGTTGCACCTCATAAACACATAACCTGCTGGTCAACGTTGCTACTTCCGTTTACCTCTATCTATACTGATTAATTTGGATATTCATTATGCACATTTTGGATAAATATTTGCTGTTTAATTTCCAGTGTTACATTTACAACGAAAACAAATGTCAAATACATACACCAGGTATTGTTTGCACAAAACCCAACTGGAATATAGGTTGTGAAGTAAAAAAAGCATGACAATTTTGATATCGGTTAAAATGTTATAAATATAAAATTACTTACTATCGGATACATTTAGTTTAGAGTTTCTATTGCAATCACGTAGATAACACCATCTAAAGAATGCACTTAGGTGAAAATTGATAAATTAAGGATTTGAAATTGATACCTTAAGCCGGTAGAACAATCGTTAAGGTTAAAATAAGCTAAAATAATGATAGGTCACGGACCTCCTTTCGTGATATTTGAGATTTAACATATGGCGTAAAAAGGCTGATTCGGACTTTTACCTTACATGTGCATTGGTGTTATTTTGGTTTCAAATCAAATGAAAGAAGACCAAGAATCTTCTAAAATCTTGATAAATGACCTTTCATGAGCTATTTAGTCTCATGTGAAAAAATAAATTGGTGTTATGGGGCAAATTTGTTTACCTTGTATTGTATGGAAAAACTCCAAGGAGTCCAAACATTTAATTGAATTCCAAAACCTCACCTAAGTACATGTGCACGTACATCCTTATGCGGTATATTTTGGCATATAACTACATCCACAGTTAAAACTATAACTATATTCAATTCTTTATTACGTTAAACACTTTATAGTTTATCAGTATTGTATTATGATAGTGAGAAAACACACAGTATAACATGTTTAAAGAGAAAATAAAAGACAATGAATGTTGACAGAGTAAAAAAAAACAAATGAATACATTTGACACAATTCTAAAAAAACATTATAAATCATACATTTTATATAGTGTGTTAGTGACGTAATACGATATGTTTGGGGTCAGTAAATTCATATGGAGTGAGAGCGAAGCTTGAACCCCATATGGATTTACCGACCCCGTTAATCACTAGCCTACTTTGTAAAGAATTTATCTTACTGGCTATCTTCATTTGTTGAATTTAGACATAAGTTGTCTCATTTGCAATAAAAACACATCTTCTTACTTTATAGTAAAGTGTTCGAGTGTTCAATTTTAAAAACCTACTCCCATTGGTCTGCACAATAAATAAATAATGTCGACAATAAAAATTTGATATAAACAACCTTGATATAACAATAGTAAACAGAACTTTCAATGCATTTCAAAAATCAAATATTCCCAGAGTCGAAACTTCACTATTTAAAACTGTGTATTGAAAAAAGTCACGCATCCCATTCTAATCTTATATGGAATATCAACGGTCTCCACGCGGACGGTTTAAACAAATTATATTCCTTGAAATGCATAGGAGGTAAGATAATACTTGTTTCAGAATGCTAGTGACATAATACGATATATGTGGGGTCAATAAATTCCATAACGGGTGAGAGCGAAGCTCGAATCCCCTTATTGAATTATTGACCCCATATTAGGTAACTTGCACACTTTGGTACGAATTTGTCTTACCGACTATCTCAACATGTGGTATTTGGTATTTATACTTATGGCTTATGAAAATTATCAATTCTTCAATACCGTTAGTAATAGGAACTTTCTTTCATTGGTGTATACTAAAATAAAATTCCAACAATAACAACGTATTAGGCTTCGGTTAAAACCTTAAAGATGTGTCCTGAACACCGTGTTGTTTGAATAAAGGAACACATCACAACTACTAACCATGCATTTCAATAAGCTCCGTCTACTTACCTTATATGGAATATACGCGGTCTCCACGCGGTTGCTCTTAACCAATGATATTCCGATATATACTGATTTATGGTAATCATCGTAATATGTGTTATCTTAATAAACCCTTTAAAGTTTAACAACAAAGAACAATGAAAGATTGCATTTTTTTCTGCGTAGTATGTTTTTAAAATTGGTATTCGACAATATACATGACATACGGGATGATAATTTAAAATTGATTTTGAATTAAACTACAACAGAGATTCGTAACAAAGGTCTATAAATTCACTTGTGTACTTTTTTTATTAAAAATGCAGTTCTGAAAAGTTGAAGAGTCGTTAAACTGAATCATATTGCCCATGTTATAATTTCTAGCATGTAAAGGTTATCTAAGACAATTTATAACCTAAATAAACATGATAAAAGAGACCTCTCACAAATGTCAGATAAAAATAATAAATAATTTCCTGTTTCAATATGTGCATGACAATGTCTTATTTATATGACATGTAGTTTCGAAAACTTTCTTTACTTGTACCTCACCACGACACCAACTACATTATTTATAATCATAAAGAAACATTTCGGTTACTAATTTTACTTTCCATTCCTCGCGCTATGAATTTCATTATCAGCTTCTCCGTTAATACAAAAACAATTTTGTGTATAAACTATATTTTCATATCAAAATCCAAAGTTTTCATCAAATCATTTGTACATTCGAAAAATAAAAGCAGTTTGATAATTATTGCATCTACACCCATCGAATATTTTACGTATCTATAATAGGCAAAACTGAAACGGGTAATAACATGCACTTACTAAGTTTCTGACTGTCATCAAATTTGGGAATTACTTAAACCTTAAATGCAAACCATATTCGAAAAAACAAAACAACCTTAAACCCTTACCTGCGTTGCAGCTTTGGCAAGGTTACTTTTGGGGGTGTATTTACCTGAGTGTATCGAGTAAAGTTCAATCGTCTGATTATGGTTACACCTGTTTTGTGCGACTGATAATTGATATCATTCAAGTAATAACTTTTTTAAAAAGCTTGTATTATACGTGTTACAGATAATAACATTTGCAATGGGATTTTTGTGTTATAATTTCATCCTTTCAGAATGGTCATTTGCATATAAACTGTATTGTGTTAAAGAAAAGGTCAATGCAATGTTTAAGTTTTGAAACTTCTTTTAGGCGCAATGTGTTGACACTGTAAATGGTTTAGTAACTAAATCATTCATTTATCTAATAAGTCAGAATTAGAATTAAGAAATAATTTCTGTGTGTTATGTTCTATGCTCATTTAAACTTGAGTAGGCATTACATATGTCGATATTTTACACTAAGCGTATGCGAGTTGCAAATTATGGTCAAATGTCATGACTACCCATATATAGGAGCATAGAGCATGACCTAAAGGGATGATTTCGATGTTAATTGGAAGAACCGGTACTTCGTAAAGATCGAAGAGTGCAAAAATATCTTACAAATGTTCGGCTGTCCAAGTTTCATTTCTATGATATAAGTATATTGCATTTTCACATTACATGTTATAATAATACATTTTCGTTGTCCCGCAACCCCTCGATCGAACTTTAACTTTCTTTTGGAGACACAACTATTGATTATTTACCGATATTTAGGATTGTGACTTGATGAACATCTAAATTGGAAATTTACAGTGAGGGAAATAAGAAAGTCGGCAAGTAGAGCACTCTCCGCACTTTATACAAAGTTCATTTCATGTGGCCGAATGGACTATGACATATTTACAAAACTATATAAAAGCCTTGTACAGCCTGTTTTATTATATGGAGCGAGTATTTGGGGCATATCAGAACACAAACAATTAGAAACTGTTCAAAACAAAGCATACCGATACTACCTAGGTGCTTTCAAGAACTCTTCAAACCTAGCTATACGTGGTGACATGGGATGGTCTACAGTAAAAACTAAACAAAATATCGAAGTTTTGAGACTGTATTTTAAAGTTACAAATTTAGATGGAAATAGGCTCGTTAAAAAGATACATGAATCGAGTAAATCAAAACAGCGCTCGTGGAGTTCCCGTGTACTGAAATTTATTAAAACAAATGACTTTAGTTCCTTGATAATTGCTCAAAATATGACAATCCGACAAAAAGTTAATATTGTAAAAGACAAGTTAAACACTGTGGATGCTGAAAAATGGCTACGCGATGTGCATAACGATCGAAACTGTAAAAATGGAAATAAACTTAGGACGTTCAGACAGTATAAACGTTATCTTCAACCAAGCAGTTATGTGAAATCCGTCAAGTTTAGAGACTACCGTAGAACTTTATCAAACGTTCGTTGTGGCTCCTTACCACTCGCCATTGAAACAGGACGTTACACCAAGCCAGTTACACCTTTCAATGAAAGAATTTGTCAGTTTTGTGATGAAAATACGATTGAAACTGAACAACATTTTTTAATGAACTGTAATTGTTATTCCGACTTGAGAGAGGAACTTTTAAATTCACCCTTTTTATCAAACTATGTTTTTATTATCTTGAGTGTAGAAGAGAAATTTAATTATATTATGAGCTGTGATGAAATTCAATTTTTTTTATTAGCTAAAACATTGCATTTAATGTTTAAGAGGAGAAAGATAAATTTATAACTTTTAAAAAACTAAATTTTTTAATTATTATTTATTAGCATACTATTTAAGATTTTTAAATTAATTCTACCTTTTTTGTTCTTTTAAGAGACATTTTTTTTTATCTACGAAGTAATTGTTTTGTATTTTTAATTTTTTTTTTTTAAATGTTTTAAATTGTGTATGCATTTAATGAGCATGAGGTAAAAGTGTCTCATATGTCTTTTAAGGCAGGAATCTAATATATTTTTATGATGTTTTTATCTGATGTATAATATATTATGTATAATGTTAGATTGTGACACTGTAATAAACTAATTACTTACTTACTTACTTACTGTCATAAGTTTCAAAACTAATAACAGGGTAAATATGTGTTGCTTGCATAAAAATGTATATAATTTATTTCATGTGAGCTGCAAAAATTACATTTTATTAAAATACGAATGGAAATACAACAATGTAAACGGTAAGTTCAATCGCATGTGTCAAATATAATTTATGCCGTAATAAACAAACACGGCCTAGATTACAAAGCGAAATAAGGATGTCATAACAATATTTTAAACTGCATTTTTTTGCTCCTTTTGATAATCAATGATTCGGTTACTTATCACATAGAACAGGTTGCAATATGAATGACTGGAGGCTATACGTGTACGTTATTGAGACAAAAGCCAAAATAAAAGCAAATATATAAAGTCAGCCACCTATGATCACAAATCAAAAAGTTTAGTATTTTTGTTCCATATAAGTGATGAACTTTAAACGTCTAGGAAATGTTGACGAGTGTTTAGATATTCTGAAAGAAAAACAGTGCAAACATCCACAGAGATAAACTTTTACATTAAATTTACACAAACAAGTAGCTATTCCGGTTTACAATAGGTCATTTCAAGATTGTTTTATCAAGGTCATATGGCTTGCAATTTAATGCAAAGATTTCCAAGGCTTCATCATGTGTTCATATGAAGTTATAAAGCAAAGGTTAAATTCCAAAACGTTATTATGTTGTACTGTTATACCAATGTCCAAGGTTAGGGGAGGAATGGGATCCCGCTAACATGTTTAACCCCGACACATTATTATGTATGTGCCTGTCCCAAGTCAGGAGTTTGTAATTCAGTGGTTGTCGTTTGTTTTTGTGTTACATATTTGTTTTTCGTTCATTTTTTGTACCATAAATAAGTCCGTTAGTTTTCTCGTTTGAATTATTTAACATTATCATTTTGGGGCCTTTTATAACTGACTATCCGGTGTGGACTTTGCTCATTGTTGAAGGCCGTACGGTGACTTATAGTTGTCAATGTCTGTGTCATTTTGGTATCTTGTGGACAGTTGTCTCATTGTCAATCATACCACATTTTCTTTTTTGTACTGACCTAAATTTGAAAGTCATAAACCAAAAACCTCAAAACGTAAGAACACTAGGTCCTTGTGACATACGGTTAATGACGTGTAATTTTAAATTTAGGTGGCAATTTTCATTTAATTTTAATTTTATGTATAAATTTAATACGGTTTGCAAATATAATAAGCCAAAATCAAAATTTAAACGTCACTTTGACCTTTATCCCTCCTTTTGACACACATTGTTGGGACCATGCACCTCAAAGCTTTAGGCCCTATTTTTTTCTCTTATGAATACCACTTGTAACAAATGCATCAGGAGAATAAACCCGTATATGGAGTGTCCGCTTCGATCAAACCCTAAGTCCCAAGATCCAAAGAAAATAATGAGCAATTTGGTAAACAAGTTGCTTTCTTTAAAAAAAAAGAACATTCGTAAACCCAAATGCTTGTTTGGTATTAGATATTAGATAACTGTTTTTTTTTTTAGATTTTAAGAGTACAAAAATAATAAAGTTTTATATAAATTTTCAAAATTAAGAATCTCATTTCAAACGTTTAGACACATGCAATGTGTCAATTTATATGCAAAGATATTACTTGAACAAATTTTGATTTGAAACTTGAAGTTAATTGGGAAAGTGTTTAAGTAAGAATTGGCTAAGATATTGAATTTTTAAATTGGTTATGACATCTTTTTTTATCTGACAAATAAATCATAATTAAGCAATAAAGATCAATAAACTTTGTGTTCTAATAATCTTAAATTCTAGTGTCCATGGTATTACTATAACATGCACTATAAAGTACAAATTATGAACACTCGTCAATTAAAGTAAGGTTCAATTATATATTAACACTTATGATAAAATAGTATATATACATGTTTTAGGCAAAAATGATCTTAAAGTAGATAGCCAAAAAGAATTGAAGTTTTCAAGCTTCTTAAAAAGTTTACGAAGTCTAAGCTTTAGATATAAACAGTATGTCCAAAATCATATTGTATTTTTTTTTTTTTTTTTTTTTTTTTCAACTTCAGATACTTTATTTCACTATAATAGTTGTTAACAAATCCCCTTAATGTTACAACAATGGCACTAAGGTTCTGCCCTGTATGGTTAATTACCAATAAAACCAGTGGATTTCATTGGCAAACTTTTTATAATTCTACATAGTATTGCGTGTTAGTTACAATTTACAGAGTAATAGCTGTCTACAACATGTGTGCATTACTTTACTTAACAATGAAAAAGAAAACGGGACTTTGACAGTTTTTTGTTTAGCTTTTAGTTTCTGATTAATCGACAGTGAGAGAGCATGGTTTCGATCAGATCGATCAAGAGGTCAGCATAATCGAATTTTGATTGTTTTTTAGATAGTATCTTAGCATTCAAATACACTTAACATTGAATAATATAATATATCTGATATTCAAACAAAAAATTAAAGAGCAATTTTGTTTAGAAATTTTTCTTCTTTTTATTTCAATGAAATTTTTGTGATTCTCAAAAATCTAGGTCAATCAAATGTAAACAAGACAGACAGAGAATCAAATTTCTAAAATTTTTCTTTGACGTTTTCTCAAAAAGGAATTTTCCGGATGATATAAAATTTGTGTATCAATTTCGTTTTTTAGGACTGACATCATATTAACATATTTGGTTCTCTTTTCTGATAAATAAAAGCATTTATAAATCACAAAGCAAACAATTGTTATAATATGATTAAGTACATAATATTCCACATCTTCAATTTTGTACCCTGTTACTTATTGTATTTTTTCAATGATAATTTTGAGTTGAAAAACATTTAGATATTTGACATTCAATGTATAGAGATTAAAATGTTGGAAAGAAGGTGTTTAATTTATTTTATGTCCAGTTATAAAATTAACTGCTCTAGTAAAATTTTAATTAAGTGCAAAATAGAGTTCCTTTAATTTCAGTGTGAAAAAAAATGAATTGGCCTGCTTAGTACATCATGTACATCTTCCCTAGACTCAGAATCTGAAATGAAATGCTAGTAATACTTCTTTAATTTGTAGATTTTAGTTTTAAAGAATCTCGTTTCGAATATAATTCGCATTGTTTACATGAAATTTTATCTCATATCTAAACACAGCTAGTTTCGACGTTTGACTCTAATTAAAATAACTACGCATATATGTAGGTAAATATTAGCAGCTTGATATTGCGTGCAAGGAAGTATGCAAATGCTTATTAGTTATTAAAGTAGCTTGCATCATAATACATTTCGCATCATATGTAACATATCTCTATAGCAACTTAAAGATGCTAATGCTTATTCAACAGGTAAACTAATAAGCTATTGCGCATGTACATGTATATGAAAGGTGGCCATAAAAAGAACAGATGTATCCTGAATAACATCCGGTGCTCCGAAAGACTACGGACAACGTCCAATATATACTGCGTAAACCCTCAGCATTTTACGCAATGAATGTGTCGATTTATCTTGCGTTTGCAAAGTAGAAGTAACCATAAGAAAAACAGTGTTTGAGGAAATTACCCTTACAAGATAAATTGTTTGGTTAAACAGTGTCAGTTAACCAATCGTACAAATTGGTCGATAGCATATACAAAATATCAAGCGACATCAATCTTCTCTAGCAAAGGTAAACGAAAAAGTAAATTACAAAAATACTGAACTCCAAGGAAGGGAAATATTCGTAACATTTTACTAGCGAAGACGAGCGGCCTATTTCGAAACAATAATACTGTGCAAGACAATTATATTAATAGTCAGAACAAAAGCAATAGTTCTTTCCACGGAAAATTGGATAGATCTACTTACCGATACAAGCATGCAATGCACCAATATATAAAAAAGATGTGCATGATAAAATTGCCAATTAAACAACTATTCACAAGATACCAAATGACACAAACGTTAACAAATATAGGGCATCGTTGGCCTTTAACATGTTTAACAATGAGTAAAACCTTTACCGCGTAGTCAGGAATAAAAGGCTCCGAAATGACAATGTAAAACAATTCAAACGAAAAAACAAACGACCCTCTCCCTAACCATGGATAGTGGTGTAACGGTAAAACATAAGAACGAACTATAAAAATCAGTTCAAAAAGGCTTTACTCATCAGATGAATACAAATACTACACAGAATGGGCGTTGCCGGGTACCTGTATATCCCAACAACACAGATCTGAGAGTACCCACAGTTACCGACAGCTAGTTCAAACCAATAGCAACTTATAAAAAAATCATGCATCTAAGACTAAATTGTCAATCGGTACACATCCAACAGCCAATGGATTTAGTGTAAAAGCGTCATACACAGAAAACATGACCATTTTGCAATGCCAAGATACAGGTATCGACAAATTGTAACAATAATATACTGTTTGCTTTAACAAATGTTTAAAACTAATAACAAAATCAATATGCATACATGCAAGAACACTATTATATGCTCTAATTACAGTGTTGAATTGGCAACCTTTTAGAATAAGTTTACTTAAAGGATCGATAAATTAGCTAGGATCGTTTTTAACTGTCAGTGCACGGTAAACAACATTTCCGTAAATATGAAAATCCCGTTTGAAATAAGTTTTCGTCAGGTACAACTAAATTTCAAACCAAATCTTTATATTCATGGAACAATGTAGTAAAGGTTTCAAGAAAATTCTAGTGACGAAATCCATGGCTTTACCATTTACTAGTAATATATAGATTACGTTCGTTAAAATCAAAAACGTCATTACAGACACGGGCATAAGTAACGAGTTGTGAAATATAAGCACTTTTAACGAATTTCAAACACTCCAACAGTAAATAATTCCATTTTTTTTAAGGCCTGATTTGAACAATTTATTTCCGATTTTCTGATTGTACAAAGTGTATAAGTAGTTAAGATAAGATTTATTTTATTAAAGTGTCACCATCCATTACAATATCAATATATATATACACATAAAGTCATAGGAACCTATAACATTTAAGTAAAAGGATGCCAGCCGAAAACGACTTACGAGACACTATCATTAAAACAAACATATAATACATAGTAAGTCATGTAAGTAGAACAGACATTTAAAACATGGACCAATGGCTTTAAGACGAAATTAATCTATACTTGCAAGGTATTGTGTACAGAATTGAAAGCCAGCATGTAGTTTGAACTTTCATGATATTCGGTTTTACTTGTAAAGAGGTACAAATGTAGCTAAAAGTTCATGTTTATTACCGATATCATTTTCCGAAAACTAAATTGTAATGTTGATTAAGTCATGATTCTGTGAGTCATTCATTCAAAATGGGTTGTTTAATCGATTTTGATTAACTCAAAGGGTTTTGGATAGGATATAAACTCATGTATCATAACACCTTTCGCTTGCATGCTAGTGGTCATGTTATAGTCATATAGTTAAGGATGGCATAATCGCAATAGATTATGGAAGGGAAATTTTTTATGACTGGTTATTGTTATTAATTTTCTTACTTGTTGTGTAACAATAATGCTAGATAGGGGCTCATACTTCTTTTAAACTAAGTTTTACTGTGCTTTTTAATGAGTTTTTATTTATTCAGCATTGAGAAGAGGAATATAGGCGGATTGATATCGAACACACCATGTTTGACACTAACGAATATATGTGCATATCTGAAGATAAGAACCACCCTTTTTATGTTTTTTCACTATTTCTCTATTTTCTATGTTTCTATTTTTCAAGACTATTGTGGCGTCCATTTTGTTCATTTAACTATTTTACCTAGTATATTGTTCAGGGGTCGGCTGACGCTCACCTACGAATACAGAATTATATCGATGACGTGACGATAAATTAGTTAAATTGTATTCTACTCAGTGATCGATTGTTGTCTCTTTGAGATGTTAGCCGTTTCTATTTTGTATTTTATCGAAGATCTGTTATTTAACTGTTTAAAACCAACCAGTAACGATAATCTGCCTATTTAAACTGCATTGAACTTTGCTTGATTGATGTGTTTATATTCCGACTGCACTGTTGATATATTGTACCATTGATTGAATCTAACATTAAAACATTTTCGTCACACGAAATTAACCATATGAGAGAACATCCGGACATTGCATTGAAATGCGGACATGGTTTCAGATAGGTTTACAACGTTCAATATTTATCTTTATTATGACTGGACAAAAATTCTTGATTGCCTCCCAGATGAATAATACTTCATGTAAGATATATATTTGAATTCTTTGATTGGTGGATTAAATTCAAATAAAATGAACCGTCAAGGAAACCTGATAATGAGGTAAAGAAAACATTTAGCATAAATATGAACTGCGTTGAGTTATTTCACATAATTATGTAATAACATACTATCTTTGATATATACAGACAGTAAGGTGCATATCAGGTAGTATAATTACATCTCATACACTGTCATGATTATTGCAAACTTTACAGATAATTCCTTTTCAAGAAAAGGAAACCGAACGGGAAGATGAAGCGAAACCCATACAATGAAACTTCAACTGAAATTGAATAAGAACAAAGAAAAGAATCATAATGTTCACGCCAATACATGTATCAGTGAACTGGCTACAATTCGGGTCTGTTCATCCTGGTTAACGTTCATCCCTTCCCCTTTTGGACAGAGGTTCCTTTGCATTGATACCCGTTCTCAGTTCGATAATTTTTTTTATTTGTTTATCTTGTTTTAAAATGCAAATTATGAAATAAAAAATTACATATATCCATATTGGTCAATCATTTTTTCCCAAATTAAGTTAGAGAGGGGGTGGGGGGGGTGGGGGGGGGGGGGGGGGGTCAGTGTAAAAACTATGTGAATTAAGTTTTCTGGCGTCTCTAAAACAATCATTGAAACTAAAGACATCATAATTATACCTAATCGAAAGTCTAAAATACAACAGTCATTTAAAGTTGTTTTTAATGAATGAAGCTAATTTATACTTCAAAATTAGCTACATGTAAACATTTTCATGAGTTTTCCTCACGACGATTAGGTTGGTCAGTCCACTTCATCCGGCTAGAAGGGATTTACTGTGTCGAAATGGTATATGTGTCGAAATGGTATATGTGTCGTTTTATCATTAATATTAATCATTTGTTAATGGTGCCAATTTAATGTTATACCCGGTATTGCATTTGCTAAAATATCTGGTACAGTTATTATGATTTAATTTTAAAATAAACCTCTTTCGAAAACAAAAGCACAACTTCACATGCATGTGTGCAAACAACCTCATGCTTTCAAATGTATATTAAGAATTCATAAAATATTTTGTAAATTGACTAGCGGACAAACGCGGGGATAGACACTGTATGCAACTTTAACCCTACTTTAGGTATAAATGAAGATGCACCCGTAGTATACTATTATAAACATGACTTTTTAAAATGATAGCGTCATTTCTTAGGCATGTTGGGTACAACTGTACATTCACGTAGATCTCTTGATTAAACGGGTTAAAGCTAAATACTGACGATACGTTTCTGACACATGCAGTTAAGACATTTTTTGTTTGCTGTAACAAACATGATCAAGCAATTGTTTCTTTTTTATTCTGTGGTAACATGGTTTCGTCTATCTTATTTTAAAACTGAAACTAAAACTTTATATGTCGGTGAATATCCAAATAGTTATTATTTGTCAAACATATCATATCTCATTATTGTTTTAATGATGTTACTATAAAGGTTTTATGACCGGAAGTATTTGGTTCATATAAATAAAATATTATTGTATGTAGATATTTCCTTGTTCTCATACAATATCAGAATTGCTTTGTATCATTTCCTTGAGAAGAATTAACATTTAAATTTTCTCATGAAAGTATGGAATGGATTTCAGTTAAGACTGTGATTTTTATTTTGGGTACTGCACACGCGATAACTCCTACTCCCGGAGTCATTACTACCATGGCAACAACTCTTACTCCAGGAGTTTGTCTGAAATACGACAGGTATATTATTTGTTTGTGTCTGCCACATACCTTGAAACCCAATACAAAATAAAATGGTTCATATGTCTAAAGACTCAATTAACTAACACGTTGAGCTAGGTTTTGTAATGGTAACCTATTCAGATATTTATAAGGTAATTATACAAGAGTGCACACGCTGAAATGTCTGGCCTTCTTTACTTATCATTGATATTATGTTGATAGGCTTTAATATAAAGCTTTTTTACAACTGTCACATAAACTTGACATTAACTAAGAAAACTAAACATTGGCCATAAACCATGAAAATGAGGTCAAGGTCAGATGAATCATGTCAGGCAGATATGTACTGCTAACAATTTTTCCATACAACAAATATAGTTGACCTTTTGCATATAATATTAGAAAACAAAACCAAAACTCAAAAACTTAACTTTGACCACTGAACCATGAAAATAGGGTCAAGTTCAGATGACACCTGCCAGCTAGACATGTACACCTTATTATCACCAACTATAGTAGATTGCATACAGTATAAGAAAAACAGATCAAAACACAAAAACTTAACTATAACCACTGAACCATGAAACTGAGGTCAAGGACGGTTGACACCTACCAGTTGGACATGTACACCTTCCAGTCCTTCCATACACCGAATATACTAGACCTATTGCTTATAGTATCTGAGATATGGAGTTGACCACCAAAACTTAACCTTGTTCACTGATCCATAAAATTAGGTAGAGGTCAAGTGAAAATTGTCTAACGGGCACAAGGACCTTGCAAGGTACGCACATACCAAATATAGTTATCCTATTACTTATAATAAGAGAGAATTAAATATTACAAAAAATCTGAACTTTTTTTTCAAGTAGTCATTGAACCATGAAAATGAGGTCAAGGACATTGGACATGTGACTGACGGAAACTTCGTAACATGAAGCATCTATATACAATGTATGAAGCATCCAGGTCTTCCACCTTCTAAAATGTAAAGCTTTTAAGAAGTTAGCTAACGCGGCCGTTAGACTTGTGTTTTGTTCTAAATGGCTTATCATAGACGTTCAAACTAAAACAAATGCTTACAAAAAAGGCATGTAATTAACAGCTGACAAAAAATTACAGATGAACTATATGGTTTTATCTTATGTTGAAAAAATACTTTCCACTTTTCTAGTTAATAGTTGTGCTATTGCCTTTGAAAGAGGTTTACTTTTTAATTATATCATGGTTATTGCACTAGATATTTTACAAAATACAATAGAGCATTAGATTTGCACCATTAATGATGAAACTACACATGTACCATATAGACATGAAAGATACTTTTTTAGGAGGACTGTTACTGGACTGACTAGCCTAGTAGTCATAAAAACATAAATGTGCTTCATTGTATATATGTTTGTACTGATTGTTTTATTAGCGTCTCTCGTGGATTTAAGAAAATTACAAACATGACTTTTCACTAGGCAGCTTGTTTTTTGTTCGCATCTTGTTTCTTTTCATTTCATTTTGTAAATCATGGTGTAGAAATGTAGAAAAGTAGAGGCTTTATGATTGTGTATAGAATATTTCATCTCTGCTAAATCATTTGTTTCAAAATAGAATTTGTAAAACATAACAGGGTGTGATGCAAATGACTTAGTGACTGAGTTGGTTCCTGTTATTACTGTTAACGCTTGTTTTGAAATTTGAAAAAAAAATGTATAAAAAAGAACACTAAATGAAATTTCAACAAACTTCAGCATGCTCTATTCTTACTGATAATTTACATTATAAAACATGGAAAAGAAATAAACATTTGCATTAAACATACTAGTGTATAAGATTAAATTTGAATATTTGATATGCACCTTACATGCCTTACTGACTGTATATGTCAAAGAGAATATGCGATTGCATATGTGAAACGACTAACGCAGTTCATAGTTGATAGCTTAATGTTCTCTTGCCCTCATAATCAGATTTCTATGAGTGTTTTTTAATGCGTTTCCAATAATCTAGGAATTCTAGTATATGTATTGATATTTTTCATCTGAAAGGCAATGAATATCAGCCTCCATTCATAATAAAAGGCCTATCCATATATTTTTCACTAACTCGAATAATTTCAAGTGTGCAGATGTGCTCTCATATGACCAATTTAATTTGAGGAAATATTTATAATGTTAGATTCAAGTAGTGGTACAATGTACCAACAGTGCAGAGTCTGAAGATAAACACTTCAATCGATTAAAGTCCAATGCAGTTTAAATGAGAAAATACTTGTCAATCGTTATTTGCAGTTTAATAGCTGATATATGATAGAGAGAAGAATGGAAACAGTGTCAAAGAGACAGCAACCAACTTAAGAGCAAAACTCAATGTTAATGATATGTCTTCCAAACAGCGAGACAAATATGCGTCCGTAGGCGAGTGTCAGCTCGCCCCTAACAATATATGTATACTAGTTCAACGAAATGGACGCTACAAGTCTCTATAACATAGAAACGAACCAAAATTAAATTTGTAACAGAAAAAAAAAGCAAAAGGAAAATAACAAACTTCACAAAAAAACCTGCAAGTAGTTGCTGACATTAATTACTGTGAAAGTACTTTTATTCGTGGGTATCAATTGTTGTGGTTTGAGCACAAATGGAATGTTTGTGGGTTCTTAAGTTCGTGATTTTAAGTTTTTTCAATTCACAATTTGGACGAAGAGTTAAAAGCCATCTGAAAGAACACTCTTTAAGATAAACATAATTATGTTGTTTGAAAATCATTTCTGGGACAGTGCATAATAAGGTGTTCGTTTTCACCTACTTGTTCGTCTTTCATTACCGAACCATCCATTAAACTTTCAATACGATAATTGCTTTCTGAAATAACCCTATTTATGTATTCTTACTAATGTTCTTGATTATTCATGTTAAAGGGGATTGCCAAATTAACATTTTAATCGTTTCACACGTGTAATCAGAAATAATTACATCAATTTATAGACGAAAGGTCACCAAAAGTGTTAATTGGGTCGTAAACATGTCACGTAGGAACACGGTTACTGACATATAAGAAGGCTACAAATGTACGTTGACTTGTAGAATCAAATCTTACGAATATCTTTTTTTAAAAAGGACTGTGAGGATACAAAACAAATACTTTAACATTGCATATCATAACTAATAGTCTTACTTTTAACTATCAAAACTTTTTTTCGTGGTGAGAATCAAAATGGTAAAAGTCGTACAGTTATTTCGTTTTTTTTATTCAAATGGACATAATTCTGTCTAAAGTTACATCTTTAGTTCACAGTGCATTTGCTTATATTCTATTTAATCTGTTCATGTTGTGATTCGAATAACAGCTTTTATGTTTCGTTGGACACTTAAAGGACAAGGTACGATAAGGTCCATTTTGGCCGCCCTATTTTCTCATTTTCAAATTCTGTCTTGGAAAGGCACTAATGACATCGGAATAAAACAAATTCCTGGGTGACGTTGGCGCAGGATCTTAAAAACCTCACGATCGTTGTACGAAACCCTGCAAAGTAAATAATAATTACAATATTTGAATAATAACAGAAAGTGTTTACCCCCTTACCTCACCCAGTTGCTAACATTTGTAGTTTTGAAGTTTATCCAAACAAACTTAAAGCATCAGGCAATATTTTAACATAATAAGGAGCATTTCCAAAACAGAATTGGGAAATGAGAAAATAGGGGGCCAAAAACGGGCCTTATCGTATCTCGTCCTTTGTTGATAAAGTCATCCAAAAAAAAAAACAAACAATTGGTATCATTTCTTGCATTAGATAAATATCAACCACACACCCTTTGATTATTAATTGAGATTATTCAACCCTTTCAGTAATTCAAAATTGATAGGGGAACAACTTCCATCTTAAATGATTGGACCACAGTATCGAGATTGTATCAACATTCCAACTGAATCAATGTTCGGAAAATGCTTTTAGCTACTTCTTTATAAGAAGAACCAAATATCATAGGAGTTCCAACTTTAAACTGCCTTTCGAAATTTTTTTTCAAATACCGGTATATATTTATTACATCTTCAAGTCATTGGTCCAATTCTAAATTGTCTGTTCTACTTACCAGTACATTTGGTACAATCATAAACCTGGCAATATAGTGTTCAAATGTGGCCTTTGAAATTGAGGAATTTATTACTTTTGGGTTTTTTAAAGTTCGTTTGAAGTACTTGGTACATTGCATGCTCACATTGGTATTTTGGTATTTTCACTTTTTTGTGGAAAGACCGATTGCTTTTGTCCTGGCTATTATTTTTTTTTCTTGTGCAGTAATATTGTTTGACAAAATGTCGCGAAATATCTTGTTTTTGTCATACAACACTGTATACCCTTTGAAACTGACCCTTTTATACAACATTTCTCTTGTAAGAGTAATCTCCTAAACACTGTTTTTCGTGTTGCCTCTACTCTTTCGCAACAGTAAAATAAACCGACAAATTTATTTTATCACATTGCTCACATTTTGACCTAAAACAATAACGAAATGTATAGCTACGACATGACGTAATACGAAAATTGTGGTTCAAAGGTAATTTGATATATAATGAGATATTTTCTTTCCTCTCTTATATTAAGAATTACGGATATGGTTATATAACTCATTAACCGTATATAATAACCGTATATCGTCAAGTTGTAAGAATTCTTCTGGGGACAAAATGTGCACCTCTGATTGTTGACCTTCGTTTTAATTTTTTACGAATTAAAAATAATGACTCAAATCAGCCTGGACCATTAGAAAGAACAAAAAAATAATTACACTTTTTGATATTTTGATGATATATCATGTATATTGACTCTCCATAATGACGACGCTACTATGTACCTGTATGTACATCATGTCTTTACTTTTTATTTATATTTGTTGCATTGCATGTAATGCACATAACCGTTTGTTTATCACAAAGTTTATGACGTTGGATGAGTACTGATTAAATCAATGGACCTCAAAAAGGGACTTGTCATTTTTTTCTCCATCTAACAATTTATTTACAGAATGTCAAAAAGGCTACTTTTCCAAGGGTAAAGTGTGTACAAAATGTGTGAATACGTATGGATATAAGTGCATACAAACATGCAATTGTAACAGCACGGAAAGGTACGATATTAATCCATAAATATGAACAATAAACATAATAATATAAGGTTTGGAATGCATATTGTGCAAAATCTACTAAAATATAAAACATTTTTTATTAGGCTATAATGTACTTTAATACGTTGCTCCATCGCTCGTGACAACTATAGTTTGACTATTTCATTTCCACAATTCAAAATACTTGTATACATTTTAGTCTTGTTCACAATATAAAAGTCTAACGTCCAGTGCCATATACATGTATTTCATACATGTTCAGGACGAATGCGAATTCATTAAAGCAAATTGTAATATGATATAAGAAGGTCTTGAATCATTGCCAATGAGACAATTCTCCCAAAATGAGCAACTGATTAAGAAATTATAAAAATGCATATATTGAGAAGCTTGAATTTAACAAACCATATTTTGAATAGTTGTTTTCCAGTTAAGTGTGTATCTATCGATAGCCTCTTTGTTTTTTTAGAATAATTACGAATGTTTATGCTTAAGGGTTCCTTGAGAAAGGACAGACGTGCACAATAAAGCGCTTCGGATTCACTGCAGTTTATAAAGTGCTTATTTAATTCAAAATAAGCTTATGAATTAATTATTAAAACTAAGATTATAAATATGTAAGAATAAATTAAATATTGGTGGCAAAATCAAGTTTAGGAAGTGTATATCTAAATGCATGCATTCTATAACGTTTTGAAATGACGCAACCAATATGTACAGCATTATGTGCGTTAAGACTTATACATGATGATCACACTGCAATGTTAAGTGTTGGCTTGCAAAAAACCCCGTTATTTCCAGTTTAATGAAATGATAGAGTCATCTTTTGATTATATTGATGTAATACTTTGTATTGATGGTTTTGTTAATATTAAATTCTAGCAATGCTGAAAACGATAAACAAACACATGTTATCGAAAAACGAAATGGCTCACTGGTAAGCATTCATTGATACAACCATACATAAGTTAATATTAACTTTAAGTTGCACACGCACATGTGACTGTTAATGTCTTTTAACATAATAACTTCATGGCATGACATAAAGTTAGTATCAGTATGTAGCTATTTTTTAATTTCAAGTGGTTAACAAACCACCCAAAAAATAATACGAATATAGATAATATGTGAAATTATACTAGTATGTGATATTTGAAACCGTATCCATGCACCAGTGTATATGCTTGATAGTAAAATCTAATATAGTGTGAATAAGGAATGTTACGGTATAGTTTACTCAGGATTTCTAAATATTCATCGGTGTTTAAGCAAAAATATAATGAGTCTGGGTTTTTTTTATATGTATATTACAAGATTGATCGTTTATATAAATATATAGTGTTAATTTCCATTGCTTAACGCGCGCGTACATTTTGAATGAATAAAATGATTGAAAACTACGGTCCCTTATTTGTGCATTGTGATTAAAAATTTGTATGTATAATTACTTTCATTTGTTTCCTACTCTGTCTTGTATTGTTCTGGTCGTACTTTTGCAAATATTCAATTTCATGACTGCATCATGTGTTTCTATCAGTTTACCATAGAGCTATCACATGGTAAGGTTAGAAATTAATGGTAAACCCTAGTTTTAAGTGTTTTAATGTCTTATCTTACCGTTTTAAACTATTGACATAACTGCACGACCCGATTTTCAATTTACAGTGGTAAGCTAATCGTTGCAAAGAATCCTGCTCAAACTTTTTTGAAAGACGGTTTTAACTTTGAAGTGTTGCGAGAGTTTATATGTTCTATTTTGAGGGCACTTGTATAAAGTGACATGCAATACAAGTACTGTTCCATTGAGTTAATTATATGTCTTCTGTTTCTGTCCCTGACCCATGTTTTCTCTAGTTGGCATGTGAAGTGCATCATGACATAAGACATTGATACGTGTACCGTGATGAACTTTCGTGCAGGACTGCTTTGTGTATTTTTGACATGGAACTCTTTACCAGACTATATGACTTTTTGACTCTTGACCTATGTACTTTGGATGTGTCATCATGATACAGTGTGTTCTGTTGTATATTACCCTGACCTAAAAGTATAATTCTAAATTGACCTTGTTTCTGAATCTGTAGCATGCAGATGTATTGTCATAATATTTTGTTAGAATTATATGGATAATATTCTGATTGCACTCATACCACATCTTCTTATATCTTTATTAGATATATAGATATATTTGTTAGTTGTGTGTACCACGATGACCCTTTCCTCAAAATATGCTTTGTGGTTTTTTTTTTGTCATGGAACACTTGACCAGTCTATGAATTTTTGACTCTTGACCTATGCATATTGGGTGTGCCTCTTGGTATGATTACCTTGACAAAGTCAGGAGTCTCCGATTTTTTGTTAGTCTTGTCTGTTTTTAATTGTAAGTTCGGTTTTATGAATTGGAGTTTAAACTAGTACACATTTTGTTTAAGGGCCATCTGAGGTCCACCGCCGGGCGATGGATTTTCTAACTTTGTTAAAAACCCATTGGTGACCTTCGACTGGTTTTTGCTCTTTTGTCATGTTACTGTCTCTTTAACACATTTCATATTTCCATTCTCAATTGTTTTAATTGAGGAATGCTTTGATCAAATGAAACCTAAATCTTTTAATTGCCGTAAAAAATTAGAGAGAACATTTACTACTTTAGCACTATGTGCTGCCAGTTGTAATAGATAATTCAAAATGTTTCAATCATTTTACCTTGGATTTCATTTCATGGACATGTAGATATGGATAGTCTGTTTAAGCATCTTGAAAAATCACACAGAAGGTATATGCATATCAATAAACTGAGCTCAGTGCGAAGAACCTTTAAAGTACACTTACACATAGAGCTCAATCTAGTGAAACACTTTTTTTATGCTGATCATTGTCTGTTACACAATGTATCAAACTGTACCGCAATCCTAAAAAAAAATATGCAAGATAAATCTAATAGAAGTAGAATCCAAAGGAAGCAAATAAAATGTTTACTGAAATAAATGTACAATTTGTCTATGGAACACAGATGTCCCTGCTTGTGAAAAAAAAACCACAAGTAAACTTGCAGGATTCACGTAATTTTGACTGTTTTGTGACCTTAAGCATTGTGTTTAAGTTTCAAAACATTTGGTTGAGGCAAACTTAAGTTAAAGAACAGAAACAACAGATTTAGCATTTTTCCTATCTTAAGGCTACGTGTTGATATTTGTATCATTAGTACTCGTACCAACTTCTTATATCTAATAACTCATTAACAGTAACACCACCCAATATCGAACTTGACAGATCTGTGTTATGGGGTACATGTAATAAGTTTTATGTATAAGGTTTATAACATTTGATTGAGTCAAACTTATTAAAAAGAACGAAAACGAAACATTTAGCATGTTCTATGTTTTTAAAGGAACATGATAACTCATGAACGGTAAAAGTGACAATACCAAATTTCAATTTTTTTTTTTTGTGGAAATAAGCATTGTCCCAGGTTACGGAGATGGTGGAGACCCCGCTAACATGTTCGACCCCGCCTTATTCAGTAAGCATGTGTCTGTTGCAAGTCAGGAGCCTATACATTTGTCCGTTTTTTTTTTCTCGTTTGAATTTCGTTTTATTGTGTGTTTTTCTATGTTGTTCTAAGTCAGGAATCTGATGTACATTAGTTGTCGTTTGTTTATGTAATGTAAACGCGTTTCTCGTTTCTCGTTTTTTTATATAGATTAGACCGTTGTTTTTCCCGTTTGAATGGTTTTACACGTCTAGTAACTTTGGGGCCCTTTATAGCTTGTGGTTCGGTGTGAGCCAAGGCTCCGTGTTGAAGGCCGTACATTGACCTTTAATGGTTTACCTTAATAAATTGTTATTTGGATGGAAAGTTGTCTCATTGAAACTCATACCACATCTTCCTATATCTATTTGCTCATATATTTGTTAATTTCTGTGTCATCTGGTCTCGTGTGGAGAGTTCTTCTTTGGCCCTCATGCCACATTAGGTGGAGGGTGGGGATCGCGCTAGCATGTTTAATCCGCCTCATTCATGTATGTGCCTGTTCCAAGTCAGGAGACTGTAATTCATGAATTGTCGTTTGTTTATGTGTTATATATTTGTTTTTGTTCATTTTTTGCACATACATTTGTCAGTTTCTTATTCCGTTTGAATTGTTTTACATTGTCATTTCGGTGCCTTTTATAGCTGACTATGCGGTATTTGGATGGAGAGTTGTCTCATTGGCACTCATACCACATCTTCCTATATCACCGTAGGGTGACTTATAGCTGTTAATTTCTGTGTCATCTGTCTTTTGTGGAGAGTTCTTTTTGGCACTCATGCCACATCTTCTTTTTTTTATTTTGTGTATAAGTTTTGTAGTATTTGGTTGAGGCAACTAAAGTTAAGAGAACGGAACTCTTTTTATTGGACGTACGGGACGAACGGACTAGAGTAACTCCGCAGTTTATGCCCCTTTACCAACACAAAAGTTCTGACTATTGTGCTTGTGCTACTCATCCCACTAGCACTGTCATTAACACACACACAATTTCATTATGAAAATATTCAATCTTAATTTTTATTTGATTATTTTAGGCCTATAATGATTATTTGCATGACTTAATTTCACAAGTAGTATCGAATTTGACAAATTTATTGTACATATACATTTTTGTAATATTTTATAACTTATTTTTCAATCAAATAAAGCTAACAAACTTAAATTGATCATCACTTTTTTTTTTATATGTCTTTTAACATACCGTTTTGAACAAAACGATTTGTTATATGTACCTCACATGTATTTCTATCAAATCTGACATTATTACAAAGCAGCTATTAAATAAAATTCATTCGAACTTTAAATGTGCAATCAAATATATGCAAGTCGTCAACTGGTCAAGTTACTAGATGCATATATCGTTGGCCAATTGAACGACAGGTCCTATTTTTTTGTGTTTTAAAACTTCTAGAAATATTAACGGAAATAAGGAATGAGTAAAGGAAAATAAATAAAAACAGAACGTCTGAATTAAATAAAAGGATGTTCGATATAATGTATATTTCGTTTTATTTTTAAAATCTGAACGATGCTTTATTTTTATCTAGTTTCCTAATCAAAATTATTAGAATGAGAAAATAAATACCTGACAGCTTCTTTTACCGGCGATCCTGAAATGTTTAATGTTATAAAACAATTTTAGCGTCTTTGACCTACTTTATCTTTTTATTCGGATACTTGTGGTTATCTTCTCCAAGTTCAACGGGAACATTAGAATAATCTAGAATAGAACCCAGATGGAACCAAGAAGTCGGGTTGCTATAACCAAACAACACGGATGTTGAACCAGTTACCATGGTTTCGAACCAAAAAAACCGGATAGAACCAAGGTTTATAACCAGAGTGCCCGGATAGAACCTTATTGCATTCGGAATTCTCATGACTTTTTATACTTTCAACGTATTATTCAAATCATTCATTTATTTAGTTATTTATATATAATTTATATACAGTATAATATAATTTATATATAACATATAATTTGACGTGACTGGGTATTCATACATCCCGATATTGTGTTTTTTATTTCGGGCGTTCCTTGTGCAGTATGATCCAAAGGTACAATTCAGATACAATACTGATTGCTTCACTGACTAGTAAGCCCTCGCAGGGTGAGCTCAGTGACTTTTAAATAAGTCGTTGTAATCATGGAGACGTTGGATAAGATCTAGACGACTGTCATTTTTGTTTTGGTATTATGTTCCGGTATGTATTTTGATAAGTTGACCGTCTTCACAGTGGCTGCATTCAGGGCCAATATGGTCAATTGTGCAGCCCTCTTACCTCTATGATGAAGTACTGGTTGAGATTTCTTGAACATTGTATTAAATTTAACTATGAAAGGAAGCATTATCAGGATCGAAGTCGTGAGACAGTAAAATTATTTTTTAACACCACGGATAAAGACCCTCAGATATCAGTCGGCACGACATAACACTTCCCCATCTATAATTGGTGTTTGATAATTTGCAAGATGTACATGTTTCACAGTTGAATAAAAAGGGACTTCCTTGGGTATAAGGTCCATAGTTTGACTGCAACAATGGCCAAAACTGTGACCGAGTAGTCAGCCATATATGGCACCAAAATGATAAAAATGAAACAGTTCAATTGAAAAAAAACTAACGACCAAATTTATAATAAAACAATGTACGCAAAACAAATATAACACACATGAACAAACGAAAACAATTTTTTAAACTACTAGATCCTGACTTGAGACATGCATTCAACATTGTTCAAGGTTGTGTGCCTTTGTTGCATGTTTAAACGCATTGTGTAGGAGCAATCCCGTCCATTACCTGGGACAGTGGTGCAAAGACCAAATCAGGAACAACTTATGTAGAACCTATACAAAACAAATACGAAAAACAGCAATAAGCAGGCTCATGATTTAGACAGGCACACAAAGTGTGACGGGGGTACCCGTTTTTGAAGCAAAACATAAGAGCAAACTATACAAACCACATCGACAAGGCGGGAAAGCATAACAACAACACATACCAGAAGTGTAAGGGTTTCAAACAATTCTCACTACAAAAAAGACACACAGTACATATTTGAAATTTTGCACAGTAACTGATATCTATTTGAAAACAAGAAATAAATAATTAAAAAAGCATGTGTCCAAAATATCAATGAATACACACCCTACACTTCGTATTATATGTATTAAGTGTAAGAACGTTTTTAATTGTCAGAGAAAAAGTTAACCTTGTGTATTACCAAAAACACAGATCGGCAGATGTTGCCTTTGTGTACACTTTCGAAAAGAGCGGACTCATTTATTCCATGACAATTAATTGAATTCATGACAGCTCGCCCCGCTGGCTAATCGCCCATTTTTTACAACTCGGCCCACGTTTTTGAAAATCGTCATAATTTTGACTACAAACTCGCCCCACTTATAAAAGAAGGGTAAACACACATTGAATATATATGACTGATAACTCGCTCACTCGATGTTCACTCGATGTTCTTTTATGATAATTTTGATAGTAAAAAATCCTAATGTTTTTTAAATGAAATTTCAAATGCATGATGGAGTATGCAGTAAGATAATCGGATCGGATGAACACACTCGATACAGACTACAAAAAGGTAAAAATATCAAATGACTGAAAAATAGTCAACGATAAATCTTACGGGCGATAGATCATATCATTATGATACAGTACACTACAAAAAATAATAATATATTACAAGTTTAAATGGGTGCAACAGCACCATAAAATAACAATAACATGAACAAATGTTAGATTTTTCGGACAGATAAATTGTATCAGTTCTTATTATAAAACAATCACAGTCTTGAAATATACATTTTTTTAAGCGAACATCAGGGACGCTGGATAAAATTTCAAAGGCCTCACTGTGACTTTGAGGTGAACAAGAACAATAACAGCACTGTTCTTTTTTATGTGCATATACTGATTCCCATATAGTTTCTCTTCTATATAGTATATGATATCGGGCGTATTGGCGAGCGGATATTAAATTTGGCACTTAGTGTTTGTAATCAACGGTTCCGATAACTTGTTACCGAGATTGAATTTGTGCGTCTGTCATTAATATGAAATTGTTTTCATATATTCTTTTATAGACTTAGTAACTTAGTTATTTATCAAGAACATTGATGAAAAATGGTTCATATTTTGTGCTTTCAACAGTTTTCAAATATTTAAATGTTCGTTATAGACTTAAGTGCGTAATTCATACAAAATTTAGTCATCTCTAGTTTTATTGCTAGATTTTCATAATGTTATAGGTGTCATCATATCAGAGGATACATTTTTGTTAAGCATAAAACAAGACTAACTCTGAAAATAACAATACTACATCACGCACGTATACTGGTAAATGATATTTTCAAATGTTGGAGCTCGAACTTTAACATCTTAAAACAAAACAACATATTAATATAGTATTTTTCTTTAATGTCATTTTTGAAAACGCAATTCCGTCGTCGTCGTTGTTTGCGGCGCCACAAATATTCAGTCTGTGGTTAAAGTTTTTGATATTTTAATATGATCTTTCTTTAACTAGCCTGCGTTTCAACAGAAGCTTGTTTATGATCATACGATAATATACAGAAATAACCTTTGTTAAACAATATAATTGCTGTTTTGTTCCGTATTTTGGTTACAAACCGACTTAGTTTTTTTGCCAGGAAACATAACATTAACTCTCTGGTTAAAATTTTTAAAGTTTTAATACATTTCTTAAACTAGCCTGGATTTGTATCTTTGGACTTGTTTCTGGTCTTTCCGTCTGTTCGTCCGTTCGTTTGTTCGTTCGTCCGTCCGTCTGTCTCGCTTCAGGTTAAATTTTGGGTAAAGATAGTTTTTGATGAAGTTCAATTCCAACCAATTTGAAACTTAGTACACAAGTTCCCTATGATATGATCTTTCTAATTTAATGCCAAATAAGTTTTTTGGCCCCTATATATGGTCCACTGAACATAGAAAATGATAGTGCGAGTTTCAGTTCAAAGTTTTGGGTTAAAGTTTTTAGTTAAGGTTGTTTTTGATGAAGTTGAAATCGAAACAACTTGACACTTGGTACACATGTTCCCTGTGATATGACCCTTCTAATTTTATTAACAAATTAGATGTTGAATCTTGAGGACAACTTCTAATCCTGATGAGTTAGTGTATGCATAACTAGTCAAAACGTGCAATTTGTTTTATTTTTAGTATGTTGTTGTTTGTTTTTGTATTTATCTATGTTTTTTTTGTGGTTCCTTTCTCTTTGATATTTCGGAAAGTTTTTTTTAAATACATTTGAATCTTTTAATGAATATCCCCATCTTTTTGCTGTGATAGTTTCAATTTGATAGTTGAGGGAAATAATAACTTTTTGGACTTCTTGTATAGTATGTACATCTACATAATTTTGGAATTACTCAGATATATCTTTCTTTCCTTGGTAAAATTAGAGACCGCTCTGCACAAGAAACCAAATAACGCAGAAATTAACAACTATAGGTCATCGTATGGCCTTCATAAATAAGTAAATACTATACCAGATAGTCGACTATAATAGGCCCCGAAATGACAAATGTAAATCAATAAAAACGAGAATTACGGGCTCTTGACTTTAACCAGTTATATACAGAATATGGCAGGGTTAATGCATTCTACATTTATGTTGACAGTATCATGTGCAAAACAATTTTTAGTTTTCATCAGACAAAATATGAATTATTTTTAACTAGACATAATTTAAATGTATTTACCAGATACAGAAGGAAGCACGCCATCCGTCAAAAACAAAGAAAAAGGCGACATTATTATTTGTGAGTATTTGTGACAAATAATGAAAGTACAGTATTTCACTCAGATGGAAAGTAAGTAACGACTGTACAAAGTATATCTCTAAATAAATATGTATCGTAGGAGACTAGAAAAAATGTCGTCAATCGATTGAGACAAACAAATCTGGGTACGAATTAAAAGCAAAGGAGACACATCGACTTTAAAAGGGAACCCGAGCTACAATAGGAACACTGACGTGATAAAAAAAAACAAACGCCAACAAACATTGAAACGATCTACTTAATAACAATTGGCGTATTTCTTACTTGGTACAGGATATTTTAAGAAAAGTGATGGTTTGAAATATCATTTACTATTTTTTGTTAAAAAGTACCATGGTTCTATTCCAATATGATCACGTTTTAGAAAAAAAAATAATTATTTATTTTCAGCAATTACAATTTGGGAACTTATATTCATTATCATCATTATAATTCTCAGTCTGATTATTTAATTTGGACTGTCACAAAAGTATAGAAAAAGACAAAGAAGGACTTTGATAAGTCCAATTAATCATGATGAAATAGAAGCACATGAGATCAGAGAAGTTGAAGATAGAACTGAAAGTGTTTATCACGAAATAGACGAATCAGCTATGAAAACTTTATCACCTACACAATCATTCCATCATTCGTACTTAGAAATAAGAAACAGTCTACATAGCACAATACACACAAAAGCAAAAAGCAGCACTAGTTTAGCACGTGTAAGCTCTAAATCTAAATTAAAGAATGGCCAACGTAGATACAAGTATCTTGTCTTAGGGAGGGATAAATCCTACTTTGTAAAGAATCACTCTGATTCAAACAAAAAATTCTCTGAAACTGATATTATCAAGATGCTTGATTTCTTGATTGACAACATATTTGTTACGTTCGGAGGACGTGTTTTTCAACAGAATGTCGGCATTCCAATGGGAACAAACTGTGCCCCTCTACTCGCCGACTTGTTTCTTTATTATTATGAGGCTGACTTCATGCAGGAACTTCTTAGGAAGAAAGACAAGAAGTTAGCAATATCCTTTAACTCTACTTTCCGCTATATAGATGATGTTCTTTCACTAAACAATTCAAAATTTGGTGACTATGTGGAACGCATCTATCCAATCGAACTAGAGATAAAGGATACTACAGATACAATTAAGTCGGCTTCATATCTTGACTTACATCTAGAAATTGACAATGAGGGTCGGTTGAAAACAAAACTTTACGACAAAAGAGATGATTTCAGCTTTCCAATTGTGAACTTTCCATTTCTAAGTAGCAACATTCCAGCAGCACCTGCATACGGGGTATATATCTCCCAATTGATACGATATTCCCGTGCTTGCATTTCCTATCATGATTTCTTGATAGAGGTTTGCTGCTCACAAGGAAGCTATTAAACCAAGAGTTCCAAATAGTGAAGTTGAAATCATCCCTTCGTAAATTTTACGGACGCCATCACGAGTTGGTTGACCGTTATGGAATAACCGTTTCACAAATGATATCGGATATGTTCCTTACGTCGTAACTACAATCCCCTTCCCTTTCATGAATATGACCTACCGAATTAGACTATTTACCGGATTTGTAATCACATAAACAACACGACGGGTGCCACATGTGGAGCAGGATCTGCTTACCCTTCCGGAGCACCTGAGATCACCCCTAGTTTTTTGTGGGGTTCGTGTTGTTTATTCTTTAGTTTTCTATGTTGTGTCGTGTGTACTATTGTTTTTCTGTTTGTCTTTTTCATTTTTAGCCATGGAGTTGTCAGTTTGTTTTAGATTTATGAGTTTGACTGCCCCTTTGGTATCTTTCGTCCCTCTTTTAGTTCGACAAACAAGTCTTCGAAGACAACGACACAGTACAGAAGGAAGCTCAAATGATATAAATAGTGCAGTAAGGAATGAATATTCGGATGGATATCTCCTGCCAATAACACGGTCTATTGCGAAGCTTAGGACATTAAAAACATTTTCTGAAAACCGGGAAATTATGTTTCCAAACATTGAGAAAATAACAAGCAAACCAAACGATGAATGTATAAACAAGGAATCTACCAATATAGGTATATGCAGATCGATGAGCTATAATAAACTTGTGTTGAAGGACATAAGAACCACGAGGATCGATATCGTGGACAATCCGACTTACTCTGAGACAGTGCATCTGAATCCCAAATACACAACATTGTCGCCAAGGAGAAGAACATTATAATTTGCGAAACAGATAACGCAATTGTAGTATAGGTTAAATAAAATAATTTAAAAAATGCATACTAAAGTTTCAAAAAACAAAATAAGTTGTTGTACAAGTATTTCTATCTTTCAATTTAGAAATAACGATATTATGTGTAAATCGTACACCCGATCGTAAAAATAATAACTTTAATAATTGGTTTAGATGTGTTAAACGTTAAATAATGTTAAATAAAACGCTATAAAACTTTGATCAATCACCTACAGCTGAAATCTATACTATTAAACGAGAAGACCTTATTTTGTGTGTCGTTTCTCTTCTTTCCATAATAAATTAGTTATCAATCATGCCTCTGTGTTTTTGAAGCTACCATGCATAGTTGCATTTGTCATCTATTCTTATGATCATTCAGTTTGGGGTATTTTTGGAGAAAAACGAAAATAAAGGCTTCGGGATATTGTTTCAGTCATCAAAACCAACTTTTAAGTCCTACAAGATTTCCGGTTTTAAACTTGCACATAATTTTCATAAGGGTACTCGGGGACAGGACAATTATTTTCGAGTTAATAGAGACTCTCTATATAGTATAGCAGTGATAGCCGTGGAAAATTTCCTGTAGGGAATATATGATACATGATATATTGAGAATTCCTAACGGAAAATACCCTTTAATCCAGTGACTGAGTAGAACAAGTTCGGTCCTTCACCATTTAATGATAGATCTTTGTGACATAAACTAGAATTTTCATGATGAAAATAAAAACAAAATGGCGATCAACTTATGACCTACCGAATTATACTATTTATCGGATTTATTATAACATGAGCAACACGACGAGTGCCACATGTGGAGCAAGATCTAGTTATCCTCCCGGAGAACCTGATTATCACCCCCATTTTTTTGTGGGGTTCGTGTTGTTTATTCTTTAGTTTTCCATGTTGTGTCATGTGTACTATTGTTTGTCTATTTGTCTTTTTCATTTAAGCCATGGCGTTGTCAGTTTATGTTCTATTTATGGGTTTGACTGTCCCTCTGGTATCTTTCGTCCCTCTCTTATAATTTTTCACAAATAACTTTCCGATTTGTAGAACATATCATATTGAAAAAGGCAAACACTTGACACTATGATATAATTCTGTAGTGCTAGTTCTGACCTTCTGTTTTTGTTGTTCTTGACGTTTTTTTGTTTTGTGTTTTCCGTTGCTGTATTAGTACAACAATCGACATAAGGTGTAGACCTATATATTGTCAGATCACCAGATAAAATACCCCAAGTTTGTTTTCAGTCATTCTGTAATAAGTAATAACATCGTGTTAACTTTTAGGACCTTTTTGTGAATATTATATCACTGATTTAGAGTTTGAAATATTGAATGGAAGTTGGTATTTTCATTCTTCATTGGTGTTGAGGTCACTTTTGATATATCATTTATGTAAGTTTTGTTTATCTTGTCATAGCTAAAATTTGGAGAGTTGAAATCTCCAAAACTTGGTATAACCTTAGTATTTATAAGTTTGCTTATCAAATTTTCAGAGTCTTGTTATAAATTTTCGTTCGAAAAATCTTGTCGATATTATTCGTAGATCTAGGTTATTGATAGGAGATCCTTGATTGAAAATTTTTTATTCAGTTCATAACATGTAAAGAAACGAGACGATTTACAGCTTGTCAAACTGGTTGAAGACTGTGTGTTCCACTACATATATCACTACAAAAGTAAATCAATCGAAAAATACCAATCTTTGTCTGAATTAGCATGATTTTTTCTCAACATTCTCTCTGTGTCTGAAATATTTTGGAACATTCTTGACAAATTTTGACATTATCAACATTGTCAAAACATTTCTCCTCACTTTTTACGTCATCTGATAAGTGTCCTGATTAATCTCGACAAATTCTCGACTGTCTTGAATTTGTCTCGATCAGTCTTAAAGCTGTCTGAATATATAATGACATTGAAATGTATTGAATTTTTACTTTATTAATACCCATATTTTATTAATAAAAATATTTACATTCACAACTTTTTTTATTGTAATAACAGCATTTTCTATAAAGAGAAGTTAAGATAATGATATATATAATATATTGGTCACGATTTGTGAAGCTCAAACTTGTCCAGTAAATGAAAGACACAATTCAAAATGCTCAGAACATGTCAAGCCCTAATGAAAAAAAGAATGTCGAGATCCTGTCTTAAAATTTCAAGACAGTATTCAAATATCGAGAATTTGGAAAGAAATGTTTTGACCATATTCACAACATCGATAATTTGTCATGTAATTTAATCAAAATTTAGTATGAATTAGAAATTCCCAACATTTTTTTTACTTTTGGAGAATTTTTAGTAATTGTTCATGCAAATTGAGACAAAAATTGGTCTTTTCAGACTTTTGGAAATTGTCAGTGTATATGTAAGTGTTTGGTTATTCAATGTCACTAGGTTGCTGTCTGATATCCTTTATCACTTGATCTGTATGACCAAATGATGATAATGTAAGATGTATTTGCATCAGAATCATAATAGTAGTAAATCTAACCTTAATAGTTCATTTCTGCTAAGCAATAAAACGATAAACACAACAAAAGCACAAACCAAATAATTTATATCAAGTCTGACCCTCCGTTTCGTAAGAAAACCATGTTTATGTTATTTATTATATATATTTAATTAAATTACAATCTTCTGTTCACAAAAAGTATACACAAATGTATCATTTTTCATTTCCAAAGAGTGCAAAATAAAGACTTAACTGAACCTTCATCTTCAGTCGAAATAAAATGAACTCAAACTTTAAACTGTATTTGCATTGTCTAGAAGCTCGACAATACTACTGAATTCATTTTCCTTTGCAATGGCTACAGGAGACTTTCCAGAATTATCGGTTTTATTGATTTTTGCTCCTTTATTAAGCAATATCTTAACTATTTCAATATCACCATTGAAGCATGCTTTATGAAGAGGAGTTTTACCAAATAAGTCTTTTGAATTTATATCAGCATTTTTCTCAATCAGTACGTTAACAATATGTGCATGATTATTCATACATGCAGTATAATTCCTTTTGTATTTGCCCAGTTGATATTGGCACCATGTTCAAGTAATAAATTGATTATATCCGTATTCCCATGTGTGCAGGCATATTCTAAAGGTAAACACTTGTCTTTATTACATTGCGCCACATTTGCATTTGAAACCAAAAGTGTCTCAACCACACTTATATGATTTTCTTTGCAGGCTAACATAAGGGGAGTAACTCCATCTGAATTCGAAATATTGACATCAGTCTCTAAATTCAGTAGCATCTTTACTATGTCATTATTACCGTTTGCACAACTGAAAAAAAGAGCTGTCCATCCATTCTTAGTTCTCTGTTTGTAGTTGACATTCTTCTTCAAGAGAATATCTACAACATTTTGATGCCCGTTAGAGCAAGCTTCGTGCAATGGTGTCACCTTATGTTTGGTTTTAGAATTAATTACAGCACTGTGGTCAATTAACAAATAAACCATACGTTCATTTCCATGTCTACATGCTATATGAAGAGGTGACTCGATTGTTTTCTCCTTTACATTTACGTTCGAAAGATTTTCTATCAAAATAGTTGCTATTTCTAAAGCATCTTTCTCGCAGGCCGCATGCAGCGGTGTAGAACCGGTTAGTGTGCCTTGATTTATATCCGCTTTGTATTCGATAAGAAGCTCCACAATGTCTTTATAATTCCCAGTACATGCATAATAGAGAGGAGTTCTTTGTAATATGTCTAATGCATTTACATTTGCTCGAGCAATTATTAGCAATGAAGCTGAATCCACCTGTTCATTCATGCAAGTTAAATGTAGCGGTGTCAATCCATTTTTGTCTAGTATATCAACATCAGATTGATGGTCAAGCAGTATCTGTACGATTGGTGTTGAACCAATTAGACATGCTATGTGAAGAACACTTTTGTGTTCCCTCGTCGTATACGTTTTGTTGATATCCACCAAGTCACCCTTCAAATTGGTGAAATACTTAACGACTGAAATTTCGTTCTTTTCACATGCATAGAAAAAAGGTGATACTTGGTCCTTGTTTAAGATGTGAACATTTCGACTATATTCAACAAGACATTTGACTGTTTCAAGATGACCATTCAAAGATGCCAAGTGCAAAGGTGTATTTCCCATCTGCCCGATCAACAATTCGTGTGTCAATCATAATAAAATGAGAAACATAATCTTCATAACCTAGCGATGAAACAACGTGTACAACAGCAAACAAACCATTTGAATTCGTTTTCGACGGAATTTTTTTTCTAATCTTATTGAGGTGGACTAACCATTTTTTTTTTGAATATTGTAAAGTGATTTTGATAATTTCCAAAGACATCACTATACTGTCCTTTGGCAAGTTCGTGTAAAATAAGCCTCTTCATGTTCCGATCTAATTTTTATGGCAAGAACGGTCTTTTCCTCGCCTACACATGCCAATCGTACTTGATTCATGAACACAGCACTTTTACAGTAATTAAGTACCGATATTAAAAATGTGTTTGCAATGCAATAAAGAACTACAGTTTGCATATTTTCATGGATAAATTCGAAACAATCGTTATCAACCTTAACATATGTGTCAGTCAAAGCAACGAGATGGCTTATTATAAGTTTTTTTGATGGACGTATTTGAAATCCAGATTCTCTAAACAGGGATTTTATCAACTCTTCATCTTCAATGTCATTAAGAAATGATTTTTTGTTGATTTTTTGTTTTATAGCAAGCACAGCAAAAGACATATAACGTACTTGTGATTTTTCCTCGTAATGATTGATTTCTTCTTGAATATATTAAACGGGCATGGCAAAAAAGCTTTCAATTTCATCAACGTTCTTCGATGAAAAGTCCGAACATAAAGAGGGGAAAAAAGTAAACATCATTACACTTTCTCCATTTAATGGTGCTACGTCACCTCTGTCGATGTACGCATCGAAGATTTTTCGTTTTTCTGTCAGAGTTAATCTCAACTCTTTTGTATGTAAATTGCATAAGAGTGCTGAAAATCCAAAACGTTCATATTTTTCAGGATGCCAAATAGACTTTCTGCAGGTTAGTATTACTTTAGTTTTATCGTTATTAATTAAAATCTTTTGAATGAGTGGACCTTCTTTTTCCCATGCAATTGATTCAGCCTCATCTAAGGCATATTTCCCAATGAAATCATCAATGATAAATACTTGGTGTGTACCTGGTATATAATATTGAGTAATGTCTGATGGCTGTCTGGCAGGCACAATTTCATAATCATATTTATCTCTTAATTTAAAGGCAGCATAGTAAGCAAAAGCTGATTTACCTGTCCCCGTTGGTCCTATAATAGTAACTACCTTTTCTGACCTAATGCGCTGACATACGTTTTCTGCGGCATTTGTTACAACAAAGTTATTACTAAGTTTATTTCTCCAATTTTGTATTGTTTCTTCTTGCAATTCTGTAGAGTAAAAGGAAAAATTTAGCAAATAGCATTAAGAAAAACATGAAAAAGAATACGAAAAAATAAACACAATGTATTTTGTTGAAAACAACGTTCTCAAAAAGAAAAAAAAATGTTATACCACCGTGTGTCCATTTTTAAGATATCTTGTTACATTTGTATAAACGTGACGTATTTATGTGAAATTTGTAAGTTTTTTGTTTGTTTGATAACCTGACTATTTCACATCGGTCTTCCGATTCAGATTTATTTTTGAATGCACAACATTTTCACAAAAAATAAGATAATATATCCCCAAAAAAGTACTTCTCTTGACATTTCTGGCAAATAATGTCAACAAAAGATATCTATATATGTCATTGAAGAGGCGTTTAAGAAATTCGACGGATATCTATTTATTTCAGTTTTTTAGACCGACTATATCTGTCTTTTAAACATCACAAACATGATAAACTTAAACTCATTGCATCATTTTATTTTTGTTCTAGAAATGCGGTTCATATTTACATGATTGAGATGTATTGTGCTTAAAGTTACCAGACCGATATCTTTTAGTATCGAGCGTTTAATTGGTTTACTGATGATAAATAAAATCGCATCAAGTATACTAGTTTGTAATTGTGTTCGTAAGATGCGCGTTTTGTCTACATAACTCACCAGTGAAGCGTTAATCACAACAGTTAAAAGGCCAACTGAATAACATATACATATATAGATGAAAAGCATTAAAAATTGAAAACTCAAAAATGTTGTGTTAAATATATATTGGAATATAATAACATAGTTGTTTCGAATAAGTAAACAATTTATCATCGGTGAAAAGACAGAAACAAGTGTAAAAGAATACTGGCACGTCAACCAGCAGTGGCATCGACCTAATGTACATAGATGTAACAGCAAATTCCGCATAATTACTCTCTTAGTTAATTGATGAAACATATCTGAGCACTATCTTTTACAAAAAATGTCTCATCTACTAAAACAAATTTACACAATTGAGAAACTTATTGTTAAACATATGCATGTTTATTTCTTTAATAGTAATCAAAGGTACTATGTCTATAATTTGATACGCAAGACGCACGTTTCGTCTACATAGGACTCATCAGTGACGCAAAACAGTTTGATAGCCAAACGAGTATAAAGTTGAAGAGCATTGATGACCCAAAATTCTAAAAAATATTTGTACGTACACTGTGAGGTGTGAAATGATGTATGATTTCTTAATTATGACAATCACTGAATGTTTTACCTTTTACATGGTACGGAACTTTTCCTTTATATTCTTCGAGTTTGGTTATTTTTTCCTTCAATTCCTCTTTTTCAAATTCAATGGCATCAATTTGTTTTTCAAAACTCGATTTTTGATTGACTATTAGAGAAACCAATTTTTCACCAAATTCATCTATCGGAACTGTTTCCAAACCTACAAAATAAAATGTACGCAAAGACTGTCGTAAGATTTCTGACTTGTTTTCGTGCATCAGAGGCAAAAAAGAACCGAACAATAATGTAATACAAAGTTGAAGTCTATGTATAACCACAAACTATCTGACGTCATACATTGTTCTCTTTTTTTTAAACCCTCGGAATATACAAGCAATGAAGCTGGTAGCTTATTTTACTAAAACTCAAATATCATCAAAATGATTTTTTTCGGGATAGAGCAAGATATGAGAGTGAATTTTAGTAACATAAACCGTCTATAACATTTACAGATAATTTTATACTTAAGAATAGAGACAACAGATACAAAAGTACAATCAAACGCATAAATCGAAAATAAATTGACAACGCCATGGCTACGAAAGAAATAGACCACAATTGTTCCGGAAGATCCTGCTCTATATGTGGCACCTATACTGTTGCTTATATAAGTACACAACCGGTGATTAGTCTAATTCGGTAGGTCACATTCTATGGGAAGAGGACGGGATTGTAGTATCTAAAACGGGAACATAGCTGTTGGCTTCTGTCAAACATATGTTCCAAATGTCAACCATCTCAGGACGGTGTCCATGAAAATACGAAGAAATGTATTCAACACATTTAATAGCTTCCTTTCCTTGTTAAGAAAATCATGATACGAAATCCGTATCAACTAGGAGGTATATGTGTTCGATGGATTCAACATAGTCATAACATTTTGATTTATTTAGTAAGAAAATATCTTCTTTATCATGTTTATATTGGAGCGTCAAGTTTCGGGATACTGATAACTTCTTTTCTTATAGAAGAGCATGATTACGTCCCATGGGTTAGCTAAAAAACACGTGCATTTATTGCGTATCCTTCTGTTATTAGGAATTTGCATTATCTTTCAAATACGTAGCTCTACGCCTGTTAGAGAATTTATACGTTCTATTTGGTTTCCTCTATTTCATGAGTTTTTTTATGAAAGTAAAAACAGATTTTTTTTAGTGTAATTTTCAAACTATTATTTTCAATGTTCAACTTTGGTCGATACTTTGCTTTTTTACAGAGAGTTTACGCTGGTATCATCACCTCAGTGGTCGGTGATTTGGTACGCCTATGATTTATTATTTACTTTTTCTTTTCGATTATCCTTTGATCTATTGATATAGAATTAAATACTAAAGATTCAAACACTATGAGGCAAAAGTTAACTTTCGATGGATTTGGTTATTCGTTAAATTGAGTGTACTTTTCTATAATCATAAAGCTCGTCATGTGTTAGGTTAGTATAAAGATATGTAATTGTTCAAAAGCATAATAAATCAGTTTCAACTTAGAATTATCTCTCCATGTGTTAGGGGTTTACACACCATTTGCTTTTAATTTGTATGGGGTTTAAGAAATGTTGATAAAATTAAACTCGTGACAGGCCTTCCAACGAAACAAGTTTAAAGGGCAGTTCTTTAACACTTTGTATAAGAAAACTGAAATTTAGAAATATAATGCGAAAACCTTTTGATAGGAACACTTAGTATATAGACAGAAGGTTTACAATTCATCAGGAAAAGTTTACATTAGATAATTTTGGTAATTCGTGTAGGTCTCGTTTGATCATACATTTTCGTATTGGTTTACGTGTTCATAAACTGTTTGCTTTCTACTTTTTGGGTATGAACAATTTGTATTAGAGCAAATTTAGAAAATCTCCTTGGACGCAAGACATGTATCAAGTTTTATATTTCTAGCATTGTATTCTTATTAAATAAAGAATTTTAGCTGATAAAAGTCAACTCTGTATAAAATTTAACAGGATGGACTTTTAAATGCTTATATCAAAAGAAATTCTGAGTTACAGAAAGCATGATTCTGATTTTGAATAAAAGATAGTCCATAGTGTTGACAGTGGGTTACTTGCCAATATTTTGTATACCCCTTCCAAATTTATTTCTCCATGTTTCATGCCTCAAATTGCAAGTTTTGGGGAAAATTACACTGTATAAAAATTTGATTTCAGAATTTTAAAGGAAAGTAGTGATTTGGTCCAGCTGACAAAAGGTTAAAAATTAGCACTTCGGAAGCTGTCAAAAGATTTCAAGACGCCCTAAACATTTTGAGTTAGAGCCGATGAAATTTCGTTAACTTGGATATAATTTGTCCTAAAAGTAGTTCAACAGACTGTAAAAATTTCATTGAGAAAGCGCAGGTGGGTTTTTTTTAATTTTCATTTATATGTTCTAAAAGAAATGCACTACGAATTAATTGTCGTCTCGGACCAAGAAGGCTACAGGAGCTGGTGGTTTTCCAGTAAATATAGTAAAACAATGTAAATCTTATATTGCATCACAGCTAACAACTCTTGTAATTTTCTCAATAGAAATTAATTAATTCCCTGATAAACTTTAAGAAGCCCTTTTCACCCCCTTCATAAAAAGAGTGACCCATTATTAAAAACAAATTATAGACCAGTAAGTGTCTACCCATATTTTCTAAAATCTTTGAAAAAAATATTTAATCCATTTTTTGTGTACAATTAGACGTGGACATAGATGTCAGACCACACTTCTAAGAGTATTAAAATTTGGCGTGAAGCTTTCGATAAAAACCAGTACATTGCAGCGGTATCTTTCTAATGCCCCACAATATCATGCTAGATAAATTATCAGCATATGGTTTAACCCCCTATGCAGTTCCTCTTTTAAAGTCCTATTTATCTAATCGAAAACATTAAAGTAAAGTCTCTGTTCTGAGTGCTTGGGAAGACATCCATAAAGGCGTACCACAGGGTTCTATACTAGAGCCATTGTTGTTTAGTACATTTATAAATGATATTTTTCTTTTTTTTTAAATGGTAGTCTATACATCTATGCAAATGACAATAATTTGTTTTTCTGTACTCCAGATTTTGACTTCTTAATTTCAACTTTGGAAAATCTGAGTCCAAAATACTTATTGAGTGGTTCGGGTGAATAAAATGCAAGACAATCTAAATAAGTTTCAAGTTTTGGCTGTTGGCCTAAAGACCTTTGAAAAAAACACCATGTATACGTATTCAAAAATCGAACCTGACATGTGAAAAAATACAGTAAAATTATTAGGTTATCAGTTAAATTTTGATGTTCAGCTCAAAATGTTTTGAAACGTTAAGGCTCAGTTTGGGATATATTTAGTAAACTTACTTTTTTTTGTATACGAGGATTTAACCAGCTTGTACGATGACCTCTTACTTAACAATAAGCTGCCCTCCTTGCAGATCAGACGAATACGAATAATAATATTGCTCTAGAAAGTTTTAAGATTATAATTAGTATAGCTCATGCGTGCTTATACAATTTGGTGAATGTACAAAAATCTAAATACTCTGTTAGGTATGTCAATATTCTGGAAATTTGTATTATAGGTTGTTTTAAATGACAAATTATATACTTATAAAAATAGATGTTCGATTTTTTAATTTTATAAAATTTAAGATCGTTATACTTGGTTCAGCATATATTGAAGTGATTTATTTTAACATTATAATCATACTGATTAAGGATATCTGTTATTCAAAAAATTTATTGATAATTACATTTAATGTTTCCCTTTTATGATTGGTTGGGCGTTTAGAAAAAGGTGTCTAAAAACTGGATCAGGCAAGTTATCATGGTTATGTCTGGTATTTAAATACCACTGCATGAAATGATACGTTTACAAAATTTATTCTCATATTAAATTTCTAGTTTTAAATTTAACTTCTGATTTACGAGGAATTATTTAAGTAGTTTATGAAAATTTAATGCTTTTGTTAAATTTCAAATTTTCTTGAGTTTAATTCCGATATACGGGTTATTAAATTTGTTAAATATTTGAAAAATAATACCAATTTAAATTTGTTTTTTAAAAGATTTAAATCTAGTTTATCCTCATTAAACTTTTAGTTTACAGATAGGTTTATATTTTAACAAAACTACTAATATAAGACAATTTAATTGAATTTAAATTGGATTAAGTAACAAGATTATACGAACGTATTTTTTTCAATAAATTTGAAATTTAATGCCAGTTTTCGTAACGTGTTTATATCTTGTTTTATTACACAGGACTACTTCTCCTTCTTCTTCTTTGTGTCAACAAGGCTTCAATACTGAAGAATACATGTACAAAGTAAAACCGAGCGTTATTAAGAAGAAGAAAAAGACAACATTACAATCTGGCTTATTAAATTGTCCAAACTGAAAAAAAAATAGAAAGTTTCGTTGCAAATATATCAACAACTTACGTCAGGAAATATTCAAATTTTGAATATCCCAAAACTTTTCACAATGACAACCAATGAGGGGTATAGTTAAACCAAGATAAAGGTCGTTCTCGGATTTCCATAGATATTTCTGGTTATTTTTCTCAATAACAGAAAATACTAAACTGACACAGCAAATGACAAGAGCTTAAATAATTGCTTAATTTCATCGTTTGTTTTTATCGGTTTTTTTTTTTTTTTTTTTAGAAATTATTCAGTTCTGATAAGTTTCACAAATAAATTTATTGAATTACATATGTACAATACAATACACAAATAGAATTTTTTTTTTTTTTAAAACAAGCAGTTTTGATTATCCCCCTTATAATAAACTAAATATATTTTGACATTTATGACATTTTAATTACAATTGATAATATTTATAATAATCATATATAAACTATTTTTCCCTCAACAGTGTACTGTCTCAGGTATTCGTAAATATCGTTTTACTTTAGTAATATTTATAGTGGGATACACTCTTTTTGTCAACAATATCTGTTTCAGAGGAAAATATTTGTTTTTAAATTAAGTTATCTCCCCTAACATTGCATTGGTAAAGCTTACAAAATACATATGAAATCTGTCTTCCTCTTCATATTTAATACAAGTTTAAGAATGGATGGATAATTCTTTATAAATTTAACAAAATTTGCCGCACACTAGTATAAAAGGACACAATAAAAAAAGTTAGAGCTGTTTTAAGCGCAAATTTTTGAATATTCACGAAGTAAATGGGATTTTTTTGTATTCCGGTTGTATTTGCTCCTGACTCTTTCGTAATTCATATTACGAGTTTGTACAACATAGTTCGCGTTTCCGTAAGGTCTAGTTATGAGGGCGCATTACCCAGACGGGTTAAAATACAAACATAGTTTACACAAATATGCATACAACTATGACGATGTGGTATGTTACGGATGGATAACCAAGCAATAACGAAGCCGTACAGAAACATACATGTATATAGATACATTCTTTCTGTGTTAACATGATATATACCCATGTATATTTCCAGACATTTATATACCAAAATGGAAACCTATACCTATTATAATGATTTAATATGCGCTACATTGTCATTACCTCTTAAAACAAAGCTTATAGACACTTGGGAATTCCTACAGTCTATTTGTGATGTCAATTGGGTGCAAATTTCAAAATAATGCGGAATATAATGTGGTTTTAACCGCAACAAAATAAATACTAACATCAGACACTTAATAAAAAATAACCTGCTGGTAATCTGTGAGGAAGGTATTGATTGGTCTGTGTAAGAGTTTTCCATACTTTACCAAATTTTATAATTTCAAACACTATAAAAAAAAGTATTGATCGCTGACCCTTTTTTGAAGCTTGAGTTTGCAAAAAAGTATCAGATGAAAGGATAGCTTGTAAAATATGTTTCGGAAAGCAAAAACGAAACAATACATAATCACCTTTCTCATTTTCATAATAAAGTATAAGATGCGGCCGTTTAAGACCAACTAATAATTTCTATTACAATTAACAATGAGCAAAACTTTTTATAGTCAGCTATAAAAACCCGAAATGACAAATATAAAACAATTCAAACGAGAAAACTAACGGTCTGATTTATGTACAAAATGTGAAAATTCCTTCATAACATGAATTTTCTTAATTATTTGCCTTGTATAAAACAATCCCGATTTAAAAATTGTAATCAATGAAAAGCATTTTCTTTTTAAAAAATAATTTGGACCCCAACCAACTTTAATCATTGAAAATTGGCAACGGCAGCATAAGAGCACGTATTTCTTTTTCAAACTTGATGCACTTTTTATGAAGTTTTTTGTTGGAGATTTTTGAAAATATGCTATTTTTAACTTTTCCATAAAATCGGGATTGATGTTAAGATTGTGGACTTACTTAAATACGTTAAAATAAATGATATGCATTATAATGTAAGTATAAGTCACTGTTTAAGAAAAATTAAATAAAACCAAATTCTGGGACTAATATATTGAGTTAGAATAATAGTCCCAGTATTAAAGTGTTGATAAAAAAAGATTATGAAAAGAAAAATAGCTGGCGATATACTACCTACATCTTTCACATAATCAAAGACAAATCAAGAAGCATTTGAGCATTAACATAAATTGAGGGAGCGAAATTACCAAATTACAACAAACATATACAGTATAAACGTGTAATTGGGGAAAAGAGACAGAAACAAGACACGAAATATTTACAATTTTACTAGCAAAGATAGGAGACGTCCTCTGGCAGAGAGAACATTACGGTGACCCATAGTTGTTAATGTCTGTGTCATTTTTGGTCTTTTGTGGATAGTTGTCTCATTGGCAATCATACCACATCTTCTTTTTTATATTGCTTAATTTTAAGGTTATAGCAAAGACAGCCAATGTGATATGTTAACTTGTAAGCACGCTCGTCCTAAGAGTAAAGAGGTAAGCCTCAGATTTGTCCTACATTTGTTTCACTCATAGTATCAAATTAAGTTTTAAAGTTTTAAAACATTTCGAAGAAAAAAAAAAGCCAAAATATATACAAAACAGACTTTTTATTTCATTTTGTAACATAAATTAGGCAGTTATTTTTCTCGTCTGAATTGTTTTACATTGTCATTTCGGGGCCTTTTATAGCAGAATATGCGGTATGGGCTTTGCTTATTGTTGAAGGCCATACTTATCGTTGTTTATTTCTGTGTCAATTTGGTCTCTTGTGCTCTGTACTTTAAACGGCAATTTCACATGAGTGGTATATAAGGTCAACGTTTAAAACTTTTCGTGGAACAACGTCAAAAATCGACGTTTTATTAGGAACGTCGTGTAACGCTAAGTGGAACGAATACCGTGCGTAACGTCTTTGCTATTGACTTGTAAATTTTATAATTAAAAAATAAACAAAAGTTGTGCACATTTACAACGCTCCAGTCTTATTTTTATCAGTTAACTGCATAACTTCAAATTAACATGTCATTTAGATTAACCCCATGCAGCTACATATCTTCATTCAATGAACATGATCAGAGATAAAAATAGATGTTAATTCTCACGGTGGGTATGGTTGTCCTGCGAGAGAACGTACTGTGCTGGTGATTCGGTCCTGACGGGTGCTGGTGATCAATGAAAAAATGTAAACAAAGACGAAAATGATGATTTTTGACGTTTTCACTCATAAAAAATGGAAGAAAACAGTTGAGATTTTTCAATTTCGTTTCTTATGGGTTCATATATAAACCATTAAAATATTGACCCTCTAAACTGTTTCAGTAAGCGTAACACAAAAATGCTCATTTTCAGAAAATCTCGAACTGAAAAAATAAAACAAAAATGCTCATAGAGTCCGCTTTCTATACCGCAATCCACACGACAAAACAATTTTGTGAAAAAACATTGCAATTTCTTAAAATTTAGCATTTTCTCAATTTATGCATGTCCTGATACTGTGCTGGTGGGTCCTGTCATTGTGCTGGTGGGTCCTGATACGGTGCTGGTGATTTTGGATAAGAAGTTGGTCATATTTGAAACAAATGTTACAAAATCAATAAAATTGGGCAGATAATTGTTGCCAACAGGATCTATGACTCCTATTTTAGCTCTTGTGCATCCATTTGGCTGTTTAATATGTGTTTTCAAATGATCTTAACTTGTATTACATAATAACATAAAAGGGCAACATCTTTCGTCCAATATCAGATAACAATATATAGTATCTAAAATAAGTTAAAAATTCCACAATACTATATAATTCATTTTATGTGTCAATTTGTTCGAAAAAAGTCGAAAAGAAGAGAGTTTAAGTTAATGTCAATGATTATCTGTCGCTTTCTAGATCTATGCTTAGCATTTATTTCAGATGACATGGACTCCTCACTCTGATGACCCTGCTGCCTTTCATAACTTCATCCGTATACATATATTAATAGATAAACGAAAGGCTGCAACTGGTATTTTTGTATTTAAAATGATTCGTTGTAACGAGAATATTTGTGGTGAATGGAAACTGTGAGGGTCAAAATCTTAAATTGCTTATAAATGTTGCTGGACCTAGTTTCGTTATCTGATCCGAATTTTCTGAAATGTGCAAGGTAGATAGACATTTTGATTTGTTTACTCGGTAATGAACCCTTGTGTTGATCCCATGGTAAACATAACAAAAATCTCTGTACAAAGGTCTGTGAATTTTCTACAAAAATAGTGATTTTATTTTCACTAAATTCTCTTTTTTCTACTAAATACAATAATGAACTATAATAAACAATAATGCTTTGCAAGAAGTTTCCCCTTGATATATGCACATTTCGTAATTGACATTCTCATAAACCATACACGAAAAGATAAAATATTGATATAAGTACTTAATTTGCATCTTTGAACCCCCACCCCGGCTTGTTTTTTAGGAGCCTGGGGTGTCTAAAAATGGTCGATTACAGACAGCCGAGTACGCATTTTACTTTCTAGGCGTGTTTATGTTTTTTAAATATAAATTAAGGCTACATTTTAATATAATAATTCTATGAATTCACAATATAAAAAAATGCAGAAAAAAAATGAATGAAGTGAAATATCTTAGTAAGGAGTCATAACTACAGAGATGGTGTGTTTGACACACAAAACTTAAAAGCTTAGTGATATTACCAATATTAAAATAAAAGTGTATTTTAGTTGGGTATTTTTTCCATTTACTCATTTTCAATTATAATCAAGGCACATTTGATTTTTATTCATGAAAAATATTTAAATATAGAAAAGTAGGACACATTGTTCACTTCCTCCCCCGTAATTCTTTATCAAAAATATTTATTTTGAAATGAAAAAGCTAAGAAATCTTAGGTTTTTTAGTGTTTTCTAGGTTATCTCGTCTTCATTCTCTGACATATTCTAGCTTGCCCTTTCATAAAATAGTGATTTTTTTAGTGTTTTATCGAATTTTCGAAAAACAAATACCTGATAACCGCTTAGACAAAAAAAAATATGTTGGAAAAATCTTACAGCAAGTGATTCTTAATAGCTATAGCCTCGGTCACACCTTACCGGATAGCTCGAACGGACGCCTTACGGATAAAAAAAAAGTTATCCGTTGACAAAATTTGTATCTGTTGGGAGTCCGTTGGTGTACTAACGAACATGTAACGAATGCCAAACGGACACACAACGGACACTGAACGTTCGTGAAACGGATACGTACCGGACAGAATGGACGTCGAACGTACATCCAACGGACGAGTACCGGATAAAACAGACACCACTATGGAAGCGTAACGGATAAAACGGATGAACAAAATAATCTGAAAATTAAAGGCAATAAACCATAAGAAATTTCAATTGGCATTTGTCCATTTTACATCCGGTAGTCATCCGTTTTATCCGTTATCCTTCCGTTAATATCCGTTTTACATCCGTTTTATCCGTTAGGCGTCCGGTAGACATCCGTTGGTGAATTGGTCTACCGGATCTCCAACGGATGCATAACGGATACGTAACGGATACAAAACGGACGAGTACCGTACAAAACGGATGCCTAACGGACGTTCAACGGACATTTTATCCGTTGGACGTCCGTTCAAAGTTTGAACATGCTCAAAATTTTCCACCGGACAGAACGGACGTCAACGGATAAAACGGACGCTTAACGGACATGCAACGGATATGGACGGACGCCTAACGGATAAGAACGGACGTCCAACGGACATGAACGGATTGAGAAAAAGTTATCCGTTAGGCGTCCGTTCGAGCTATCCGGTAAGGTGTGACCAAGGCTAATATAAGATACATTTTTCTTTTACAATCCACCTTTAAAATTTTACGGGAAACTATTCCAAGCTTTCACTGTAACCTCGCTCTAACTTATCCCCCTCCCTCCCCAAAAAAAAAACACCAAACAAACAAACCCACAATACTATTGTCATTCTTATAGTCAACCCTCAATTGTTCACAAACAAATGTGTTTTAAGCTGCTAAAGACATGATTCAAACGCTCAGAAAGTCCTTTGTTCTATATTTATGCAAAACCTTTCACATTTTTATTTTATGGGTTATTGTTGAAGGTCGTACGATGACGTATGGTTGTTAACACATACTTCCTTTGGTTTCTTATGGAAATTTGTCCATTGACAACAAACATACCACATCATCTACATTATATTAAGTATTGTATAAATTACAACGTATTTTGGTGATCTTGCAAAATGATCGTAATCCCGAAAATCGTAAACATATTTTCTTATCTTAAAAGGGGGCAAGAAGGGTTCCATTAACAGGCCAATAAATAAGATTACAGTTAATTTCATTTTTTTTTTAAATAGGGGTATTTTTTCTCTCATAATAACAGTAAACAGATTCACAACAATGTCAATTTCAAGAAAGCAGACAACAGCTAATTAGTAAACAACAGTACAGCATCAATGCTCTTGAATATATGCCACTTTTAATTAAAATATAAAAGCACAGAACCAGGACATAGGAGCACAGAACCAGGACCGTTTTTCTTATCACCAGCACAGCGTCAGGACAATTCCGTTTAACGAACTTGCACGACTTTTGCAATATAATATTGTTGTAATATACTTTGCATGGTACTTATGACACATCAGAGAAAAATTAAGCAACAAAACAGTCGTTTTATTGCCGTTCTGATACAATGTAAACAAACCCACCAGCACAGAATCAGGACCCACCAGCACCCGTCAGGACCAAATCACCAGCACAGTACGTTCTCTCGCAGGACAACCATACCCACCGTGATTCTGACTCAGATCTTTTCTTTACAATACAACCTATAAAAGAAAAAAAGGGGGTGGGTTATAAGATGAAAACTTATATGTAATTTTAAATAAACTGATGTGTTCAATTTTAAAGGGTGAATGTGAAAATAAAACTTATAATATATGTCCAACAAGAATGTGTCCCTAGTACACGGATGCCCCAATCCCACTTTCATTTTTCTATGTTCAGTGGACTGTGAAATTCAGAACTCAAATTTGGCATTAAAATTAGAAAGAGCATATCATAAGGAACATATGTACTTAGTTTCAAGTTGATTTGACTTGAACTTTATCAAAAACTACCTCGACCAAAAACTTTAACCTAAAGCGGGACAGACGGAATAACGAACGAACGAACGGACGCACAGACCAGCAAACATAATGCCCTCTACTATCGTAGGTGGGGCATAAAAATGGAATCCGTTGTTTAATTTTCTGCAAGAAGGTAACACCTCCCGAAACGAAAGCTTATTTTTATAAGCTAGAGTTAGAGGAGGTGATAAGGTCTCTGTGCAATGCTAGGCGGTGTTGTTGTAGAAGTTAGAAACAAAGTACAGGTTCCAGCTCCGGTGCCAGGGAGGAAGTTACGAATCAAATCTACTCTAACATCGTTAGGTTGATTTTCTAGGCACTTTCTACATATTCTAAGGCCTGGCATTTCTTAATCATAAGAAATCCGATCGACAAGGTATAATTTGCAGTTGTCACTACACACAGGCAGACATATATTTATATTTATTAACAGTGATTATACGGTTCTTAAAATAGATTAGCATCCTGTAATTATACTGAAAAGATGAGTAGATGATCATTTCTGTACACTAAAAATAAATGCTTCGTGTATTGTTTCAAATCGGCGGAAATGTCATACGCTCATCATCAGCAATACATAGTTCGGACGAGTTTGAAAAATTAATCTGGTCCGATCAGCCTTTTTAAAAATGTGTTATAGCTTCAGAATACGGATCAGTTTCCTTAAGGGAAAATTGCATTGTAAGTAAACTAGCTCATCAGGATTTATATTTTGTATTACGCCAGACGCGCGTTTCGTCTACAAAATAGTCATCAGTGACGCTCGATTCCAAAAGAGTCAAAAGACCAATTAAATTACGAAGTTGAAGAGCATTGAGGACCAAAGCGCTCTCATGTCGACAATTTTTGACAGATATTTATTAAAAGTATATCGTTTATATGAGCAATGTCTAGTACTAGTTTGAAATTCAATACTGGTCACTTTTCTTTTACCGTCCGAACCATTACTGACGATTTATCTCTGATATAAGTTTGATACACAATTGGCAAGAATTTTACATGAGAGGGCTAACTAACCAGATGGAATGACAGAAACACGGACACATTCGGACGCCCAAAAGTTTAATGTCCACCACAACGTATATGTAGTGGCGGATCCAGGGGGGGGGGGGGTTCCGGGGGTGCGCACCCCCCCCCCCCTTTATTTTTGCCGATCAATGCATTTGTATGGGACATATGTTTTGCACCCCCCCTTTGCCCTGGGTGCCCTGGGTTAGCACCCCCCTTTCGAAAATTCCTGCATCCGCCCCTGATATATCGCGTAGTGGGATACATTTAAGAATTAAAAAGAACAGTGTTGACTGCCAACCTTCCCACCAAAATATATATAAAACTTATTTTATTGACACGATTACTAATAAGAACTTTTTTATACATGTATATATATATGTACTAAATTCCGAAGTTTTCAAAAATAAATTCCAATTATATCATCCCGTTCACAAAATATAAAAGTTATATCATACCGCCCATATATGATTATCACAAATGCATGTCCTATGGCGAACAATAAGGGGATGGGATTGGTTCCAGCAAACACATATATACTATGTAAACATGTAGCTATTTGAATGTGCATAATAAAGAATATGACCACATAAAATGTATTTACTTTATTATTTATACTTGTAAATAACTTGTTTCCCGGGACTTCTTGTGTAAATAAGAAAAATATAATTTCAGAGTTTTATATTGTAAAATGTACTTCTTGAGTATCGGGACTATGATATAGGTGTGCTGCTCGATTTTGGTGTTTATCGTTGCAATTTCGTGATTCTAATTGTTTGATGTGAAAATATTCTCAGGGCAGTCTTTTCTAAGATTCATAGTCCAGAGTCTTCTGATTACTGATTGATCGAATTACCTTTTGCTGAGTCAAAGTGCCGGTGTCCTTTTTAACGTTTTTTAGCGTTTAGAATATTAGAAGCAAAATGCAGTTCTTTTTTTTCTTTTTTACCTCATTACGGAACAAAAAACGATAAATGACATAAAGGCATGTAGCAAGTCAAGATACACCTGAAGCTTGAAACATTTACAGCCATATGGTACAGCAAATTTGTGCATAAGGTTATGGCCTAAGTCTCACCTAACCATCTTTATAAAAATACAAACACTCTTGTTAATTGTGAATCTTGTAGATTTGTAAATCATCAAACTATCAACATATTTGCACACACCCTTTCCCCTTTTTAACGCTTATAACAATCGAAAAAAAAAATCAAAAACGAACAAACAAACAAACAAACAAACAAACAAAAAAAGGAAGAAAGAAGTTACTTAGAACATTTGGAACAGTTTATTGCAGGTAATAAATTGATATTAAATATTAAATTTAATGGCAATTACATATGAATAATTTTCAAATTTACGAAAATTTAACAATATTTAATTTAGTATATAAAAAGTTTATCTTAATTATTACATTTGTAAACTTTAAATTTAATTCACAGTAAATGGTTTAAATCAGAAAAATAAAGACATTTGTTCTGCTTTAAATTTCTAATTTTATTAAATTTACTTAAATTTTCCCTAATTGAAATTTCTCATTTAAATAGGTTTACTGTAATTTAAAAGAAAATAAATTTTAGATTTATACAACTTTAAAAGTATATGTAAATTGGGTTTATTCTTAAAAGTTTATTGGTTATAGTAAACTTAAAGTAAATACGGTGTAAATAAGATATTTTCAAATGGATTATACTAATGATAAATTTTGAAATTTTAAATATATATTAGCTTTTATATGGATATAATTTTCTAATAAATGCATCATTTCATGCAGTGTACATTATTGTTATTTTAAAATTGCTTATCACACAAACAGATTATTATCGGAAAATTACCACATCAACAATATATTTATTGTTATATAGGAACATAAAATTTACTGAAACAAAAAAACACATTTCTTTATGATTACTAAGCATTGAACACACTTCTTAGGTTTAGTGCCAAAATAAATTGTATTATTTGTTCGAAAACAATATATTAAGAAACAAACTTCAGAGCTTCATATAATTATCTCGAACGTGTATCATACTTAAAATATTATTGTGACAATTACTTTGATAAAGTAACAAACCTGTGTGTTTGCGTTTCATTCGACATAAACAAGGTTGCAGGATAGGTAGCGCCAAAAATATTACTGCAAAAAATATTTGTATAAAAATATAATGAAAATCATATAAAATCTAATGATATGACCCATACTACATGTACTATACACGGTTGTGCATAAGATAATATCATTTACATATTTAAGCAAAACAGGATTCGCCACTAAAGAACTCGACGTACATAAGTTGAAATGTGACAAAAAGGAGTCGTGAATGAATTGAAACAAAATCATTCAAAGGTCAGTATCAAACACTTATTTATTTATGTCAGAAATTAAACATCAAGATACATGACAGATGTCTGGGTTCAATTAGTTTATAAGATCTAAATACTCCTGCTTGATATCTACTAGTCAACACAACAAAGACGCGTGTTAGAACAAGCAATAAAAAAACAGACTACGGTAAGACGATTAGTATTGTAAAATCCAAGTACAGTAAATACAAAACTGAAATGTTACGAATTCATTATACATGTTATAACGACTTCAAAAAAGTACTTAGAGCTTACAAATCCAAAAATAAATCATAACATCTTACATTTTGATAAGTATCAATGTATTAAGTATGAAACTGCATCCTCAATGTCCTAATTAGTACAAGACATAGTATAGACACGGTGATGTGCAATGTTTAGAAAAAAAACACATTTCAGAACATCAATACAAAACACTGAATATTTGTTAATTGTATTCAATCTTCAAAGTTTGATGAAAGTTTAAAAAAAACCCGACACTAATAATTTACAAACAACATATTTATAACAAGCATTGCAACGTCTTTGAATTCAACATGAAAGATTTCAAGAACAAATACAAAAAATTATCAGCTTTTATAATATCATTGTACATGTTGTACTTTAAAATAACTGCAGTCATTCTCTTGGGTGTGTGTATCTGATGCGATTTCACTCTCAGGCAATGTAGACTATTTAAATAATAGTTCTTGAAAAACTGGTCATTTCCCGTAGGAAATTGGTATTGACTGCGACAGCGATAATGACCTCGCCTTCGGCTCAGTCTTTATCACTATCTTAGTCAATACCACTGTCCTGTGGGCAGTCCATATATCACGATAATGACCAGTATTTCAAGAACTATTATGTTTATTCTATTGAGAAACCATGTTTTGGAAAATTCGCATAATTTCAAAATGCCTGAAGCAAACTCGCTTAGTTTTATTATTTTTATTGCAAAGAGTGAAGACCAGTCGTAGTAAAACAGGCTCAAGTAGGATATACGGTACTATAGTTCCGGCTTTTGCAATAAATTAATACGCGTATGTATTCATGAATAATAAAGTTAAAACTGTTTAAATTTTACATTAAACTGAAATAAATGAGTAATTTACATGTTGACAAGTCGACAGGTTGACAATTTTAAAAACGTTATGGTTGGAATAAGTGGTTGACAGGTTGACAAGTCGACAGGTTGACAATTTTAAAAATGTTATGGTTGAAATAAGTGGTTGACAGGTTGACAAGTCGACAGGTTGACAGATTGATCAGTTGATAATTTAATATAATAACAAGTAAGTTATGGTTGACAAGTCGACAGGTTGACAAGTTGACAAAATAACAGATTGACAACTTCAGAGAATTTATAAAGTGTAAAATAGTATTATTAGTGACTGGTAGACAGATCGACAAGTCGACAGGTTGACAATTTCATTTTGAGAAATGTAAAATGTACAAATGGTAAACAGATTGACAGCGAACAGATATAAAAGTTACAAGTCAATACTTGTAAAAAAGATTAAAAACTGAAGTTAATTTTATTTTACTTAATGGATGATGTACTTTTATTTACTTGTTTAATTGTAAAATTAAACCCTTCAACCTGTCTACCTGTCGACCTTAACATTTGTCAACCTGTCAAACCTGTCAACCTGTCAAACCTGTCAACTTGTCGACCTTAACATTTGTCAACCTGTCGACCTTAACACTTATCAAACTGTCAACCTGTCGACCGTAACACTTGTCAACCTGTCGACCTTAACACTTGTCAACCTGTCAACTTTTAAACTTGTCCACCTTTAAAGTGTCAACCTGTCGACCTGTCAGTCTGTCAATTTATGTTCATATAAACCGATTTACTTCTAAAGTTAAACCGATTTATTACTCTGTTCTTCCGAAGGAACTACAGTACCGTTTATCCTACTTGTTTTACACCGCTATTCATTTTAGTGCAATTTTCAGTTTATGAATACTTAATCAAATTTTCTAAATTTTATAATTAACGAAAATATTATAAACAATTCAGCAACTTAAATATAATATTGAAAACAGCGGTCATTATCAGACGGAAATCAAGCCCAACCGGCCATTATCATGTAAAAGTTTGTTAACGACCGGTTTTCTGGTCCGTTTTATTCTGTTAATGACCGATTGAATTTATTACTGAAGAATAATGAATGTCATGTGGCCCCTTTTTATCCAATAAAAGAAGCTTATTCTTAACCGATATGAAATAAAATATAATTTATTACTAAAATATTGTGTTTCATGACCAGTTGATCTTGTATTGAATATCATTTTCTGGTAACAACAGTTCGTCATTTAAGGTGGTAGGCCTTTCGAATAATGTCTACACAATAAGGGGAGTAGGGGTTCATGCATCGACTGTCGAGGTTTTATAGTATATTGAAAGTGACCAGTTTCGGAGTACAATTAAAACTGCGGAAAAGACTAGTATGTATATTTATTGTTGTTTTTTTTGCGCATGTTTTTTTCCAATAAGAATAACTTTTCAAATGCGAGTTGGAATCAGATCGTAACGAAACATTGCAACGTCATGGTAATATTTGTAGTCGGAATGTAATTTAATGGTCAAACTTGTAGATTTTTGCCTTGAATTTTTTGTTTTAATTACTGCAAAAAAATGGCCAGACAATTTTTTTTATTTTTTTTTAAGACTTGAAATACATTTATTGAAAATCACCTGAATATAATTTACCTTGTATAACCCAAGGAAGTATACACAAGGGGCCCTGTGTTTACAATGATCCAACGTCCAGGGATAAACGGTGGACTCTATTATAAAAAAAAATCTATTTTATATTTTTTCCATACATAAGTTATACAGTCACATTAATTGCATAGAATTGAGTTTGCGTATAAAATAGTTATAATATTCTAACAGTAAATAAAATACATCAAAAGTCCCCCAAAAACACACTACAATCTACACAATAATTTACCTATACTTATAATTACATCCCAGCTCTTTTGTTCTAACAGGGGTGATCTGAACCGGATCACACCTACCAGATCACCCCAGTTTGAGTTTCTTTGTCATGCATGCTTTCCTTTGTTCTGTAACATTTTGGCGGGAATGCCAAATCCACTATAAAACTTATAATTAATTATACGGAAAAGACTATCTATCAAAGTTCATGTCGAAAAAATCCAGTGTATATGCTGGGATTCGAACTCAAGACCTTTAGCATATCAAGCCACGACACATTCCACTACACCAGGACGACTGGATACGAACTATCAGTAATTTAACATACTTAAAGGAAGCAAGATATTTTTATAAGTGGGGCGAGTTGGCAGAGCTGTATTCATTGTGGTTTTAACCCTTTTCGTTAATAAGTGACTTGTCAGACTGATTGTTCAAATTGATTTTACACTTTTTCAAATTGAGCGAGTCGGTAAACAAGAGTGGGACATTTTTTTTATAAAGTGGCGATATAGTGTGGGCCGATTTGCCAGTGGGCGAGCTGACATTATTTGATATCTACTCATCGTGTTCGGGGGTCATTAAGGGTATACATCATACAGTAATATATAAAATATATTATATTGGTAATGTGGCGTTCGCAAGTAGATTTTATGAATTGTAAATAGTTTATCGTCTAATCTAAAACAGCTGGGATGTAAAATAGTTATCCCATTCGGACTTGGTGTGTCAGTGTTAGATCACCCTCTGGCCTCCGGCCATCGGGTTGATCTTACACTGACACACCGCGTCCTTGTGGGATAACTATTAATTGACATTTAATTTTTTGTACTTTTAACACCTGGATTACATTGTTGTGTCGGTCAGTGATTTTATAGGTCACATGCTCGACCTTGTAAATTCGTGTATTTTATATTGCTATCGTTGGATGTATTATGGTCTAAAACGGAAAGGAAAGTAAGTACAAATTATTAAGTTACTTACTAATGTATAAGATTTATTATAAGTTTTATTTCAGCTGCAAAATTTTCTTTTTTTGGAAGATAATGATTTATCCATAGATTCAATTAAACTGCCCAGTTCCCGTTTTACATATGACATCAATTGACTGGAAGTAAAACTTTTAGACTGATATTTGATTATATTCCTACATTTCCAAATAATCCATTTAACTGTATTCATAATCGTATTAGTTATGATATTGTACTGTTTGTTGTAATCGTACATTCCTAGTATGATAAGTTCCTCGCTAAATGTAATATAATATACTGTGTTATTAAGCGCATCAAAAATATGTTCCCAAACAACCATTATAATGTTACAGCTGTAAAAAAGGTGTGTGAGAGTTTCGTTTTATGTTTTACAAAAATGGCATTTGCCATTATTTGATTTGCCGATTCTAAATAGTTTTTGCTCCGTATAGATAATGTTATGAACAATTTCCCATCTAATTTGATTTTCTTTCATAGAGGACATACTTTTATTTAAATTTATCCAAAATTTTTTTCACGGTAATTCCGAATTATACTGAATATTCCATTGTATTTGACAGTTTGGAACTAGATCTAAATTTAACGAATATTGGATTAATTGCAAAGATATCTCACTTGGGATTACTACTTTATTCTGTTTATCGTAGAATTCAAATGTATTTTTAATGTAATAACCATTGTTGGGGGTTTGGGATCAACGTGGACGTTTTTAGTCTGTCCTTGAACAATTTTGGAATAGCTAATTTCAGCTTTGTTCATTCCGAAATCCAGTTTCTATTACCTTTAAGAATATTTTATATAAAGTTGTCGCTTTTGATATTTTTCATTTCTTCATCCCAAATATCTTTTATTGTATGAATTCAACTTTTTCCAAAGTAAGCGAGAAAAATAGTTTTTTTGTTGTATTAAACTTTTATGTTTCAAAAAGTTGTTGGTTAAGGATATCGTTTTTATTTATTGGACTTTGTATACTTAAAAATTTTGACCACGTTTTAATTAAATCAAGATAGTATTTTGGAAAATGTTCCATTTGTAATCCTCGTAAATCCGAACACTTTGCTAAAAAATTATTACAATTATATTTGATATCAAACTTCTGTAATCACCATTTGGCTATTTTGTTCCAGTTATCGGTTTTTGATCTTAAAATCTTTTGCATACTTTTGATTTGTTAAAATGAACGAGTCTATATTGATCATACCAATCCCCCTTCCTCTACTGGTAAGCAACACACGTCCCCTTTAATTAAATTTACTTTTCCCTCCCATATAAAAATCAACATGACATTGTTTATTTCTGTTTTATATTTTTCAGGTATACCTCGCATTTCGATTTAGAACACTATTTTAGATATAATCAATTATTTTAATATTAAGACCCTGCCCTTCAACGTTAGGTGGCGAGATTTCAAAACCTCAAGACACGCCTTAATCTTCTTTATTTTTTCTAACCATATCGCTTCTATATCAACACTGTATCCATGCATGACTCTCAATGCTTTAATTGGTTCACTTGACCACCTATTTTTTTTATATTTTGGTGTTTTATTTTTCCAACGACCCATATATACCCCTGCAGTCTTTTCATAAACAAAAGCTTATTCAAGGAAAAGGGTAATAGAAAAACAAATTCTGACCCAGTGGACACAAAGCAACATACTAGTATAGTCATGACAGTGTAACATATACAAGCAACAACATTTTTGTTTAAGGGCTAGCTGAAACACGTCTCCGGTGCGACATTGTCTCGCTAAGTTGATGACCCATTTGTGGACTTCTTTTTTTTTGTTTTGTTCTTTAGTCGGGATGTTGTCTTTTTTACACATTCTACATTTCCATACTCAATTTAAGTTTTTTGTCAACAAGGATCTCATTTAACTCTAATGCAATACAATTCCCACTTTTAAAATGCAACCCAAACGTCGTTTTCGGGAACTGGGGATGGATTGTACCAAAAAGGGACATTTTGTAGTTTTTCATTAAACAGGCCAACATAGAAGGCAATTGCGGGGACGACCATACAATTAAATGGAGGATAACCAACATGTAAGTCGTTGGACTCTTAACCCCTGCTTGAAATTGTCAGAAAAGACATCACATTGCCATCAAGCTTTATAGTTATTTATTTATTTTTTTTTTAACGTAACAATATCTTTATTGCATATTTGCTGTAGTAACAATTTACTAAGTTTACAGCTTTAACTTAGTATCCCTCATGTTAGCTTACCTAATAGTTAAGGGAAGCACTATTTGGCAAGGTATTATTTATTCATAATATTAGTATTCATAACATAAAATATTTCACAAAATATATTTGATAAATTATTATGATTATACACATACATTACATTTTGCTTCTTTTTCTCTTTTTCATAGTATTTTTTTTTCCGGAATCAACTCCGTTATCGTTATGATCCGTGTTTCCATTAGTATTGGGCACAGTGTTGTTTTTCGCATGTGAGTTATCGGGTATAGTTTTGATGTGTGTCGTCTAAATTATATAAATATTATCCACTGGATTTAACGATTATATATGGTGAGTTTACTACTCAAGTTTTCTTTAATTATCTACTGATCTTTTTTTGTCGAAATGTATGTGTGTAATTCACAAATAGGTAATTTAAGTGTAACAAGTTGGAACACTCGACATCCGAAATGATACATTATTTTTCCACATTAATTAATAAACGTACGGATACATTTATACTATAACAATTCTTTTTATCTTTTGTAAATACACATTTTAAATATATAAAAAATGCAGTATAATTTACATGTGGTGACTCATGCATGGCTGAACATGCTTACAAACATTGAACATGCATAGTTGAACTTGATTATAAATATTACCATATTTGTCTTGTGTACAATAATCAATTTTGTACACAATATTTTGTGCTTCGTAAAAAGATTAGTCCTGATTCAATTGAATCTTTGCAATGAATCTATTTGTTTTTAGAATTATCTGATTAGTTTTTTTGTTATTAAAGTTGTTTTTCAGTGTAAATATTTTATAGAGTTCTTTTGTACTCATCAAGGGAGTAATTGTCCTGTGAAAATTTTTAAGTCGTTTATAAATTTAACTTTAGTTTTGAATGAATCTTCAGTGCAAAGAATTGTTTTCCAATTAGTTGGTATTGCTTTTTTTAACATATTTATTTGCCTTATCCAATTTTGTTTATATTTTAGTTTAGTTAAAATGATAGTTTCAGAGATATTGCCCTGTTCATCAATTACATCATTTATATTGATAATGTCACTTTTTATCCAATCTTCAAAGTTTAAACATTTTCCATTAAACCGGATATTATCATTTCCCCACAAAACTTGTTTTCTAATTTCAAGAAAATTTTTAGGGTATTTTATAGTTATTAACGAATATAAATATGAATGTTGTTACATTGAAATTAGAAGTCAATAACATTTCCCCGAATTCATCAAGTAAAATATATTAACTTAAACAAGGTGTCTTGAATATCGGAGAAGTCCCTTGTTTATAAAACTAGCTATGTGATCTTGTCCTCGACCTTTACTATCAATATGGTGTTATCCTTCCTAATATAGAATACATGAATTTGGGATAGATAAGTACCGTGAAACATCTTATAGTAATGTGAATTCACACTCAAAAATAAGAGAAAACAAACGACACAACGGTAAAAGGTCTTTTAAAGGGAAACTTCGCAAAAAAATCAAAAATTGATATTATGTCCATTCTGTATAAAAATTCTCAAATTTATAGATATTAAAGTTTTATTCCGCTAGATAAGAGATCACCATCGATTTTAAATTTTGAGTATCAATTCTCTGCGTTCCGCCATTTTGTCATCTTCTACGATCAAAAATCACGATATGTCTATAAACCACAAAGGACCAAAACTACAGTAACCGATGTAGTCGTAATTGCGTGTCGATATCTTGTCAATCGTACGGTTGTTTTAACTGACTAACTAACTTGATACGGAAAATGTACTTATTTTTTTTTAAATAACCATAGTCTGTTATTTTTAAACTGTTAATATTGGAATTAATTAAAAAGTCAAAGTTCAAATCATAAATAAGTGTTCCGTGAAAATTGTTTTCGAAAATGTAATTCGTTCATAATTCTTTAAAGTAATAAACTTTATTCAAATAAATTCGGATCTTCCCTCATCTGATCACCAGCATGGCTTAAGGTATTACTCCCAAAGGTATTGTGAGGGGTGTGAGGTGACACGTCCAGGTATTCAAGCGATTTCCTGTCAGGCTTGCAAGTTCATGCATCGTTTCACTTCTGTAGGTATTGATCGGTGTACATGGCCGATAACTTATAACTTTCCATTTTGAACTATCAGGTTTATACATCTCTGTCTTGCGTGTCCGAAAGTGATATAATATACTAGTCATTACTTAACTCATACGCTTGTTTATAAATAACATTTCTGGTGTAAAGAATATTATTTATAAAAATATTATTTATAAAAATATAAATAATACATAAAAAAAAGATTTGAAGAAATAAAAATCTATTTACATATTTTTTCCAAGGGTTAATTTAGGAAAATGTAATATAAACTCGTTGTCAATAGTAAAGGACAGATTGGAACATACCAGAAATATTGATTTTAAAAAATGTACGCATTTGCCGACGATTCGTTTATACGCCTGGATAGAAAGTTACGGAACTATAGCGCAATTTAAATTATATACATGTATACATTGAACATAAGAAAGAAACATACATTTTGTGTAAATTGGGGTAAAAGTTTTGTAAATAGACTAGTCCACGTATGCCAACAGTATGTAATCAACGAATTCGATAGACTATTGTATACCAAAAGAAGAAGAAGAAGAACGAACTATACAAATCAGTTGAAAAAGGCTTTAGTTAACTCATCAGATGGATAAAAATACAAATACTATAAATACAATTGGAAGTTTTCGTTTTTGAAATTTGAGAGTAAATGATGTATCAAACGTTCAAGAATACGCATGTAATATGTGTCACTGGATAAAAAAAAATTATCCTCAACACCTACTTCCGTATGGGACTTCCCCTTTCAGTGACCTGCAAATTTAACAGATGATACACTTTCTAAGATTTATATGTCCAACAACGACCCACTGCTCTACATGTGTTACTAACAGCCTTAGATAGCAATTCTTTTGTTAGGTCAATTCTCTTTCGTACAATACCAGAAAACACGGAAAATAAGTTCTTTAAATTTTGACTCTGGAATTAATACCATTTTTTCGTGCGACAAACTTTATTTCTGGCGATGAGCAGACATGGGCGGAAAACAATAAAAAGATAGGTTTAATATTTGTTCATTCATTTAGCATGTATAATATGAATATCATTTAGTACACTTCGGTCTATACAAATGCAAAATATACCATGATGGTTTGATTTCGTCAAACGATATAAGAGATCTGACAAATAGATTATCACTTCGATATTGCAAGACACCCATTTATAACTTTGCACTTTTGCATACCAAACTTTCGCAAAAAGATAAGTCATTTGATTAAATAAGAAGTTGTGATTTGTTTACTTGGGAGACACTTACCCAAATGAAGTGGCTTTAAGCAGCTATATAAGTCACGGTATGGCATTCAACAGTGAACAAAATTAAAAGTATATTGTATAATTCAACTAAATGTGAACATGGCTGTGAGTTAGTACGTCTGGAGCTCTCCCTCTATGACGCTTGTACCTCGGAAAACTTATACAGCTTGTTTCAAGAACAACCGGGTTCAGACAAACTGTTCTGAAATCGATATTGTCACTACTGCATTCACCCAATTCAATATTACCATCAAAGAGAGTAAATTCGGGGCAACAAAGACATTCCGTCAATAACGGCATAACTATGCATTTAGTACACGAACACCAATCCGGTTGTGTTAAACTGGCGAGGGTTGCTAAGGATATCTTGATTTCGGGAACTTTCTGCAGCTTCCATTTTATGGAGCTCTTCTTCGGTATACTCTGGCTCTAGTGCGTACCCAAATTGATTATACTCGTCAAAATCTGCCTCTCTTGACCGGACTGGAACCACTGTTAGTACTATCGACCTCTTTTTTTTTTTTACTATCAACCTCCGAACAAGACATTTTTAGTTACGATTTTATGATTAATTTTGGGACAATATGTATTAGATAAAATACAAAGGTAACAAAGAAACAGGCCGGTAACAACCGTTGCCGGATAGTTTTTCTGCACGAGTAGTCAGGTCAAGGTCCGAGGCGATAGCCGAGGACCTTGACCTGACTACAAGTGTAGAAAAACTATTCGGCTGGTTGTAACCGGCCTGTTTCTTTTGTTACTTTTGTTTTTTATCTGACTTGTACGACGTTTCAAGTAATAATACTTTAAGCAAGACTAAACATTTGAGAAACTTGGATAGCCATAAAGCAGTAAATGTAAGTTATAGTATAAACACATTTTTTTTTCTTCATTTCCCTTCAACCAAGATTTTTTCTCAAAAAAAATCAGGAATCTAAAAATTTAATAAAAAAAAAGAACCATTTCAAGTAAAAGATAAATGTTGTAGTACACATTTAAGTCTTTTTAAAATGCAACTTCGTAAAAAAGTAATATATTAAGGAATATTTTAGTGGTAAGTAAGATAACGTTTGATTTTTATGAATACAACGGAAAGCGGGGAGGCGGAGGGGGGATGCTAATTCATATTAAAATACACAGGCTGTGATCTTTATTTTTGATGAAAAATTCAGGATGAGCCATTCAATCCCCTCATTCCCCCTTAAAAAAAATCGTAAAAATCACGCGTTTGTTGCCAAATACATGAATTTAACATGCAGTGGTGGGGGTCCCGGGGGTTGGAACAACCCTTTTTTTGAAGATCAATGCATTTAAATGAGGACATAAAGTTGGACCCCCCCCCCCCCCCCCTGTTTTGTTCTGGATTTAGACATGGATCCGCCACTGATATAAATTCGATAACAATATAAAGTTATCAAAAGAATGAATTTCCTACTTCATTAGTGAATGAAATATTTATGAAAAAAATGGATTTTGTCTTAATATTATATATATTCAGGAATATACTTTGATTTTTTTTTGTAAATTCATGCTCGTCTCTAGATCTACAAGTGTTGATCGGGATTAAACACGTGTTACTATATGATCCAATCGCAGCTTACCGCCCAAAATTGATGACATAAGTTGAATGATTTTCTTCTAGATTTGCTTCTTATTTGGACGTGTATTACATGAACACTTTTTGTTTATAGGATCAATCGTGCATTGGTGAGTTGATAGGGATTTTATCTTTTGATATTAGATTTGATTTTTATTTACTTATTTCCTGTCTTATTTTTATTGAAATGTTCACGTCAGTATCATCCTTTCTTTACTTTCAGCATTGTCCAAAATACAATTCATGTCCATATATAAAAGAAAACATTTATTGACCGAATATTTTGCTTCATAAAGGGGGCGGTATGTTCTTTTTTTAGTATATTAACTATTTACTTTTCAACGCCATCACCAAAATGTTTTTGTATAAATTAGCACCAGGGGCGGATCCAGTCATTTTAAAAAGGGAGGTTCCAACTATATGTCCCCATTCAAATGCATTGATCGGCCAACAAAAAAGTTGGGTTCCAACCCCCCCCCCCCCCCCCCCCCCCCCCCCTGGATCCGCCAATGAGCACTATTAACGGTATTTGAAAAATCAGGAATCATTCAAAACATTAATTTGTCATCTGCTTGACCATAATAATTTTTTTCTCATAAAATTTGGGATCAAAATATCTATTTTAGGAGAAAACCATACCCCCCACTATTGAAGTTAAAGAGTGTACTGATGTGAATAGTATTTAACTGGAAATGTTTGAAAAAAGATATTAATGCTAACGTAAATATTTTGTTCAATAAAAAGACAGGAAATAAGTCGGTGAACCAAAAAGTTCAAATCTAATTGAAAGTTAAAGTGCCCATGAACTCACTGATCATGCACGAGTGATTCTATTCATAAAAAGTGTCCGTGTAACAACTAAAAAGAGTCCGTGTATCGTCTAAAAAGAGTCCGTGTAACACCCGTTAATGTACTGTTTTTCTATAGCTCTGCGGGGGGCAAAGTCGTACAAATACACTGTCCTATAGAAACAAGCACGCACAAATCATGAGAGAAATATATGTGAATAAAAGTTAATTGAATTAGCAAAGTTAATATCCTTTGGTCTCGAATGTATGTTAACTAATTAATGTGTTTTTATAGGCTAGCTCAAATCCTCATCCAAATAATATAATCTATATGTAATAATCCCTTTCTACCACACCAAGATTTAATGCCGAGCGGTAGACATATTTAAGGTACTAATTAAGTATAATTATTAAATGAACAAATAGATAACAATAATTAATCATAAATGTGCAAAGATTTAAAAACATTTTTTTTTTCTTTATTCGTACAATTATATTCCGCTTCGGTAGAGTTATCTTCAGATAGTTTCAGATATTAATTAATACATGGGTTTCAAGAGTCTAAATGTAAGTGTTCTCGTACATTTTTTTGCCTAATAAAGACAATCAAAATGATTTGGTAAAGCTATTTCTAATTTCTAAGTTCCCCTTTTTTATGAGACTTAAATCAAGGACAAGAGGTATATATCATTTTATTCTGACACATGAATTAAGTTTCCCGTCTTTAACCGAAAACTGTTTATTTCTTAGTAAATTAATTTATTTGAATTCAAATGAATAATAGCACCAAATATAATTAAATAATTCCACGGCGATCTATTTTTATTTGTCACCTGTATTTTTAATGTGTGTAGTAAATGCTCCCTTGTTTTATAATCCACTGATCCGAATAGACAGTCACACCTGGCAAGGTGTGCCCTAGAGGCGTGGTTAAATACCGAAGTGCAAATAACAATTTACCTTTAAACAAGCCATCTACGAGTATTGCCACAGAACCGTGAATACACACATCGTATAAACCTAGTCATAGCAGAGATAGTAAAAGGTCAATAAGAGTACACCAACATATTGTCTTTACAGATTATTGTACTTTAATTTGTTCACCTTATCAGTCCGAAAATGCATTAATTAAAAATAATTTTATAACTTTTTGTGTTGTCTAAAAAAATAATTCGAATATATACGTTTAACATAGAAAATTTATCTCATGAATGTGTACAATTGCAAGTCTGTGCGTTTTATCTTCTTATTATCGGCTGGTTATTAGATAAAGCATAAGTCATCGGCGCGCTTACGATTACGTTAAAATATGATTAAAAACCAAGACTTTTAATGATTGTATTTTAAATCCCGGCATGCAAAAACCAGGAGAAAACGTCACGACCTACAGGAAGTAGTTAATATTTTTTCATTAATTATTGAATTTCTCCTTTATTACTGCACATTTAGCGATAAAACTTTGTGAATATATATATTATGTCATTATGAACATATTTAAACCATAAGTAAAAAATCGCGAATTTTCCCTTTAAAAAGGGCAAAATCATTCGACCTTAATCGACGTTGTTCTCATTTTCTTCTCATTTTACACAAAATAAAATAATCTAACATTGTTTAATAGAATGCAAGTACTGATGTACTGATCAGATAGATGAATCAAAGATCTGGCGAAAAAATTAAATAATATTCATGTCCAATTTATTCCGAGTGTATATCATCCTATCCATATTAAAGATGATGATATATACTGAGTTCCAATGAAAACGCAGCACTTGTAAATTTCAAATATTAAAAAAAAATATATATATAAATATTTTAAAAAAAATTAATAGGCCACATCAATTTAATTCCTTGTTCGACGGACCCGCCCCCACCTATTTTTTTTTCAAAACAGATTTTTTTAATTTTTTTTATATTCCCGCTTCCCGCATCCGGTAATATAATCATGTCCATTTCCCGTACCGTTTTTTTGTAAATATTATAAAAAGATCTCAACATTTGTTTTTAAAATCACATTCTAACCTTTATATAACGATTTTAAACCTATAAAGCACACCACCACACTGTGCAAATATCTGTGAGAATATTTGTTTCAGAATGAGTGCTCCAATATAAATATATAACAGCGGAAATACCTGTACAGAACAAAACATTGGTTTCTTTCCCCCTGACTTATATTCTCTATCAAAAATGTTCGTTGTTAAAATAAAGTAAAAAGAACTTCTGAAGGATTTGCCTTCAACTGCAATTATATTGTATGCTGACGGCCATACCAACTGAAGGTTTGTGCACCTAAGGTATGGGTCAAAGCCCTGTGTAAAAGGCCGTACTTTGACCTATGTTTGTTATTATCAGGTTGGAAAAAACCCTCCCTCAGACCAGGGGTCATTTTACTGTTGTAGAAAAGAAAATAAAATACTAAGGATTTATATAGTGCTACTATACAAAACCTTTGAAAACTTAGAATTTTTTACTCAAAATGAGGTAAAATACATTATATTTTAAACAACTTCTCTAAAAGAGGGGTCCACTTATTTTGAATAATATTAAACTGTTAAAGTAAATTGTGTTAACATGTTTAAAGTCCAGGAATATTACAAAATTCTTGGACATGTTTTGACCATTTAATACCATATACATGTAGATATTATAGTTCTTTGAGAAAATATGAGCCCTTTTTTACTAAAACGTGTTTTTCCCAAAACAATATATTATAACTTATATTGACCCCTCATAAAAGGGATATTTATAACATTAATGGTTGTTCTGAACCTGATTATGACTTGGATGGAGAATTGTCTCATTGTCAGTCACACATACATAGACCAGATAAAATTATTCAATTATTTCTTGTCGAACAGGGAATAAATACTTCATACTATTTTATGTTTACAAAAAAAAAAATTATAATCGCTCGCCTTTACCTTTTAAGCTTCGCCTCAAAAATTTGCAAATTAAAATATTTTTTTATTAAAATTTTCAAATCGCTCGCTCGCCCCAATTTTTGGAGTCCAAAAATCCGAAGAACAAGAAATTAAATTGGTGTGGCCTTACCTACATGTATATCGGTTTGAAATTGAATCGTCAGACTTCTCTCGACAACTTTACGCTTGAAAGATTTTAGAAAAAACAGTTATGTGCTTGGTTACAGAAAAAGGGGGTGAGTCGAGTGAATAGCTATTTTATGCACGAATGATTTTCTCATGTTTGTTTTTGAAAGCCTTGCTTAAGAATTGAACTTCCTGATCCTTTTTTGTAAGCCACTGCAATAAACTAAGACGTAGATGCCAAGACTTTCAGACAACTAGAAACATGAAGTTTGGGACATAGTATGAATTACTGCGATATACACGATCGCACTACGATCGTCAAAATTTGCATTTTTTCACAGATCAAAGTGCGATCGTGGCCTATTTGGACTGCGGTATTATTCTTTCACTCTTTGAAAAGCACTAGCAGAAAGGTACCTCACACATCTGATCAAAATTAAGATCCCGAGTATATACTTCAATTAAAAAATCTAACAATAGTCTATTATAATTTCTATTCTTATAATTATACATAGAGATTAATATATGGCCTTTTCCATATCGGCCCTGGTATACATGTAATTCAGAGACCCCCATATCTGCCCGAGACGTAGTCGAGGTGCTGATATTGGTCGAGGGATGATACCCGGGCCGATATTGAAAAGGCACTGTATTCATCTCTTTATCATATACCTCCGACAATTGTTTTATGTTTGGCAAATTAACAAATAAAATAACTAAAACAGTAAAAAAAAATAAAAAAAGTTAAATTATGAATCCAACAAATACACTATAATTGCTTAACAATAACATCACTACCTCCATGTTTATCTATGTTACTATTTCCTATAAGAGGCATTTTGAAACATTGAAGATTTGGAAGAGTTTTATGATCATTATTAAATCCATGTTTGTTGTACTATAAAATGATTCAAAATTGTCAATGGCATTTGTAAACAACTAAACTATCCCTACAAAAGTTCCCGTAAACTTTGACGTCGTCATTAAAAATATCTGATGTCACAATGGAAAGGTAAAGAACCGATATCTGAAGTAACTTTCACGAGAGGCACTATTATGGGTTTTGCGCAAGAGATGCCCCTGATATTGGTTATCAGCCCGGGTGGGAAATTATGGCTTGTGTACTTCCACTCATTTTAGATATGCAAGAGCTATCATATCAATGCTAAGTATATTTTTATGATAAGTAATATTTACACTTTTCGGAACATCTCTTGACTTGTCTATATGGGTATGGATGTATATTGGTCAAATTTGTATGATGTAAACATGCAATTTTTCTGAAAGTTCTACTATGGAAATTGAAATATGATGTGAAAATAGCCATTGGAAGATTGCCTTTACTGATGCACAATGGAATATATATTTTGTGAGAAAATAATTCCCAGAATTGTTGATGAACATTTGCAATAAATGAAGTAGTAAGTGATCATATCACATTCAGTAGACTGTTTTGCAATTTATGAGATAGATTATACTTAAAATATAATAATATTAAGTTTATGCCCTAAAGGTTATCATAGAGATTCAGATTGACCCTGCAAGCTTTTGAACTTTTATCAAGTAGTCGAATCAATGGATGGAGGTTAATGATGTAATCCTATACCAGATCAGAACACATAATGGTTAATAATAAGTCTTATAAATGATATACCGTCAGAATAACATGGTAATAAAATAGGTGCAAATCAACACCTTTTAAAAACGTGTTTGTAAGTGATTTCAATTAGGGTTAATATACTGTAGAGTATGAAGACTAGGGTACATGTATTTCATTGTGACGTGTTATAGACATGTAAGATACTGTTGATGTATGTTTAAAATTGGTATTAATAAAGCATATATACTGTTTAATATTCTGTATTTTTTATGAATGAAAGTTAGTATGTAGGAAACAGTACCTGTGTGAAATAACTTGTATTATACTACTTGTAATGCTTGTAGTCTGGAACATATGATAAAGTTAAGTAAGAACAATTACACTATAATGATTTTTCTAGAAATGTTGAATTACTGTCATTTGTATATTTGATAAACCAGTTGAAGTTCATGTAATAAGTTACCAGTTCACAGTAATAATCCACTGAATAATCCAACTGTATGTCTTGTATTTTTGTGAAGATCCAATATTGTAGAAACTGTACTAAATCGTAGTAAATTCCGCGCACCTGTGCTTGAATTTTATGAATGAAATGTATTGACATGCGAAGTTGAACCCATGTGTCACTTGGGACGATTGTTCAATAAAAACACTATTTTTACGTGTTGGCAACTGTTTTCATATACTTCTTGTAATTCCTTTTAGTATTTGTAGTCAAAGTCTTCAATGTTTTGCAGATGTTAATGTTCATTATCCTTGCTATTTGTCATTTTGGTCCGCCGGTGACACACATAACTTTTCGCAATGTTGTTTACGTATTGGGACTTCCGGTGGCGCTATTTGTATTGTTGTATTTTTAGTTACCATAGAAAGTTTAGTACCATGCAAACTTTGTTTATTATATAAAGGTTACTAAAATTGTATATAATAATGATTTTTTTAATTTTTTTGAGAATTCAAATATTTAGTTGGACGGCAAGCGCGCGATCCAACAATCCAACAATTTTCCAACTTTGCGAACAATCCAACATTGACGTAATTTCGACGCTTGGTCGTCAGTTCTGCTTACACTTTTGGTTCTTACAGTTGGTATTGTTATTTGCTCGTTATTTATTTTAGTCAAAATTATTAATTTTTCTTAGAAACTTTATATTTTTTAAAGGTTAAATTGTAAAGGAAAATATTAAAGTATTATACTGAATAGATTCTTGTCATATATCATCTACATATTTTTGTAAGTCTATAGTTAAAGTATATTACTAGTTAAAATTGTTGTTTATCTTGAATATAAATGAAAATATATGATTCTTGAAATGAATAAAATATAGAAACTTATTTACGTGACTTTTCGCAAATGCCTATATTATACTGACCAGCTCATATCTTGTCATACTTACTTTGTTATTTACAAACTACCCATAAAATTTGAGTAAAAACTCTTGGGTCGAAGCATTTCAAGCCCCTGCCCGCTACAATATGATTGCCACGGGTATTACCATAGTAAGTTATACAAAACATCAAAAGAATATTATAATATCACCCCTAGTTTTTGGTGGTGTTGCTTATTCTTTAGTGTTCTATGTTGTGTCTTGTGTTCTATTGTGTGTCTGTTTGTCTTTTTTTTTCATTTTTAGCCATGGCGTTGTCAGATTATTTTAGATTAATGAGTTTGACTGTCCCTCTGGTATCTTTCGTCCCTCTTTTATAACATGAGGTAGAACCGTATACAGAAATGCGTGTATTAAATCATTCATTTATTAAGGCTTTAATTGAATGTAACCTTTCTAATGAATTGCGAACTCTATATTAAGTATTTGCGGGAAGTACTAATCCTCCTCGTGATGTATGTCGCAATTTATTCACCTAACATTTGAATGATACACTTGACTGAATTACAATATATGGCATTATAAGTATTGTGATTAATTAAACCGAAATGTATGCTGTTTTTCAGCAATAACATCACGGGAAATTATAATTGTTGCCATCATTATGTTAATTAGTCTCTTGGTTTTTCTTGGATTGTTTTATGTTTGTCGAAAAAGACAAAGAAGGATCTTTGAAACACCAATTCAAAACAAGGAAATGAAAGCTGATAATGTAAGACAACAACACATAGAAGAGAGAAGTGAAGGTGTGCATGACGAAATAGACGAATCAGCTATGTCAACCGGAAAACAGTCCTTGCATAGCTCTTACTTAGACGTAATAGATAATCCACGTAACGAGATGATCAACAAAGGCAATCCCAGCAGCCACTCAGCGGCAACGTTTTCGTCTCAGTTCGAATCAGTCAGACAAATACGTTTACGACACAGCCTGGATGAACATATGTTTGACATAAATAGACAAAGTTTGGTAGGAAATGAATATGCGCGGATGGTTCTTTAAGGCCTAATGTTATTGCAAAGCAGAATTCGATTGACATTATGTTAACAAATCAAGGAACATTGTTTTCAAAAAAGAACAAAGTGATAGAAAGAGAAAATAGGGGTATAATTTACGATTCACCTTCTTACGATGGCATCAGTAGATCGGTCAGTTATGACAGACTTTTTTTTGCGAACAATGTTGGAAATCAGAGAAACAGGAATATACTCGTACACACTCCAATTATTGATCCTTCAAAGGTTCATCTTGACAAAATATCCAGTCAGCCCATATGCAAAGCATTGGCTTCAAAGCGAAAGACTATATAATGTGTAAAATGAAATGTACAGTGAACGCCAGTTTATAATTTTTGTATCCCTGTTCCTCGTCTCAAACATATTATTCATAAGTGGTGACTGAACAAATGAATAATGATAGGAGATATTCAAAGTGTGTCAATATTGATCAGAATACGATTAATCGTCTCGGAATATCTGATATTTTTTATAATCTCAGTATGCTTTTTCTATATAAAATATAAAAAGATAATGAAATAGCTGTGCTATTTCATTCCACAGACTATTTGCCAGTCAATAGTTTCAAAGACTATTACCCCGGTTAATAGTTTCATAATCATCTGTCCCGTACTTTTTCATAATTATTTTTCATTGGACAATAATGATGTAATTGACTATTTTGCTTGGCAACGTCAAACTCTAATATTGTAAACGGTATAATCTGTTTTTATCGATTGTTATTTCACTTACAAGAAGCATATATACATGTATATAAGAGAGAAAATCTTCGCGCGCATTTAAAAAAAAATCTAAAATGTAGTACCTTATTCATAAAATGGGTTCGGTCGTCGTATTCTAAAAGTGAATTTGCGTTTGGTGTACGTAAGCTTAAATTTATCATATGCACGTAAAATTTAACACAGTCAAGTATTTCTAGTCTTGGTAGCAATTAATGAAATATTTACAAATACAAGAAGAACTATAAATAAAAACGTATAGTTCATCTTGTGCATGTCAAGTTATGTGACATTTTTTTCCTTTTCTTTCAGATGATATCACTTTTAAAAAATTGTTAATTTAGTATGTAAATAACCCTCTTGCTGCCGGAGTGACACATATGTCCATGGTTCAGTTTCTGCAAGCTTCTCGTTATCGTTTTCAATTAAAAGACCGAAGATTAAATAGTGTTATGTTTTTCTCAAATGAGTCCCAAATGTAACAGCCAATATGTCGTGACGTCATATATCGAATGACGTCATTGTTTGGCATGTTACGTCACAGACGTCGAGCTGTCGTATTTTCCGGCATATGAAATGCAACCTTGAAAAACTGTCGGCAGCAAGAGGGTTAATTAACTGTGTTGTTCAGTATAATAAAACACCTAATGACTGGTTGTGCGGGTAATAGCAAGTTTGTTGTCCCTTTGCATACCCATTATTACTCTCGCTCTCGGCTTTGCCTCCAGCAATAGCTGGTATCTCAGGGACAACAAATTTACTATTACCCTCACACCCAGAATACTAGGTGAATACTATTTTCTTCTTTTGAACTCATTCATTTTTAATTTCATTGTTGACATCCCATTAGTCCGACAACCATTATTCCGACATCCCATTGTTCCGACAGCCCATTTCTCCGACATCCCATTATTCCGACTTCCTATTATTCCGACTGTCCATTTCTCCGACATCCCATTATTCCGACAGCCTTTTATTCCGACAGTTCATTTTTTCCGACAATAGACAACTTTCGAGTTCGATGCATTTCCGTCAAAAACTCTGGTTTTAGTGAACGTCATTTGTGCGTTTAGGGGCGTCGTCACTTCCATTCCAATGTTGAGCGAGTGGTTGGAAAACTATAATTCTATATTGTACGAATTATACGACAAATTGAATTCTCAAAATTGACAATCAGCATTGATGTCATTAGGGAATTGTCATTAAGTACCTACAGAACAACCATTCTTTCTAGTTTATCCTGCACAATGACGATCACCAAGACGCTTGATGAACGTAAATAGTGCAGGGATACAGGCGACCCCCTCTATCTGGTAAATGACGTCATAAAGGCGCGTATAATTGACGAGTTTTTTCCGGTGACGGATGAACTCGAAAGTGGTCTATTCATCTCTCATAGGTTTATGGGTCAATTTTCTCCAAAAAGACGTCCTTAATTCTCAATGATAGTTGTGGTTATCCGTTTAGATCCTAAATACTCTTCTCATGCTAGATATTTGTCTCAGTGCTTTGGTGTTGATACACATGCTCAGTCCTTATCCGAATCCCTCATTCGTTTTACAGGACTGGGTATTTCATTTTTATTTTTTTATTTCGGCATTTGTGTGAACACTGACATTCTGCTTTCGAAGACCCCGGTTTAGTTTTTTAGTCTTGATTTGTCTTTTATTCAGACAATATTCCCAGTTTCGTATGAAGGGAGTGAGGTTTAACCATGATTGCTAATTTCATGAACAAATTGATCAGAGTTTGATTATCCTGTCCGCCCTCTTTGGTCAAATCGCTTTCTATCCCGTGCACATGTATGCCTCCACCTTGTTGTATTTAATTTCTTCGCGGAAAACGAAAACTAATAGAGCGCCTGTCAAAAAAGAGGAAAATAAAGATACAAATACAACTAGAGGGTCCAAGGACCCTGTGTCGCTCACCTGATATTTTTATTTACAATTGTTGCATGATAAATGCAACTGTTGTACTGTCGTTTAGTTTCAGAGATATAATACTGAAAAGTGCATTTGAAACCTATGTTTTATTTTAGCCATGTGGGCAGGCAGGGTCATCATACAGTGGTCCCTGGATATCCTAGTGGTGATTTAAACCAAGTTTGTTTAAATTCGACAGTTGTTTCAGGGGAGAATTTTTGTAAAATTTATCTAACAAGAAATGCAAAGTAATGAGAAAGTTGTGAAGTAGTTTTGTTGTTGCGCAACACACCTCCCCCCCCCCCCCCCTTTGCCAAAAAAAACCCAAAAAGGTAATGAAAAATTATCATATAAGGGCAACCTACCCTATTTTAAAATAATTTCTGAAAAATTCAGTTGATTGTGCAAGGGTGTATAGCCAAATGAGGTCGTTAAAAATTCTCTTTCTTTTGTTGTTGCAGATAGATCTTGACCTGATAAACAATTTTACCACATGTCAGATTTGCTCTAAATGCTTTGGTTTTTGAGTGATAAGCCAAAAACTGCATTTTACCCCTATGTTCTATTTTTAGCCATGGCGGCCATCTTGGTTGGTTGACCGGGTCACCGGACACAATTTTTAAACTAGATACCCCAATGATGATTGTGGCCAAGTTTGGTTTAATTTGGTCCAGTAGTTTCAGAGGAGAAGATTTTTGTAAAGGATAACTAAGATTTACGAAAAACGGTTAAAAATTGACTATAAAGGGCAATAACTCCTAAAGGGGTCAACAGACCATTTTGGTCATGTTGACTTATTTGTAGATCTTACTTAGCTGAACATTTTTGCTGGTTACAGTTTATCTCTATCTATAATAATATTCAAGATAATAACCAAAAACAGCAAAATTTCCATAAAATTACCAATTCAGGGGCAGCAACCTATCAACGAGTTGTCCGATTCATCTCAAAATTTCAGGGCAGATAGATCTTGATCTGATAAACAATTTTACTACATGTCAGATTTGCTCTAAATGCTTCGGTTTTTGAGTGATAAGCCAAAAACTGCATTTTACCCCTATGTTCTATTTTTAGCCATGGCGGCCATCTTGGTTGGTTGGCCGGATCACCGGACACAATTTATAAACTAGATACCCCAATGATGATTGTGGCCAAGTTTGGTTTAATTTGGTCCAGTAGTTTCAGAGGAGAAGATTTTTGTAAAAGATAATTAAGATTTACGAAAAATGGTTAAAAATTGACTATAAAGGGCAATAACTACTAAAGAGGTCAACAGACCATTTTGGTCATGTTGACTTATTTGTAGATCTTACTTTGCTGAACATTTTTGCTGTTTACAGTTTATCTCTATCTATAATAATATTCAAGATAATAACCAAAAACAGCAAAATTTTCTCAAAATTACCAATTCAGGGGCAGCAACCTATCAACAGGTTGTCCAATTCATCTGAAAATTTCAGGGCAGATAGATCTTGACCTGATAAACAATTTTACCCCCATGTCAGATTTGCTCTAAATGCTTTGGTTTTTGAGTTATAAGCCAAAAACTGCATTTTACCCCTATGTTCTATTTTTATCCATGGCGGCCATCTTGGTTGGTTGGGCGGATCACCGGACACAATTTTTAAACTAGGTACCCTAATAATGATTTTGGCCATGTTTGGTTAAATTTGGCCCAGCAGTTTCAGAGGAGAAATTTTTGTAAAAGTTAACGACGCCGGACGACGACGGACGCCGGACGCCAAGTGATGAGAAAAGCTCACTTGGCCCTTCGGGCCAGGTGAGCTAAAAAGTGCCCGTTCGATTTGATGAATGTCATGTTAGGGAATATGAATTAACGTAGGGATATCGGTCCGGGTAACACTTATCAATTCAAAGTTTTATAAAGTTTTGAAACTTTAGTTTTTTTTAATTTTGATCAGTTTTAAAATATCAAAATTTCAAATAGTGTAAAAGTTTTTAAATTTTTAAATTTTAACCAAATAATTAAATTATTAAAATTCAAATTTTAAAATATCGTTTTTAAATTCGATATTTAGAAAAATGATCAAACTTTAAAAATACTAAACCTTACGTGCAATTTTGATTATTTCACTTTTTGAAAGTAAGATTTTTTTAAGATTTTGATTTAAATATCAAAAGTAGAAAGGGGCGAAAAGAGGGGTACCTGTAACACAGCTCAGATTCTTAGTTTAAACTAAATGTAAACACGAAATGTATCAATCATTTTTTATAACAAAATAAATAATTAAAAGAAAAAGTCGTTTTTTATATAAAACATCTTAGACATTACATGGGGGGATAACAGTATCCTGAAATTTTACGGTTGTGCATCTATTTACAAAAACCTTTAAACCTTATTAAATAAGTCGATTAAAATCTCTGAGATAAAAAAAAAAAAAAAAAAAAAAAAAAAAAAGATCAGAGCTATTTTGTAAAACTGACCAACTCGTAGAAGGCCAAATAGTATTATTCGCCTTTTTAATGTTCCTGGTGAAGGTAGATCCAGAAAAGCGCTTCAGTTGCATGCAACTTTAAATTTTGTTATCTCTTTTTTCGATTGAATGACGAAAATATATTGCCTCTTATGATTGATTTCAGTTCCATGTAAGGATACGGAAGAAATACTTAATGTATGGAGTCGCAATGGACGTCGTGCTAGGCGTGCTTGAGCAGGCCCCTACATAAAAACAGAGTACTGGTTCCGTGAGGGTTCAGTGATAATGGACGTCATACTAAACTCCGAAATATAACAACGAACAAAAATTAAATTCATACAAGACTAATTAGGCCAGAGACTCCTGAGTTGGGACAGGCACACCAATGCGGTGGGGTTAACATGTTTCGGAGATCACAATTCTTCTTTATGAATCTAGTCAATGTAGAATAAACAAACATACAGTAATACGCACTTTAAAGTCCGCTCTCAGAAAAGTAAACAAAAGAAACTAATCAAAATGACAATGATAATAAATTAACAAAGGACTACTATATATAAAGCTGGTAGTTACTGACATATGCCAGACCCAGACCTCAGTTAAACTAATTGAAAAATAATGCTTAAATATTTGTCACTGGCAACCAAAAATCGATAATTTAGAATAGGTTGTTTACATACAAATTACAAAGAATCTTAGGATTCAACTCCTTCGGACAAAGTAGCCCTTATAAATGGATTTTGTTATGTTTAATTTCACTTTGGCCGCTACCGATCAAATTGTCTTGGCTTTAATATTTACTTGACTTTCAAATAATCAGTTTTCAGCGTTCCGTAGGTAAATGCTTTACCTAAAATTTAGCGTTTTATATTGCACTGGTTTTTCGAGAGCAACATTGGTGTATGGCCAAGAAAGGAAAAATCCATCATGCAGCTGACAACACGGAACTCTCTTTACACGCCCAATTCTGACTGGACGTATCTGTGTTCTTTTACTTTGCTCAAAGTTGATTGTCGTACGATAACTTAGAAATGCACAATAACTTATACGGAACAATGATATCCCTTCATACAGAATCAATATCATTTCCTTTTATTTGCCATTTAAAAACAGTGGTTGATTCTTTAGGGCTGCTAATGGATATATATTGGTAAATGCTTAAAATTTTCACAAGCATCAGTCCAAACGTTGTCTAAGGAAGCAACCATATATCTTCAAAATTGGGGATATGGTTGTTTTGTCGAAGTGAAAAAAGTAATTTCGCGCTAAGCGCAAACAATTTTATTAAGTCTTTCATCGCTATCAATCAAGTTATTTGGTTCAAAATTTAACACTATCAGGATTAAGGAAAATTTGGATTCAGGATATTTTTGTTGTCCTCTGCTTGCGCAGATTTTGTTTTCTCCCTCAAATTGGGGATCAGAATATGTTTATGTACCTTAGTTGAAGCCCTTCGTGGAAACATCCAAGTAAAAAAAAGTGTCACGTTAGTGACTATATTTATATTGGATTCCAAAAGAGATTACCATTTATTGCTGATATAAACTTTTGAAAATAATTTTCAATTTCCAAACGCCGACACACACTAAGGATAGATGAGCGCTTAATGTACAGCGACAACTATTACATGTACATAAATTTGAAGACTGAAAATAATGTTTATGTTATACGTTTATATGATATGAATGTGTACAGCTTTTGTAAAAGCAGAACGATAAGTTGGATGTTAACGTTTACACTTCGTCTTTTTAATTTTATTTGACTTTATTGGCCTTCTTAACTTAATTTCATTTGAGCGTCACTTATAAGTCTTTGGTAGACAAAACGCGCACCTGGCGCAAATACAAAATTTACATTCTGGTATATATCTATGATGATTGTATGTAGATACCTTATACATGTAGCAGTGTCCTGGCTCCAAGCTACTTATACTGGTCTTACTCTTCATTTCAACGTAAAAAAGATATCAAAAACCTGCCACATTCCAGACTAGCACAGCGTTCATTGCGACATCATAAATTCAGTATTCCTGCCGTACTAATACTTAGAGCTAAAATCTTTGGTACAAGGCAATATACATGTATGATCATCATGCATTCGATAAAAAATGAATACAAAAAGTTACGACCGAAGCGCTTTTCTGGATCTACCTTCTTCAGAAACGCTCAAAACTGAATATTTAAGGCAAACAATTTATAAAGAACAAAAATAGTTGATTAGAACGTTAAAAGTGATTGTTCAAAATGTACATGGAATGATATATTCATCTGCCGACGTGATTACAGGAAGTAAGAAGTCGTAGAGAAAAACAGAAAATTTGAAATCAAATGAGATAATACAACGTGTATATTGAGTTATTTTATTGCTTAAAGTTCAGTAGAAAATATATATACATACTCAACCTAACCACACTATTTGACATACTGCGAGTTGGTCAGTTTTAACTGCTACTCCTAAAATATGGGTGCTGGGAAAACCAGCAAGTAAAATGGTCATTATTAGAGCCTGTTGTCTTGTTTAAAAATGAATTCTCTTTTTTTGAGAAATATTTTATTTTTCTCATCCAATTTTTCACCGCTTACAACTCCCTGCCTGTGGTTTTATTTTATACATTAACTTTTAAATATCGGTATGTTTTCATTTTATTTTCTTTCGTTTCGTTCCGCTTTTATTTCGTTTTTGCGGTTTACAGGTACCTGTGTATAAGATTTAGAAACCTTTTCGCCTCTTTTCTATTTATGATATCTTAATCATAATTTAAAAAATCAAACTTCCAAAAAGTGAAATAATAAAAATTGCACGTTAGGTTTAGTATTTTTAAAGTTTGATCAAATTTCTAAGTTATCAAACTTAAAACCGAGATTCAGAATTTTAATATTTTAATTGTTTGGTTAAAATTTCAAAATTTCAAAACTTTTACACAATTTCGGAATTTTGATATTTTTTTAAAAAGTTTGAATTGATAAGTGTTAAACGGACCGATACCGATTTCATATCCAGAACATATTTTATTATCTAGAAAAATATACCACTTTTACAATGCAGATGATCATTGATGATATGTTTATCGAAAATAATTATGAGCAGAGCATGACATTGAACACCGAATTATGGTCTAATTTTATTATACATGTAAGATGATTGTCCGAAACCGTTAATAAAGAGGGACCCGATGAACGTGATAAAACACAAAATGTGACAAAAGACACTGTTTACGACCAGACGGAATTAAATTAAAGTTAATTTCAATATCCAGCCGTGTTATTCCGGTATTTTGAACTCCTTAATTTCGCGTCTTTTTTTGTTTTAGTTAAGTTGCAGTACTATTACTGCAGAACTGAGAATATATTAGTGAAAAGACCTACAATTTAAAACAAAAACATTTTGTTATCAACTCGCATTTTCTCTTAGTGAAATTATTGCTGTCTGTTAATCACGGGTGTCATTCGGTTTAACGAGAGAAATGATCGTGAAAGAATATCTAACGGCGGTCAAGTATTGAGAGACGCTCGTGAAAGCTCTGGTAACGGATCGTGAAACACATTTAATGTAAATTCTAGTTCAGAATCTTTAAAAAAATCGCTTAATTTTCAAAACGCGGAACAAATCCGAACAAAAAATATGTCTGTCAAAATTATTTAACTTCCTTAACATAACTGTGAAATAAGATAAAGAAAATACGTAGTACTTTATGAAAAAATACAAAAGGCGCAATGCATGTCTATGAAATTAATTACAAATAACACGCTTTTTGTACCTATAATGATCATATTTCAGTTTATCATGGTATATTTGAAATTTAATCTTTGGTGTATCTAATAGTACAGTAAAATTAAAGTATGTTCTTCCCTTAAAAGCATTTATTTGTATATGAAAACCTTGAATTTGTTGAATTTCCATCAAACTTGATCGTTAAAGATCAGGCAACGCATTATTTTGATCGTGAAAGATAATGCGTGACCAGACTTAATCCTGCTAACATGTTTAACCCCGCCACATTATTTATGTAAGTGCCTGTCCCAAATCAGGAGCCTGTAATTCAGTGGTTGTCGTTTGTTTATGTGTTACATATTTGTTTATCGTTCATTCTTTTTGATATAAACAAAGCCGTTAGTTTTCTCGTTTGAATTTTTTTACATTGTCATATCGGGGCCGTTTATAGCTTACTATGCGGCATGGGCTTTGCTCATTGTTGAAGGCCGTACGGTGACCTATAGTTGTTAATGTCTGTGACATTTTAGTCTCTTATGGACAGTAGTCTCACTGGAAACCATACCACATCTTCTTTTTTATAATTAATACTAGTAATCAGAAATCAGTATGTCTTTTACCATTTGATAAACTTGCAACTGGCAAAAGCCTGTAACTATTTTGATAAGGATGAACATTAAAGCTATTATTTTTTCTATTCAATACTTTTACCTCGAAAGTTAAAACAAAACAACAACTTAAAACGTGTCTAAATAAGTGTGAAAGATTCAGCTCTGAGATTCGGTCAAGTGCAATTCAGACAGACCGACACTATTTAGCCAATAATATGGATATGCAACGTTTAAACCAAAATGATATCCATCAATTAAAAAATTACAGCAAAACAACATCTTTCATGAGTAATTTCAGATTGAACGATAACCAATATTTTGTGCAACAGTACTTTCTTAAGTTCTTAATATACAACGCAGATGTGGATTGATTTAACTATATACTACAGACTATAGAATACCTGAGCGCAAATGTTGTAATGTCTCGTCTTCTTTACCTATGATAGTATATTTATTGAACGTCTATCATGTCAAGGGTTTTATTAGAAGTGTCAAATGCGCTTAAGATTTCAAGGGTTCATAAAAAGAGTTCAAGGTCAGATTAACCATGTCATACAGTGAGATCTCTACAAATATCCCGTACACCAAATAAATGTGTTCCGATCTTTACCGTGCCTTAGAAACTGACAAATGTAAAAGTTATGCTTGGTCAATTAATTCGGAACATAAGGTCAAAAGTATATGAACCCTGATCGACAGCCAGACATCGACATCTTACTTTCATTCAATATATCAAATACAATTGACGTCATCATGGTCATATATGCAACATGCAGACAGTCATGTACACCGAACACGAAATATCTTGGAGCTATAGCATACAGGTATATATCCAAAAGGCTAAACAACATAAAACGAACATTGCCGAATGATGCATGCTAATGAGTTCGATGTTATTTGAAACCTTGCAGAAGTCGAAAATGTACACCTTACAATTATAACAACAGACAGTTATCATCAAGCTTAACGAATCCGCGATACGGACTTGACCACAAAATGAATCTTCATCCATGAAATGAGGCAAATTCGGGTCAGGTGAATCCTGTTTGACGGACATGTAGATTATAGGATCCAATATACAAAATGTGGGTATCCTATAAATCGTGATAAGTGAATACTTCACAAGACAATAAAAGGCTTCATCCTACAATCATCCAACTATTTTACATTTCATTTTCTGAAAATACTAATTCTTTGAAATACTTAATTAAACCTATTGAGGATGTTGACCTATCTTGCTTTCCTCAATACCAATAACAAATATTAATTATGATATAATTAAAGAATAATTTGAACGTCTTCGTAGCATCAGATCTTTCACGATCCTTTTCACGATCTTCAAAAATGCGGTACGTGATCTTTCACGATCCGAAAAATCTATTTTTGTTTAAATAATGTAGTTCTTTATTTACCAAGTTTCAGAAAGAGAACCATTTGATTAATTCAAGTAAATTGCCCTTATTCGGATAAAAGTAGTTTTTCTAGTCGAAATTGTGAAAAAATCATGTTTAGGCCGTTAGTTTTCTCGTTTGAACTGTTAGACATTGTCATTTCGGGGCCTTTTATAGCTGACTATGTGGTATGGGCTTTGCTCATTGTTTAAGGCCGTACGGTGACATATAGTTGGTAATTTCTGTGTTATATTTGTCTCTTGTGGAGAGTTGTCTGATTGACATTCATACCACATTTTCTTTTTTTTATAAAATAAAATGGTGGTTTTTTTTTAATTTATGAGCAATAACTCCAATAAGAATTTGTTTAACACTTTTGACGTATATGGGAATTTGTAGAGTTCATTATTATGAATATGTTTGCTCCTTTCATATATTTTCTCTATTGATAACGGTTCCAAAATAAAAGACAACACATGGATTTTACCCCAATGTATTATTATAAGGTATTTTGGCAATCTTGGTAGAAAGGCGGGGTCATCCAACACACCCAACACATTTCATAAACTAGATATCTAATTAAGATTGACGCAAAGTTGGTTTAATTTGTTTCGGTAGTTTCAATTTTTGTAAAAGATAGCAAAAATGAACAAATAATTGTTAACAATGGACATTAAAGGGCAATAATTCTTAAAAATCTTGTTTAATTATTTTAAGATCGTACTTTTTTTAATATTATAGCTGTTCATAGCTCTATCTATAATAATGGTTCAAAAATAAAAGACCCAACTTGGATTTTACCCCAATGTATTATATATATTATCACCTATTTTGGAAATCATGGTAGAAAGGCGGGGTCATCTAACACATTTCTTTACAGCAGATTCCATTGAGTGTGTAACGAAAGGTAATATATTTGGTTAGCTTGCTTGTTAGCTGAACCGTGAAGTCATTATTAGGTCAGGTATACTACACTCCTTTCAAAGTAGCATAGTCCATCAGACAGATAGATTAGTTATCTATCGGACTTGTCTATTCTTAGTGTAGGGTAGTTTACCTAACCTAACAATGATTTCACGGTTCAGCTAACAAGCTAACCAACTATATTACCTTTAGCTACACACTTAATGGAATCCGCTGTAACTATATATTCTAATTAAGATTGTGACAATGTTTGTTAAGTTTGTCTCGGTAGTTTCAGAGGAGGTAATTATTGTAAAAATTAATAAAAAATGTTAAGAATTAACATTAAAGTGCAATAATTTCTTAATGGATCTTGTTGAATTATTTTAAGATCGTACTTTGCTGAATATTATAGCTCTTCACAGTTTACCTTTATCGTTAATAATACACCAGATGATAATAATCAAAACCTAAAAATTGTCCTAAAATTCAAAATGCAAGGACAGCAACCCTATGATGGTCTGATGTGTCCGAAAATTTCAGAACAAATACAAATTGATAAAATTTTCAAACGCATAATATGCATGACCTCAACCAAAATATTTTTATCGTTTTTTATATTCCTAACGTTGGAACATTATTATTTAGTTATATGTAATCTAAGTTTTAGTGTTCGTTTTGTATGTTCTAAATGCTTCAATATTTTTTGAAAGCCTGCTTTTTCCAGCAACTAGTAGCACCGAAATCACTGCTGTACAACAAATACCGACAACTGCTCCGTAAACCATTTTGATTTCTTCAATGTCTATACAAGTGTTTGATAAAAAAAATTGAGTTTATTGCGTTTTCATCGTACTATTAATGTCATATATATGTTCTTATTAAATAAATTGAACAAACATTTCAATTAAACATTACTAACTTTATATATTTCCGGTATATCAAACAAACGCAAGTGATAGTCAGTTGCACTAATTCACATCTGAGTTTGACCGCGTCAATAAATCAATCACATCTGTATGATTCTCTCGGCGAGCAAGTGTAAGTGGGGTTACTTTATCTTCATCAGAGATATTGAAATTTGCTCCATTTTTTAGAAGCAAATCAACAATTGTAGAAAATCCGTAGACAGAACTAAAAAAAAGAGCAGTCCACCCATGTTTGTCTTTTGCATTAACATCTGCTTTATTATCCAATAAGATTTTTACTATATTATCATGCCCATTTCTGCAAGCTTCATGGAGAGGTGTAATACCTTCTATTGTTTTGTGATTTACGGACGCTTTTGCTTGAATTAAGATGTCTATTATACTTTCATTGCCAACTTTGCATGCTTCGTGTAAAGGTACCGGGATTAGTTTCTTACTGTTAACCTTAGCTCCGCTCTTTAAAAGCATATTCACGACGGCAATATTTTCATTTTTACAAGAAACACGAAGAGGTGTCATTCCACTAACGGTTTTTTTATTAACTACCGCATTTTTTTCAAGCAAAAGTTGTAAAACTCTTTCATGATTCTCACTACATGCAAGATATACAGAGGTTTTACCATATGAATCTACTGCATTGACATTCGCATTACTTTTAAGTAAAGCTGAAACAGTTCCAGAATTTCCTTTATAACAGGCTAAATGCAACGGTGTACATCCATCCGCATCTTTAATTTCTACTTCTGCATTATTTGCAAGTAGTAAAACTGCAAGATTTGTATATCCATTTGCACTCACCACGTGTAGTACACATTGTTTATTCTTTGTTTTATATCTTTCATTTACTTTTATCCACTTGACACAAAAATACAACATATACTTCGCTATTTCTACATTATTATTTTCACAAGCATAAAAAAATGGCTTCAATTCCTCTTTGTTTGAAATATCAATCGGCGAGTTTTTTTCAACGAGGTCTTTTACACTTTTCAAATGCCCTTTCATGCATGCCAAATGTAGTGGTATATTGCCAGCTTCATCCTGTTCAACAATCATCCGTGTATGATTTATGAAAAATGAAACGTACTCATGATATCCTAAAGCGGACACAACATGAAGGGCTGTCATTTTGTTTTGTGTTTTTGTCATTTCATTGCGTGTTATATTAAGTTTTATACGCTTGAGAAACTTTACCCGGAACTTTTGATTTTCGTTCTGAGCACTTTCAAAAACTTCTTTAAGCAATCCTTTATGTAATTCAGTTATAAGTCGTTGAAAATATGCATTTTCGTGTTCTTTTGTTACTTTAATAGTGAGCACATCGTGATCTTTATTTAGGCAATCTAATCGAAAATTATTTAAAATAACGTCAGTTTTACAATACTTAATTACTGATATCATAAATGATTTTGCGATGCAACAAAGGACGATGTCTTGTATAGTTCCATTGAGAAATTTGAAACAACTGGACAATTCTTTCACGTATTCACCTTTGAATGCAGTTAAAGTAGACATTATCAGATATTTAGATGGATATTGAAGAAAACTGGATTCATTGAACAAATCCTCTAATAATTTATCATGTTCATGATTATCGATAGTTAGAGAGGCCTTTGAAATCATTTGCCTGATAGCAAGAAAGGCCAATGCAATAAACTTAACTTGTGATTTCGTCTTGAAATTATTTATCTCGTCTCCAAACATTTGACAAGGAACAGTAAAAAAATGTTTAACCTGGAGTTTTGTCGAAGATGAATACATTGAGCATATAGAGGGAAAAAAACTATACATCATTACTGTGTCTTCATTTAAAGTTTTTGAATCACTTTCGTTAATATACGATTTACAGATATCCAATCTCTCTGGTAGCGATAACTTTAGGTCGTCCGATAAGAAATCACACGTTTGAAATGGGATAGTCAAATCGTTATGCCCCTCTACCGACCAAACATATGTTCTTGTTGTCAGAATAAGTTTTGTTTGACTGTTATTTCTTAAAATCATTTTCATCAATGATTCATGTTCTCCCCATAATATTGTATCTGTTTCATTAACTGCATACTTCCCTATAACATCATCTATGATGAAAATTTGTTTAGTACCTGGTACATGGTAATTTAAAATGTCTACTGATTGTCTAGCTGGGATAACAGTGTAATTTTCCTTCTTTTGTAATTCGACAGCTACATAATAAGCATTAATCGATTTACCAACTCCTGTTGGTCCTTTTATAAGAATCACATTGTTTGACTTGATGTGATTGTATATGATGAATGTCGCTCTTGTAGTAACAAATTTGTCAAGTTTACTGGTCCAATATTGAAGTGTTTGTTTTTGAAAATCTATAAAGGTATTTAAAAATAAAAATTAAAACTAAGCAAAATATTCTTTTTATAAATATACGATATAATCTTATATTTTTTCTGCTCTCTAGTTTGACCGTTAAACTAAGATTGTTTTAGAGACCTGATTGTGTTTAATGTGATGTCCATGAAAGTGGTTAATAATAAGTTAGGGTTGAACAGACTTTACATTCATTGTATTATAAAATAATTTTAACCTAATTGTTGAGAATTTTGAAATATCTAAAAATACAAATCAGCGATGCCTTAAGACTAAACATCATTGTGAATCTATCTAGATTTATATAATTTCATGTGATGTTAAACAATAACCTCTGTGGCCTTGATACACATTTAATACACAAATTAATACATAGTAGTTATACTCCTGTTGCTCAGTGGATGTCGTTTGTTGGAGTGATTTATAAGTGTTTCTTGTTTCTCGTTTTTTGTATATAGATGAGACCGTTTATTTTCATGTTTGAATTGTATTACACATGTTACACTAGTAATGCTGGGGCTCCATATAGCGTGCTGTTTGGTGTTAGCCAAGACTGTGTGTTGAAGGCCGTACATTGCCCTACTATGGTTTATTGTTTACACATTTCGACTTGGATTGATAATTGTATCATTGTCACTCATACCACATATTCTTATTTGTATGTACCTTGGATATATGACAACATCTTTATTTTATCCCTTCCCGGCTTTGCGACACCAATACAAACTTTAATTTCATCTATGTTGCCTTTATCCTTAAATGCCATTCTATCTAAAACAAAAAAAATCAAAAATATAGCCACTTTTATGCTGCCATGGTTACTTTAGAATACAACTATTTCTATTTGGCTTCTGTATAATTTCTTTCTGTGTTAGATTATAAAGCTTTTTAAGATGTGTTATTAAAACCATTGGCAATAGCATATAAAACAATATCTGGTTTTAAAATGGCTATTTTTGTTTACAAAAGCTAATCAATTTTATTTTGCAATCGCTAATGGCAGCCAGCAGGGTTAAAGAATATCATTTTTTCGACCTGTTAGTCAAATGCGTTTTGTTAAATTATACATTTTCACTTTTTTTGGTCTTTTGCAAAATGTTGTTTGTGCTGTAGTTAGACCCTTCTACAACTAAATTTGTTTTACATGCACACGTATAAAAATTGCGGTTTTTACCCAACGCATTCATAGGTCTGAACGTAGTGTTCAATTTAGAATACTGTATATATATGTTGTGTACAAGTTATCATTTTGTACAAATTATTATTTGTACAAAATATTTGTACAAATTATAATTTGTATTTTGACTTTGTACCAATTGTAATTTGTACAAAAATTGCTTGTACAAATTATAATTTGTACAAAATTTGACTAAAATTCACTTATAACTTGTACAATAATTCATAGTATGGATTTTGTAATATAAAACATTTAAAAAGCATTAATTCACTCTATAGATTTTTTTTCAAAGACCATACAATAAACATGATAAACCTTTATTTACAAAATACTTTTTAAGACAACCTAACATATTCATGTAATTTTTTTCAATGCAATTTTTAAGGTCAAACGATTCATTCATACTGTATATTGTATATTCAAAGCCTGTTCTCTGGTTTTTTAATTAAAAGATTTTTTTTTAATTTGATTTGAAAACTTATTCTATGTAAAATATTGTACAAGTTAATAAGTGAAATTATGCCTCATTTTGTACAAATTATAATGTGTACAGGCACTTTTTGTACAAATTACAATTTGTACAAAGTCAAAATACAAATTATAATTTGTACAATTTTTTTGTACAAATTATAATTTGTACAAAATGATAACTTGTACACAACATATACATAATGTCACTATTATTAACAAATGCGTATACATATTCGTATTGTAGGATTCTTTACTATAGATAATTCAGCTGATCTGTAACAATTCCAGTTTCATGCCTTATATATCATGTACTGTGTTACGTCGCTAGATTAAGAAAGACGAGGAAAGGTAACATAACCGGCAAGCCAAAGCGAAATGGCAATACCGTTCCCTACCAATTAAAAAAGTTATTGTACACGAACAAAATGCTACCTTGATCTCTGACTTGTCCATGTGTAAAGTATAAAACAAATACCAAATCAATTTCTTCAATCATTTTGAATAAAGTGTGGTAAACTAATTAGTTAAATGAGTCTTCTTAGTCAGAGTCAACTTCGACAAAATCATCAGATCAGACCAAATTTTGACTTGATCTATAACTTTTCATAAAAAAATATACCAAGTATAAAATCAATATCTTCAAGCCCTCTCTATACGAGTTAACGAATATTATTGTAACCAACAATACTGTAAACAATGATTCACTGTGATATTGAAATAAAAAATTACAATTGAAGCGCTGGTATTGACTTCAGGTGTTAATGTTAGAGTATGTCGGGTTTTTTTTTCTCAGGCAAATGTTTTATGTTAAATTAACAAATTTCATACTAAATGCTGTGGAGAAAGTGAATAACATTTTTCGTGCTTGAGATGTATAATCTCGTATATTACAGTACCGTATTCTAGTGTTACTTCCTCAGATAACTACCTTCATGCGTAGTACTTGATTACTTGTATGCACTTGATTTTTTTCTTTTTGTCTGTTCTCAGTGTTGACATGCATATCCATTATACTGACCGACTTTAAAATGCAACACTCATTTTGTAGATTGTTTTTACCAAATCATATTTGATCCTTATACAACTACTATTCATGCTTATCATACCTCTTTCTCTTTCGAAAAAATCAACATCTGACTAACCTATTGTTATTGAACAAACCGGATTTTTAAGATCGCACGAATTTTAGAAAGCGAAATTTCGAACCAATAAAAGATTTTTTTCATTTTTTTTTTCTTTGTGAAACAGTTTTTTCAATCCGTGGCCACACTTAAATCAGTTAAAAAATGTTGCACCTCCATATTGCCGGGACTAAGGAATTAAAAACTGAATCAACCCATTATAATACTTCAAACAGGAAAACGTGAACGTGCTGCAACCAGACAATCTGACGTCACAAACTCGTCTTACTGTCCTTTCGTCAATAATAACGGTAGACGGGATTTGTTGAAGACCATCAATGACCAGATCAACATGTAGTGTCAATGCAACGTCAATAGAATTGGATAAAGCAACGTCATTTGCGAGACAGGTCTACAGCCGCAACGTCAACTGCTAACCAAATTGCTGAATGCCAGAATGCCATTTTGCACAGATGTATGCCATACATTTTTCCAATTAACTCAACTGCATAATTGCCAAAACCAATTGTAATGGGTGGAACAACGGCAAAATCAGAAGGTGCAAAACAGAACCCAAAACGTACCAAACAGAATTGGTTGACCTTTCTGACAATCATTTTAGCGCTTGTTACAGGCAGTCATTGCTTTTGACGGTGAAACGTACATTAGTAAGGGGAAAACCAGGGTTTCAGTGTATACCACATTATTTGAATATTAATAAGTTTGTTTCCAAAAAAAATGCATATTTGAAAATGGGAATTAAAAAGAATAATCTGGTGTTGCATTTCTAAAGTCGGTCAGTATATTTTCGTAAATTTTCTGTAACTAAACTTTGAATTTGTCAAAAAACTAAGGATTTTCTTATTCCAGGAATAGATTACCGTATTTGGCACAATGGTTTTGAATTTTAATTTTGAGTCCTCAATGCTCTTCAACATTGTACTTGTTTGGCTTAATAACTATTTTGATCTGACCGTCACTGATGAGTCTTATGTAGACGAAACCCGTGTCTGGCGTATTTAATTATAATCAGGATACCTTTGATAACTATTTAAACCCCTGGGTCGATGTCACTGATGGTGGACGTTTCGTCCCCAAGGGTGTCACCAGTCCAGAAGACAGCACTTCAGTGTTGACATGAATATCAATTATTTGGTCATTTTCCGAGAAACTAAGGAGTAGCTTATCCCAAAAATAGATTACCTTACCCGTATTTGGCACAATGTTTTGGAATTGTTGGTCCTCAATGCTCTTCAACTTTCTACGTGTGTGGATTAAATGTAATAACTATTTTGATCTGAGCGTCACTGATAAGTCTTGTGTAGACGAAACGCGCGTCTGGCGTATTAAATTATAATCCTGGTTCCTTTGATAACTATTTTGTTTTATTGATTTTAGAAATATCATGAACTGTTTCTTCTTAAATACAATATACTTATATTATGCGATTGTGTTTTGCGTTAAATAGTATTGACAAACCTGTAGAATGTTTTTTCAATCTTAATGACGTACACTTCAAAATACAAATTCCCAAAGATGTTACTGAAAAAAATCAAGTGTAAAATATGAATATTTTCTTGCAGTTTAACTATATATGAGATCTACAATCGGCGGAAGAGCAACAGTTGTACATCGGATTAATTTAAACTGTTAAAATCATGAAGTCCTTTTCATATTTTTTCGGAATCAATCTTTTGATATGAATGTGTGTTTTGTCGATCCCTTTTTTTTCTGTTTGTATTATTTTTTGCTATTTTTTTTTTTTTTGGTTTTTATTACTTCGATAAATGGTTTTAATTGCAAAATTAGTGATTAGTGTTTTCAACTTCTGTTTTAATATACAACTATTTTTTTAAAAAACATTGTCATGATTTGTCGAAGTGATAATTTTGGATGTCAAATGTATTTATCAGTAGAATCCAGGTTCAACCCACCATGTCTTAAAATGTCATGAACTAAGTCAGAAATATGGCAGTAATCAAATAGTTCGTCTCTATGTATGTTGACGTTTGGTGTCGTTTCACTTCAGTGTTTCTGATGTTCCGTTGTGTTTTTCTATAGTTTGTGTGTTATCTCGTTTCCAAAAGTTTTGAATTTTTGAAATACTTAGGTGTAGAATACCTTAGCTGTATTTGGCAAAACTTTTAGGAATTTTGGTCCTCAATGCTCTAAATTCGTACTTTACATGTATTTGTCCTTTTTAACTCTTCTGGATTCGAGCGTCACTGGTGGGTCTTTTGTAGACGATACGTGCGTCTTGCGTAGATAGAAAATGTAATCCTGGTGTCTATGTGTTATTTATATACTACTGTTGCCTTCATCTATATTGAAAGCATACGAATTAGGTGGAAAACTAAACATACGAAACGACAAAATTCATAAAGGCAACAGTAGTATACCGCTGTTCGAAAGTCATAAATCGATTGAGTCAAAAACAAATCCGGGTTACAAACTAAAACACAGGGACACACATCAACTTTAAGAGGAAAACAACGAAACAACAGAAACACTGAAGTGAGAGAAAAAAACGACAATGCAACACACACCGAAATGAACTACTAACAGCTGCCATTTTTTGGACTTGATACATGACATTTTAAGACAAATGGGGGGTTGAACCTGGTTTGGTGGCTAGCCAAACCTCATATTTTAAGGCAATATTATATATAACACTAACATATCACCGTTACATGTCAGGAATCTATACTTATTTATTGTGTAAAATGTATCATATTTCGCTAAGGATGTGATAAACATTTCAAAGTTAAAGCGTTCAAGTTTAAAAAAGATGATAATTTTCTTTCCGTTCCATACTAAAATTACTTACTTGCGAAACTTGACGAAACTAGCAATAATACAGCGACACGTGCGTCCTTTCTATACTTCTCAATATCGTAGTTTACTGAATAGGTTATAAAGAATCATGATATTATATAATAGTTTTCGAAAGTAAAGTTCTACGTGAGACAATTACATAATTTATCTTTTATTTTTTTTTTTAGATATTCCAATAACATGAATAATTCAGGATAAGGTATTCGCTTCAAAAAATCTCAAGCTGACGTATTCAAATTGATACCAGATTAGACAGTCCACGTTAGTGTATGTGCGAAAGTCGAAGACGTTTGTTGGCATATTGTTCTTGTCCTCCATCTGCGAGCAAGTGTTTTACTGAACTGGGCATGTTTTGAATACTATGGTATTGGAACTATAACTTCTGTTGAAGACGATATACATAGATACTCGTTAAAACATCTACAATGGCTAATGACTGTTTATGATTTCCAAGTGACACAATACATCAATCAGTACGTTGTCCATCTGGTAGATATTAACCTCGTCACGACTGCAGAAAGCTTTGTTGGCGAAAAAAGAACAACTTTATTGAACAGGAACAAAGACAGTACCTAAGAGCAAGGATTGAATTGATATGAAAGGGATTTTACGAGTAATTATGAAACAAAAAACAAATATGAAGGGAGTATTTTTAGAAGTTGTTTTTTATTGAAAAGTTCCGATTGCGATCATGTACACATGTATATTGATTATAGGGCATTGTGTTTAACAAATGCTTTGAAGGATAACTGTACATGTGAAGGTATAGTGACGTCCCACTGACAATTTGCCTATGCCATCCATGCTTTCCGTAACGTATGTAGTGCACATTATTTGATCTTTGATATCTTTGAAAGTTCATTTGAAAAAAGTTCAATTTAGAAGGGATACATCATGATGCATTAGTTATTTATACATTGGAGTTGGAAGTAAGTGCCACTATTGTTGTCTTTGATCTTATTGCGTTATGCATGTTTTAAGTGGGATCAAATTGTCATTAAGCTGTACTGTATATTTATTCTAAAACAGAAATTCATAATGTAGAATACAGCAATTACAAGAATTTCAGTATAATAAACTAGTTAACACATAGCTAAGTGGGTAATATCATAGGGGATTATTTACACATTCAACAAAGGATTGTAATTATTTGCCTCAAATTGATTGATAACATTTGCCTTTTCACATTCTCAGATATAGTTTATATGAAGCTAAATACTATGGTTAGTTCTTAGATCTTTTCCAATGAAATGCATAAAAGAGGGACGAAAGATACCAAAGGGACAGTCAAACTCATAAATCTAAAACAAACTGACAACGCAATGGCTAAAAATGAAAAAGACAAACAGAAAAACAATAGTACACATGACACAACATAGAAAACTAAAGAATAAACAACAGGAACCCCACCAAAAACTAGGGGTGATCTCAGGTGCTCCAGAACTGTTTTTAAAACACGTTGCACATGGGGCAAAAAAATAACAACAGTTTAGACTTGACAATGTTTCCTATTAATATAATATCTACTATGTAGTTATCTATTAAATTTCCACTTTTAAAAATTAAATGATTTTCAAGTTTACAAAAATCTAATCTTTAGACCTTTCTACATCATCTTCAAAGGGATCAGATAAAAATCGAATGCAAAATTTTACTGACGAAGTATAGTGAATTTTTCTCTTACAAATGATTTTATCTGTAACATTTTAGAAACAAGGAAATAAATCATAACCTAATATTATGTCTTAGCTTTTTTAAAAGACATATGGTGAATACGTGAATCTTATGGTTTAAATTTATTGTGTTTTAATTTCGTCTTTCGACTTTAAAAGCAAGATTTGTGTGTTGTAATATTTTAATTAATATTCCTGTCCCTGCTACCCAAGATTATACACACTGACCAAAAAGGATTTTAAACCTGATGCCCTTTTATAGCTATTATTCGTGTGTTTCTTTGTCCAATATGTTCTCCTATTTATTTATTTTGTAGTTCTGTAATGGAATGATGTCATTTAAATGTTATATTTAATATTGCAATTAAAGCGGGAGGTTTGGAATGCCACAAAACCCACAATTTTTTTCTTTAAAAACTGTCCTGTAGCATGACAGAAATATGGCCATTGTTATATTATAGTTCGTTTCTGTGTGTGCTACATTTTAACGTTGTGTTTCTGTTGTGTCGTTTGTTTCCTCTTATATTTGAGTGTGAATTTCCATTACTATAAGACGTTTCACGGTACTTTTCTATCCTAAATTCATGTATTTAGTTTTGGTGTTATATTTGTTATTCTCCTCGGATTTTGGCTCATGCTTAGTTCGTTTCTGTGTGTGTTACATTGTAATGTTGTGTCGTTGTTCTCCTCTTTTATTTAATGCGTTTCCCTCAGTTTTAGTTTGTAATCAGGATTGTTTTTATTTATGAGTTTCGAACAGCGGTATACTACTGCTGCCTTTATTTGTCAAAAATAGGTATATTGGTTTAAATATTTGACAAATACAAGATGTTATAGGTTACTCTTAAGCTTTTAAAATAGATGGGGCAATCATATTCCTTGACTTAACAAAAGCATGTAACTTGTTAGAATGGGACTTCATGTTTCCAACTTTTTTTGGCTTTAAAAATAAATATATAAGGAGGGTTCAGACAGTGTACTCTGATATTTAAGAATGCATTATTAATAATGGATGGGTTTCTACTCTATTCAGGGCTTCTCGTGGATTCCGACAAGGATGTCCGTTATCATCGTTACTATATTTTTTAGCTGTAGAATTAAGGGCAATTAAGATAAGGGAAAATAGAAATTTAAAAGGGCTAGACATAACACTAGACGGTAAAGTAATACTTTATTTGCCAATTATCTGATGATACTACTTTATTTCTTCAATCAAAAAAAGATGTCACTCTTGCAATAAATTCAATAGACGTTTTTAGGCCAATTGAAACACTGTCGTGATAAATGTGAAGATATAAATTGGTGTACTACACCTATTCAAAGTCTTGAAATTTATTTTGGTCACAATGAACAAGACTGTCAAAAATTAAACTTTAAAAAACAACTTTTAAAATGTAAAAAAATAATATCTGATCGGAGAAAAAGAAACCTCACTATCATTGGAGAGATAGTTATCATCATATCACTAGTTTTGCCAAACCTAACATATATTGTATCAAACACTATAATTCCTAAAGAAATGTTGCAAGATTTTAAAACTTTAGATATAATATTATTTGGAAAGGTAAAAGAGACAAAATAAAACGATCCACTCTTTCAAATGATTTTTTGGAAAGTGAACTATAGATGACTGACATTGATTCTTACATAAAATCACTCACTGCATATCAATTGAATTATGAAATTAAGAGAAAATTGAACAAATTAGGAAAAAATCTTTTTCCATTCAAAATGAATTTAAAGAGTATTAAAGACATTGTTAAGCATATATTACAAATTGTGCCAGACTTTTACAAGCAACTAATTAAAGCTTGGATTAGTCAAAAGGGGGAAATACCACATATCCTAAAAGTTTTTTTGAAATTAGAAAACAAATTTTGTGGGTAAATGATTATATCAGGTTTTACAGAAAATGTTAAAACTTTGACGATTGGATAAAAAGCGATATTATTAAAATAAATGATATCATTGATGAACAGGGTAGAATCTCGGAATCTATCATCTTATCTTACCATCAATATTGACAAAATTGGATAAAGCAAATATATGTGTTTAAAAAAGCCATACCAATGAATTGGAAATCAACTCCTCGTACTGAAGAATCCATTAAAACTAAACATGCTAAAGTTAAAGTAACTGTTGTTAATGGCTTAAAAATTAGGTACACGGCAATAACTCCATTAATGAGCACAAGAGAACTTTAAAAAAATGTTCAAACTAAAAGAAAGTCATGAAAAAACAAACGGTTTTCTTATGTCGGAAAAAATATTTGACAAATACTTAAATTATAAGTTTATTATTTTTTTCAATATCTCACTTATAACAGATTGAAAATATTCAGATGGAAAATTATTCACTATAATCTGCCAACTATTAAAAAAATTGAAAATTACTGAGGACAATTAACGTTAGCTTGGAAAAGAAAACAAATCTATGAACACTTTTTTGTCAACTGCTTATTTAATACAGACTATCAAAAAAATAGCAATGAAATTAATGAACTCCCTTGGTATATATTATGTCTAAAAAAAGAAGACACAAAAAAATAAAAAACCAATTGTTCAGAGAACAATTGAAGTTATCAAAGATACCAGGATGTAGAATTTAATACGCCAGACGCGCGTTTCGTCTACACAAGACTTATCAGTGACGCTCAGATCAAAATAGTTATAAAGCCAAACAAGTACAAAGTAGAAGAGCATTAAGGAACCAATATTCCCAAAAAAAAAAATCCACAACAACTTTCAAAGTTATTAATAGGAAGCTAGTTCCTACTGACTTTCAAAATTAATTGAAATGAACAATTTTGATAACAAAAATAATAGTTAGACAATTCTATAAACAAATAGATTAATTCAAAATTATCAAATGAATCATAATTTAATCAATCTTAAATGTTCAAAAACAATACTTTATAAAAAGTACAGAACATTGTAAGCACAATTGGTAATTGTTTACAAGCCAAATATTGTCATGTTTATTCACAGGTTTAATCATACAGGTACGCATGTGTTCAAGATATGTTTGTCAGAATGGTCAACCATGCTTATATTAAGTGACAACATGGTACATATTTATTTTTTTATAATTCATTATACATGTCCGATTCATAAACATTATTAAAAAAAGATAAACAAGTATGATCACGATTATAAATTTATATTGTAGAGAAATTGTGCACTCTAACATAAATGATTTAACATGTGCAATACATATACACGACGACATGCAAGAGACCAATTGAAAACTTAAACAAACATTGTATACTCACCAAATTTGATCAAATAAGCTAAATCCTGTTTATATAAGAATATTTAGAAGCATTCGATTATCCGATAACCCACAAGTTTGCTGAACCAGCACTATGCCCAATTTCTTTTAATGGAACATGGATCATATGATCAAATCGATAACGGAAAGGGTTCCGTAAAAATAATGTATAAAAAAAGAAAAGAAATACAAAGATCTGTATGTGAATTCACAATATTTATTATATATAGTTGTGAAATTAATTATATTATAGATACTAATATAATTATGAATAAGTTATATCTTACCAAATAGTGATTTCTTAAACTTTTGGGTAGGGATACTAAGTTATAATCAGTAAACTAAGTAAGTTGTTACAGCAAATAAAGATATTCTTATTCCATTTAAACCTGTCTAACAAACTATTCGCAATCTGTAATTATACACATGATTATAAGAACTCTTCTTTTTATGTGTAGGATAATTTTCTGACATTAAACTTCACATATTGTGCTTGACACATCTTGTCTAAGAAATTTTCATCATTACATAAACATACCTAATCCATGAGTTTCAAGCGATTGTATTCCGATTTCCTTTGGCAATCTAATAAAAAAGTCAATGCATAATAACTCAATTTTCATGCTTTCTCAAACAACAGTGAAAAAAACCCGCAGAATTGAGATTTTAAATCTTATATTACAGATTCCACATATATTTCGAGAAATAGAAATATCCAATGTTAAGCCTTTTGAAAATTATGTTTACAACTCAATTTTGTATCACTTTAATGTGTTTCAGAAAGTCAGTTTTTTTTTTCATGGATGAGGGTTTTTTTTGTAAGAATTCCAATGTTCAACGAATTACAATATTATTATTAGGTTATATGCAGAATTTAACAAGTTTTCCATAATCCACAACAACTTGTCCCTACGAACATGTATGAATCGACAGTATTTAGAAAATTCCTGTAATGTAATTTCTGTGTAGACGAAATAACATAAAAAAAAGAAGTGCACAATGAACATGCCAAAAACCCTCATTTTAATTTTTTTTTTTTTTATTGATCATTCCTTTAATTTAAAATTCCATTTTTAAAGAATAAATCATAAAGCATGAAAAAAACGTTAATGTCGCCACAGTCTCAAACCAACATTGTTTGATAGTTGATAGAAAAAAAATCACTCTATCAGAAGAAGTGTCATATCCAAAATCTAGATATTTTAAGCTTTCTTGGTATAAGCAATTAGTGTAACTATTTTTCCTAATATCGCATGGCAAATATGACTTGCCTATTCTTGAAATTTGAAGGAAGAAATGTCAGGTACGCTTACATTTGTAACTGTTCAATATTTGTTTTAACATGTCTTCATTGTGTAGAGTCTTAAGTACTCTCTCAACTCGAAAGACTTGAAAAAAGCAAACATTAACCTGCCGGACGAGACACAAACCATCAAAACATGTGGAAGAGGGCGTATTTGACTTTTTACGACGTGAGGTGTTGTTGCTAATAAGGTAATCAAGATGAAGAGCTGCATTGTAAGCTTTTCTCTTGTTTCAATGTTTCAAAGTACGCACAAAAGGCTTTTGTGTCTCAGAGGTGATGCACAATTTGTTTTCTTTTTACTTCCTGAAAACTTAACATTGAAAAATTAAATCTGATAACCTGATATAGGCGTACCGAAACATGAACTCTATCTGAAGAGTTTTAACCTCTGACAATAATAAACAAGTTTTTTTTTAAAGTGAACGCGTAACTTAAACTATGAGAGATAACATAGAACGCGGGTTTTTTTCAGGATCTGGTGAGTGATGTGGAGTAAAACATAATTAAAAAAAAATATGCTAGAAAACGGATTACAGTCCTAATGTAACGGTGACTTAAAGCACTTACACGACATTTACAATTTGGTCGCACTTGAAACTTGTTTGCCATTTATTCTGATCAAGGCATTCATAATCTAAAATACAAATATGATGCGTTTTTTTTAACTTATAAATACAAATTGTTATCAAAACTTAATAGGTTTTTTAATATGCCAAAATACCGAGAGTTATTATCTTTGGAAAAAAAAATGGTGAGTATAACAAATGTTGATTTCTTTTAAGGATAATAATAGCCCGGAAAGGAGCCGTTGTATTTGTATTTTTTCAGTCGGTTGATTAACATACTAAATGGTGTGCATTTGACGCTTCAGGATGTAGACAATTCACATAATGGCGACAGTCTTCATTTGTGAGCATTCTGTGCATAAGACAAAGACACCACCGCTTATTGCATAATGAGCAATCAAAAATCAGAATTTCCATTTAAAACAGGTCTTATTACTTTTAAGACAGTAAGAAAAGCAATCCCATGAAAATAATTCGGTAGCTCAAGAGCTGTTTATAGAATGAAGAGAGGTAAAAAAATAAAAGAGGATCATTCACAATCATAAGTCGAAAGAACCTAACAGCGCCATTGCATTGTTTATTGCCATATGTTTTAAACATCCGAAATACCATGTTTCTGGTTGTCCCTTCAGACAATTAAAACTTTCCTTAAAAGCAATTTATTAAATTTTTACTCTTGATTTGCCGCTGTTGCCTCTTATATAATGTGTTTTTGTTATAAATTCACATCAGCTTATACAGATCTTCTGCACCTATTTTGATATTCAAATATTGACTAAATTTAACAATCTAAAAGTCAGAAATGATGTTAGGGCTTTAACTTTGTGTTTACAAAACTTCATTTATTAACAATCGGAACGTTTCTACCATTTTAATGAGCTGATTGAATTTAAATAAAATTTAACTTGTTTTCCGTCAGATGTGTACCATTTACGCGCAGAAACAAATAAATCTAACATATTTCAATAGGTTTTTATAACGACTGCAAATGTACTGGGTTAATGCCCCTACATTTTGTTCTTGCAGATGAGTAATTGTCGAGAGCAACTAAGCCCTGGATACGTGACATTTTATGACTTGAAACATTATGAATATATTTTCTTTTTTTGTAAATTTGCTGTTTCTAAATTGTGAAATTATTCGAAAGATAGTAGCTTTCTGACAACAGACAAAGATTGCATAACCCATGTTTGACAAATTGTTAGAAATTTTTGCTTTGAAATGCTGTTCTAGTTCGTATTTGATTTTGGTGGTCTACAAGTGCGTGTTTTGATACGAGCATTAGTAATTCGTTTAACATAGATAAAACGCTCGTCTCGCAAACCAAATGAAAGCCCTTAATTTTGTATGAGATTTTATCTCATTTAGCAAAATAGTTCATCTCTTTGTGTAGCTTTGTTAATTAATAACCTTATATTACATTTTGCTTACATTTAGAACCTTACATCAAAACAAAAAATACGTGTATAAGGAGTTCTAAATAACACGGTATATCCTTTAATGTGTTACGTCATCTACTAATTTTTGTATACGAACATATCGACCATAATATGTCGTGAATATCCTTTAAGAAATCTTTGAAGAATGTTAGATGTTTATATATCATAAAGCTGAAGTCATGTTATCTTGAGCCTCAACTTTGCAATTTGAAATAGATTTGTAAGAAGGACAGTTTTTTCGAATCTTCGTTGTCACATCAAATATTGAAAGCATCATTATCACTAGAACTAGTGGTTTTTTTTTAACACAGTATGTATAGAAACAACATAAAAAGCTATGGATATTACCAATTTCATGCAAATGGTGAATATTTGACAAGTATTTTTTATTGCTTATGCATTAGGGTATATGCATGTATGAACACTTGTCGATATGAGTATGTTTTGTCTATATATGTCTTTCTTGTATGTGCATGATGTGTGTATATACTTATTTTCTATTGTATTAAGCATACAAATCTTTTTCACAGATAATAACATTATTATTGTATTTCATCTTTTTGTTCCTATACAGAAAAAAACTAAGTATGTTATATCAAGTGTGTTATAAATTTAGAAGTTCTGGACTTTCCCAATCAAATTTTAAAATAAGACAAAAAATATATATAACTACATATACATTGATATATATAAATCTCAATAAGTCGAACTGAAAAGATGTACCTACGAACATACCTGGTGATAAAATGTTGTTAGCGGAACAGAACCTAATATAGCATGAACAATCTTCCTTTGTTGGTACACAATAACATTGATGTTTCGGCCTGACTATAAAGTCATAACCTCGCCTATAATCACAGCGACACAACCTATCCTCTTCCATCGTACCATTACTGAAAATGGTCTGTCCTTCCCCGCTGCAGTAAGATTTTTCATAGGCGCAGCGACTACTTCCGGAAGATAAGAATTGAAATGGTTGGTAAAAATCATTGTCACAATCAGCACCTTGTAACGTGCCTTTGATTGACCCGGCAACTATCAGCTTTTGTCCTATAAAGTAATTAGATTGTGAACTAACAAATAAATACACATACATACATATAATACAGAACGACTAAATGATAGAAAAATATACAACACTCAGCTTCGCTTAGGAAGATCCATACTGTATAGTTCGACGAATGTTATTCGAAACAAATTCGCAACTCATATTTTTCAAGTTTTAGCTTTCTAGAAGCTGTGAACTGCTTCGCTGTATCCGAGCTGAGGGTGATATGTGTGCATGTGGTTTTTGATTTCCCACAAAGCTTGTAATGCTTAAGCAACATGTGATTGTAAATAGCAATTATAAATAGTTAGTTTCAGTGAACATGATGCTGTTCTACTTCAAGAGTGTGAGTTATACACTCATGACTTTAGAATTTTGTCCACTTTACTTGTTGAAAATTTAAACATTTACAAATAGCCACGACGTGCGCCTAGATTGGCAAATGCAATAAAACACAGGTGATGCATTTTTGTAAACATTGTATAGGAACAAATCGTGCATATTGCAGCTTTATAAAACAAATTAATGCGTATTGAAAAAGTTATATTCCAATATTGATTTTCAGTGTGCAATATTTGCATTATAAAACAAACACGAATAAATGACAGTTGATCGGAACTTAAAAAACACACAGTAAATTTTCCGGCATTTGATGTCTTATCCTGAGACGAGAAAAGTCTCTAATTCTTTATCTCATTTAATTCAAAATTTAATGCTGTTGCTGTATCTCAGCCGCAATCATAAAGCAACCAATCATAATCTATATGTAATAACTAACTATTTCAAGATGGCGTGTATACCGACTGAAACTAATAGCTCTGCACCGTGATGCGTAGCAAAACCCTGTATAGCAAAAAAAAAAGGATTACAACTTTTCATACAAAATAGTTTGACTCGATAAAAGTTAACTAGCAGTCAAATTTATAGTCATCTTGATAATTTTTCTTAAAATCATAGGTAAGCTACTCTTTGGGTGTCAATTACTCCCTCCAATTTAGAACGTATGTAAAGAAGCCCTACTCTGACAAAAAATAGTGCTTTTGATGTCCTTGTTTACTGAAACTAATTAACAGATTTGCAAACTTAAACTTTTGGTGAAAGAGAAATATATTTAGACCATTTTGAGCCAAACTTTACTTGTCTATGAGTTTGCATATAAAATTGAGGATTAATGCGCTCCATCGTATACTAATTTAAAATATCTGGAAAACCAGGGCTTATTTTTGGAGTACCTCTCTTTGAAGGTCAGTTTTTGCTTAGAAGGCTTTAAAGGTGTATTGAAAATTGGCATGCAGAATGATGATACATGCACAATTCAGGATATACCTGGTTTCTATGTAGGTAATCGTAAGGTAAAATATTAAGAAAGCTGTGAAAATTGCAAAATGTGGTTGAACAGATAGCGATACTTAATTGGTAATCTGACACCTATACCAAGTTAGCCATTGTCGTTTGTATTTAAATGTTTACAAATATGGTTTGTGTGATAATAGTTCATTCTATTTCTCGTCGCTACTTTAAGTAAATTATTTGTTCCGTAAATTTGTATACACAACATCACAATAACAGATACAAATATTGTTTGTTGTGTCAAAACCATTCGATATCTGTGTGATTAGAATTGTATCACGGATTGAAAGTAACAAGAACTTCCATCTGACTTTTTTCCGTGTTGTTGCCAAGACAAATCAAACTACATTTCGAATCAATTTATTGGAGTACGACACTTTTTTTATTTAGGTTAACATAGTTCATTTAAATTAAATTGAAACAAATTGTAATCCTTCTATGATTTTTTTCATCATGATGATAAATCTTTAACTTACATCCTATACATTTCTAGGAAAATGATTGGTTAAAATCGTCCGCGTGGAGACCGTATTTTCTCTCTCATCCCATATGGAATTTACTGACCCCGTATATATCATATTAGGCCACTAACACACTATGTAACTAATAATACCCACATATATAAAATAGAAGTTGCATATGTGATAAGTAATATAAACATACATGATGTATTTGCTAAACAGTTATGTGAACAGTTTTAAAACATGAAAGAGTGTATTACCAGGTGCTTCAAAATCTGGATGGTCTCTACAAAATTCGGTGAAGGTGTTTTTGTTTTGATCATACAGGCAAAAGTAACTGTCGCCAGAATTACAAGACGTTCCTGATCTGTGTTTCCAGTGTGCCTGAACAGGACATTGAAAGCTATAAAAAGCTTCAGATATCTTGGATAATGAAAAAATCTGAAGAAAAAAACATGATATAAGAGTAACTTATATGTGATAAAATACGGTATTTACATTGTTGTGTATGTATAATGTCTATATTATAAGCATATAACTAGTATAAGATACTATAGAATATGCCCATTTGGCAAACACATCGAGAGAGATGCGATAGTTCCCCTAAATACATGGTATTTGGTGTTCACAAATATTATGTAGCAACAGTATCAGATTCACGATAATGTTCTGCCCCGCAAAACATTAAAATCCTGTGAGTCCTTACATCTTGTGAATCCAAACAAACCTCCAAATTGTAAGCAACAACATGCCATTTTATATATCTGAATTAATACATTACGATGATGCATAGCAACACTTTACGGACTTCATAATCAGGGTTGTGGTATTCGAACAAAAAATCGAGTTATGGAAAAAACCGACTGAAAATCGACACTCAATTAGCTGTAGCGTCACCACTTCAAATTGGTTGACATACAATTGTTGATGTGTCAACTCACAAGCGACATGTTTCCGCGGTCTTAGACCATAGGTAACTCCTGCATTCTGTAATTTTACCGATTGTGATATTCTTACTCAATGTGGATTCGCATGCCGGGCGATCTATGCAAAGAAGGAGACTTGTTGCCTGTAGACGCGTCCAGTGTCGATATTGTCGGAGAACATGCACTTCCGTCAATTTATTTTAGTTACCTTGTTTTGTATCATGTCAATTATCGATTTATAAAATTTAATCTCCTATAAACTACTGTCACTTTATTTAAACTATTTTATCGCCGAATACTCGCGATAAGAATGTGAACCTTTCAAAAAAATGTGCAAAATTATTCCTTGTTATAGTTGTCAATCATGATGTTTGTAATTTGACTTTTCAGGTTTTATAGTGCATTTTACCATAACAAGAAATGACTTAGATCTTAAACGTCGTGGTCCTGCGTGAATGTAAAACTGATAAAACCACACCTCATAAGTATTACGATGTTTGAATAACGTGATCATATGTTCATGATGTTATTCGTTGTTATTCATGGTATTTGTCTTTGTAATTCAATTTTATGAAGAATTTTTTGTTGGTTGTCAGCGTTCTATATTGTATTGTGCTCATTTGTATTATGCACTTTCGATCAACATCAATTTTATCAATTCTGTCATTATTAGATATTATAGATGTACCCCATTGCATGTGATGTCAGTGTTGTGCTACCAGTTTTATTCAGTATACTTAAAATGAATATATGCATGCACATAAACTTACCAGGTAAAAAGTAAAGAAATGCATTGCACATGTGAAGTCAATCTGTGTGCTTAAAATAAAATAATATATCAATAACGAGAGCTGTTGAAATGTATTAAAATGTTTTAAAATGTTAAAACGAGTATTTTATTTATTATGTCTGTTCAGTTCACGCATCATTGTAAATATAACGGAATTTGATGACACTGTCATTAAAGTGAGAGGTTTAGCGCTTTACAGCAAGGTTTAATCCACCAATTTCTACATTTGAAAATGCCTGTACCAAGTCAGGAATATGACAGTTCTTGTCCATTCGTTTTTTATGTGTTTTGTCATTTGATTTTGCCATGTGATTATGGACTTTCCGATTGAATTGTCTTCTGAGTTCAGTATTTTTGTGATTTTACTTTTAAATCTATAAGCTATGTTGTGCGTATTATTGTATCTTGTATCTGTAGCTTACGTACTTTCTGGTAGTAATAACCATCTACTAGACACCATCATGCAAGCAACTACAAATCATCATGCAGCCTTCAGCCATTAACAAATTCATATTGAAAAGTAAATTTTACAAAAACATACAATTTGAAAATATGACAAACAGCAAACAATAACTACATACGAACTTTAATTGGATAAAAATACATATTTTGGGATGTTACTTCATGACATTAAAGCAATTTAATTCCCCCGATATACACAAGGCACAGAAATAATGTACAACAAGACTAAAGCGCGTATAACAGATCTAATAGTACTCATATTTTAAGAAAACTTTAAAGTAAGATACTTGAACTAACATATGAATGCATACTCATCCGACATGGAGTGTAGAGTAGTTAAACAGACTTACTAAATGGAATGTAAACATGTAGGTTTCGACAGGATTTAGGATTATAAGTTAACACTTTATAGCTATGTATGTTAATTAATGTTATCGCTATTTTACGAGAAATTTTCCACTGAACTTACTCACTTATAATTTCCTTTTCTCAGCACAGAAGAGTGACGTGAATTTTTATCGCTAGAAATTAAGGGCGCACGTGCCGGTTGTCAATGAAATTAACAACGTCGTCATAGGTAAAATAGTGATAACCATATTATCATTGATCGAATCAACTCTATTGCTTTTCTTGCTTTTGCCGTACCGGCTCAAACGGAAAATCAATCTCGTTGAGATAACCAACGATAATCTATAAACATGTGTGGAAAGTATCACTTTAGTGGATTTAATAAAAATGAAAAAGAAAAAAATAAGCTTTAAATTGAGGAAATTTGGGTAATATATTATGGTTTTGTGTCATTTAAACACGCCAAAACATCAGAAAACAGTTAATTGTTTCATCAATTGTTTTACATTACAACATACATTGGTACTTATAATGTTGCGGAGATTAAATTTAATATACTGCAAAGAGTCGCTCCTACTCATTAAAAAAACTTGTCCATATGTGGACAGTTACAAGGTTAAATTATTTTTTTAATTTTACAAATAAGACTAGATAATAGTTTAGATATTAAGTTAGGACATACTACAAATTTTCATTAAAAGAGGGACGAAAGATACCAAAGGGACAGTCAAACTCATAAATCTAAAATAAACTGACAACGCCATGGCTTCAAATGAAAATGAAAACAAACAATAGTATACATGACACAACATAGAAAATTAAAGAATAAACAACACGAACCCCACCAAAAACTAGGGGTGATCTCAGGTGCTCCGGAAGGGTCAGAAGATCCTGCTCCACATGTGACCCTCATCGTGTTGCTTATGTGATAACAAATCCGGTAAATAGTCCAATTCGGTAGGTTACATTCATGAAAAGGAAGGGAATAATAGTTATGACGTAAGGAACATATCCGATATCATTTGTGAAACGGTTATTCCATAACAGTCCACCAACTCGTGATGGCGTCCGTAAAATTTACAAAGGGATGATTTCAACTTCACCAATTTGAACTCTTGGTTTAATAGCTTCCTTGTGAGCAGCAACCCTCTATCTAGAAAATCATGATAGGAAATGCAAGCATGGGAATATCGTCTCAATTGGGAGATATATACCCCGTATGCAGGTGCTGCTGGAATGTTGCTACTTAGAAATGAAAAGTTCACAATTGGAAAGCTGAAATCATCTCTTTTGTCGTAAAGTTTGTTTTCAACCGACCATCATTGTCAATTTCTAGATGTATGTCAAGATATGAGGCAAACTTAACTGTATCTGTAGTATCCTTTATCTCTAGTTCTATGGGATAGATGCGTTCCACATAGTCACCAAATTTTTAATTATTTAGCGAAAGAACATCATCTATATAATTAATTTAGAATACTTTGATATCAACACAAAGCAGACTGTTTTGTTTTGTCATAACATAGATTCGAATATTAATTAATTATTATATTTTTGATATCGTGAGTGTCAATGAGACAACTCTTCTTCCAAGTTGCAATTTGTAACAGTTAACCATTATAGGTCAAAATACGGTCTTCAACTCGGAGCCATTGCTCACATCAAACAGCAAGCTATAAAGGGCCCCAACTGACCAATGTAAAAAGTAAAATCACAAAAATACTGAACTGAGAGGAGAATCAAATTTGAAAGTCACTAATCACATGGCAATATCAAATGACATTTTTTACATTACAACGTACACATGATACATTGGTACGTATAATGTATTAGAGGTAAAATCGTTCAAGCTGGAAAGCCAACGGTTTAATCTAAATAAAAAACGAGAAACGAGAAACACGTAATATCCACACCAACAAACGAAAGCCACTGAAAATCATGTTGCCGACTCGGAACAGGTGCAGGGGCCCCGGTGGCCGAGTGGTCTAAGTAATTACTACTGTAATCACTAGCCAGTCTACACTGCGGTTGTGAGTTCGAACCTCGATCCTGTGGGTGCAGATGACTTCAATCATAATCGACTAGGATTTTCAGTTTTCGTAACGAAGGTCGATGGTTTTCTCCGGGCGATCCGGTTTCCACCAACAATAAAAACTGACGATAACGCTTACCTCATTAAAATATTAAACTGCAAAATAAATATTGTACTGATTCACTCCTATATAATTCACAACTTCTCATTTTCAAGTAGACATGTTAAAGTAAATTTTACATCTGATTTTTAAATGAGTTAAGATTTTTTTTAGTTCTGTTTGCAGACAAAAACAAGCTATACCATATTGAAAATGAATGTATATACGTGTATTTTCAATATAAATCAACAATATAGTACATTACTATTGATAAAGAACTACGGCATGGAATGTGAAAGATGTTATTGATTAACTATTTGATTTATTGGGGCTATTATATGTCTATCGTGTTTCAAGTCTTTAAGATATTTCCCATTTAAATATGACGTAAAGAATGTTTATAAAGCAAAGTTTTAACATATTAAATTTTACAGTTACTAATTTTGTAATAAAATTAGATACACTTTTTCCAAGCGACAATCTGCATAATATTACTAAAACTTGGTATTTTAAATAACGATACAACAAAAAATGAATTACTTGGACTTAAGAGTTCAACTTGGTATAATATTGTACGAAATTAGAGAATATATATATTCATAAAGAAAAACAATCGTGTTTGTGGTATCAACAAAAACTATAACACAACACTTTCTTAGAGGTATGCATGAAACGAAGTAGCGAAAACTATGTGTTCAACAGCCGTCAACTCGGACTCAAATGACATATAGTAAATGTGTTTAGACGGGTAGACAGGTAGACATGACGTTATTATGTTTTGACCGAGTAAACCCAGTACATGTATATGTACATGTATATCTCTTGTTTGACTTAAAAAAATAAGCAACTTCTTGACAGTCTGAACATATACTGGACAGATCGTAATTGTCTGCAAGTTATTGTTCGCAGTTATAACTTACTAATAAACGTTAATAATTTGTTTCAATTGTTTTAAGGTGGGCCCGTTTATAGCTAACAATATTGGGAGGGCTGGTGTTCGATGTGTTTAAGGTGGCTCGCGGGTCTGAATCAAAATTTTATATTAATATAGGATTTCGTTATATTTTTCTACAAATGAACTTCATCTTATACTTAATAGAAAAATAAAATAAAAAGATGGGGTCACCGTTTATTTACGCTCACAATCTGCCTTCGAAAGAAACATACATTTTTGTAAATTTACTTTTTTCTGTTGAACTAATAGGAGAAAAAATATAAAATCGAAATGAACAAAGAACTTTATTACAGAAATCGGTCAAATTTTTCAAACGTTTAGTTTAAGTACAGCTTATTTGAAAAAAAATAAAAAAAAATATAGGTCACCGATGAGTTAAAAAAGATATTTCAATCTCAATGCCAAAAAATGGCATTTTCGCACCAAAGGGAGATCATTTGGAGCTTTTTCAATGATATATACATTTTAAAAGTCATCTGGGGCCAACACAAATTGATTTTTATAATGATTTTTGTACCATATAATAAAGTAACAACAAATAAAGGTAATAAATAAAATTTGTAATGAAAAATAACTGTTTGATTTTTTCCGAAATTGTTATCCTCGAGCCTCCTGAAGCTTTTGAATTTGCCATTTTATTAGGGACTTTCCTTTTTGAATTTTACTAGAAGTTCAGTATTTTAGTGATTTTACTTTTTACTATGGTCCTTTCCCTCACCCCGTCCTTTTTTTCGAATGTGACTTAATACATCATCCAAATGACAAAAAGTGTACTTTTTAGAACAACATAAAAGGTGCCAAATATTGAGCAAGATCTGTTTATCGTTCACCAACATATGAGATCATCCCTGATTTGTTTTGTTTGCAGTTATAACTTACTAATAATCGTTTATAATTTGTTTCAATTGTTTTAGTTAGACCAAGCTTCCAAGTCGAGTCAAAGTCTTAAATTTTTTGTAGTACTTAAACCTTAATCATGTTAATACATTGAAAGTTCTATTTGGTCATCATTTTTCATACACGTGTAAAAAATGAAATAAAATATTGCTTTTCAGCTAAAAAGTTTTCCGTTGACCCGATTTAGTCTGAGAGGTCTTCTGTTCTGTGTTACTCAGGGTTTCCCTTATGGTCAATTTTATTTTCGCCACCGTCATTTCATTGAAGGGTTATCCTTTATTTAAGGGGCTGTTCCCAACCTCTTTAATTTTATTTCTTCATTACTACAGTTTTCTTTTCTGGACCATCGCAAATGAAAAAGGTTGAGACGTAAAGCTATATGCTTGAAACACGTGCGTCGCCTTAACCATCTCAAATCAGTTATCGAAGTCAAAGGGTAAAGTATTTAAGTCGGATTTTATTTTTTTGCTTTTTAACATTTTCGTCATAACGACAGTTTTCTCTCCGGACCATTGTTTAAAAGAGGAGGGGAAAAGTCAAAAACTGGCTCCAAACACGTGCGTCACAAATAAACTTATTATATATACCAGGATTAAAAAAATATATTTACGCCAGACGCGCGTTTCGTCTACAGAAGACTCATCAGTGACGCTCGAATCAAAAAATGTTTAAAAGGCCAAAATAAGTACGAAGTCGAAGAGCATTGAGGACCAAAAGCTCCTAAAAGATTTGCCAAATACAGCTAAAGTAATCTATTCCTGAGGTAGAAAAGCCTTAGTATTTCAAAAATTCAAAGTTTTGTTAACAGTTAATTTATTATTATGAACATATCAATGATAAATCAAGTCAACACACAAGTGCTGACTACTGGGCTGGTGATACCCTCGGGGAAATAAATCTCCACCAGCAGTGGCATCGACCCAGTGGTTGTCAATAAAGTCATCATAGATACCAGGATTGAAATTTTATATTTACGCCAGACGCGCGTTTCTTCTACAAAAGATTCATCTGTGACGCTCAAATAAAAAAATATTTTATTAAAAGGCCAAATAACGTACGAAGTTGAAAATCATTGAAGACCAAAAATTCCTAAAAGTTTTGCCAAATACAGCTATTTCAAAAATTCAAAGTTGTGTTAACAGTTAATTTATTAACTGATTATACACCAGATATAGTTCATCTTGACTCACTGAAAGTAAATAAAAGTACATTAATTTATTTTACAAAATCACACATCCATTAGCATTAAACTGAAAAATTTCTGCAGGTCCTACAGGTCAAATAGGTTCGAGTTGCTGATTTGCATTGTTCGAGAAATTGACTTCAAAGGTTTCTCATGGCTAAAAGGCCAAGCAAAGACTGATATATCAGCAGTACATATTTTCATCTAGCTATGAAAGTTCCAGCTCAGTTGAGTTATCTGATCATTTCATATTTTGTTGACGAATAACAAAAAATAGTTTTGAAAGTCACAAAAAAATGAAGTGTGTCACTTCATGCAAAAAAGGAAAGGTCTAATAAAAAAAAAACAGTATTATGCCGCTGTTCGAAAGTCATAAATTGATTGAGACAATCACAAATCCGGTTTAAAAACGAAAACCGAAGGAAACACTTTCAATGAACAACAGAAACACTGAAATGTACGAAAAACAAATGACAATGCAACTTACTCAGAAACGAATTATAAGATAACAACTGCCACTTTCCTGACTTGGTATAGGACATGTTAAAAAACGTGGGTTGAACCTGGTTTTGTGGCTAGACCACTCTCGCACTATCAATATACTTCTTTTTTAACTATTTTTTTTCAAATTTAACAATTCAGGGTTCATTTAATACACGCATAAGTGTATAGCAACTTTCAGTGTAGGTCTATCAATAAAAACGGGTACCAAGATAACACGACATTCACGAAATTTCAATTCTTACATTTATTTGATAGTATTCAATAATAACTGTTAGGAACCATGCCCTAAAGTAGTGTACTACTACATGTTTTATGCTTTCTTGAATATACATTTCGGTAAGGAAGCTAGCTTGTTATGTTTTGGAATTTTGGTCAGCTTTTCGGTATTCTCTGGTTTTATCCATTTGAATACCTTAACAAATTTTGCCAGGAGACCCCCATTTTTCTGTTCTTAATTCTTTTACATGTATGATGATAAACTGTTTGTTAAAGTCTTATGAAATTTTGATTGTTTTTAAATAGTTTTTTAGAACTTAAACTTGTCAATGATAAAGCTATGAAAAGTCAAGAGAGAACATTTTCTCGCCAAAATTTTAATGACTAATATCTCAAAAACAGGCAAGGTGACCTATATAATTTTTTGCTCTTTTGATTCCTTTATTAGTCACCTATCAATATATGCTAGTGTTTTGAAAAGTTATGTTTTCTTAAACTAAGAAGCCAACTCCCTTAACACGGCTTTTATTTTTTAATTTTGGAGAATCATTTGCAGAAATATAAAGGTACCTTCGACATGTTCGATCTATCGTAATGTAAAGTTATAAAGTTTTGTGTATGCTAGTTGAAAGTACGAGTGCTACTGCACCAACAAAACTGAAAGTAACATAGTTATTAAAAGCTTCATTTCGTTTTAAATTGAATGCCTGAAGTATAAAAAGAAACAAATAGGAAATATAAAAACAAATGAAAATATAAATATAAACATCATGCCATAAAAGCTAGACAAAAAAAAAAGAATAAAAACAAGAAATAAAAAAATAGAATAAATTGATTTTATACAAATACGTGTATGTTCGGGTTGGGGACAACGAAGTTACCTCGGATCGTTCTGTTTTGTCAGATTTAAAACCTATTTTGTTCTAGAGGCGTTAAGACATATTTAGCTAGATTTACCTCATTTTTCCGCAAGACATTTTACCATTTCATTTTCTTTCCTGATCAATTTACCCTGTGTTTAAATGTATGTAGTAAACATTAAATATGCTTCAAATAAACTCATCATAGATCCATGATTGAAAAATTGTATACTAAAATCTCGTATATGGAACTGTCTTTAATAAATTTGATTTATTACTGTTTGATTGAATCATTATTTGTATACCGGGTATTATATAACATATTAAGTCAACGTGAGTTGTCTTCAACTCAAAATGGTGTTAAAAATTGTGCATGTATGATTTTAAGTAAATATATTTCTAAGGGAAGTGAACAGTCGATAGTTCATTTTTAATAAATAAATAAATGAATACTCCTTCATTTCTCTTTACGTCAAGTTATATGACGATTTTCGTTCGTTCTTCGTAAAATGTTTAGAAAACTCTTATAGAACCTCTAATCTACAACGACTGAATTTTAACGTTTATCACCGCAGAGAATTGATAATAAATTAAGAAGGCATATGAACGAACATTGATGCACGTTGAGTTTTTATTTTGTTGTGTGATCTCCGGGCCAATGTGCAGATTTACGCAAAGATGTTGGTTCTATATATCTTGCATAATTTAATCACACTATAAAAAGTCATTAACCCTTCGGAAGGGATGCAGCCCTGTTATCTTGAATCTATATCAGAAACAAATAATCAAATTAGAAATGCAAGATATAACAAGTGACATATTATAATGTATGTATATGCAAATGGGTTCGTATCCTAATAAAAAAATGTTAGTCCCGAACTGGTCCGTGAAAATAAGAGATCGACTGAAACTACATAATATAAAATAATATGTAGATAAATAGATTCGTTACCAGCATACATGTACTAGGACACATCTATATATATATGTAATGCATAGAGCTTTTAAGTTAATGAAGCAAGGGCAAGTTAGTAGTGTTGTGGTCAAAGTCAACATGTAATCAAATCTTTATACTGAGTTGATACTATGGCAGTATAAGGCTTGGAAGAGTTGGATATGTTTCGTGCCTAATCGTATCCTTGAATTCCGGTTTGTACACCTGCAACGCTTTGTGGCTGACGAAAAAGAATAATTGCAGTAGAAAACGAAACATTTTAACCACTAAAGCAAATAAAACCAGTACCTGCGACCTTTTTGGCTATATTCATGACGCATAATAAGTATCAAATATGTTTGTCACAACACCACACAAAAGAAACAAAGTATTTTAAAAATTATTTTAAGAGGTACACACTTTGTGTTACCTTCACCAATTACTACATTAAAATATTCTTTTTCCTATTTCAACCTAAATTTTACATCTTATTTTAGTTTTTAACTATTTTACATTGAGAACACTGCTGTAAAATTAACGTACGTCTGATAACAAAATCATGTTACTTACTAGTCTAGTGTATTGGGTGTGTTTTTTCTAAAACTTTTAAGTCCGAATATAACGACAGTACATATTTTTTTATATATATAAGCAATAAACAAACAAAGGATTCTAAACTATTGTTCTGTTTTATTTGTAACTAATGTAGGTAATATATGATTAATGTAATATTTAGTTGAGCGATTTAAAGTATTCGTTTGAATAGACAAGTCATATTAGATGTTTCTTTAAGAGGACCAAGAGGACCCACTGAATTTAATCGGGCACATATACCATTAACATAATAAACAACAAATGAGGTACATCTTTCACACACTCATTAAAAATATGACCCGCATTTCACCAGAACATTTTATAAATCTCTACGTTATTATGCCCCACCTACGATAGTAGAGGGGCGTTATGTTTTCTGGTCTGTGCGTCCGTTCGTTCGTCCGTCCGTCTGTTCGTTCGTTCGTTCGTTCGTCCGTCTGTCCCGCTTCAGGTTAAAGTTTTTGGTCAAGGTAGTTTTTGATGAAGTTGAAGTCCAATCAACTTGAAACTTAGTTCACATGTTCCTTATGATATGATCTTTCTAATTTTAAAGCCAAATTAAACTTTTGACCCCAATTTCACGGTTCACTGAACATAGAAAATGAAAGTGCATGTTTCAGGTTAAAGTTTTTGGTCAAGGTAGTTTTTGATGAAGTTGAAGTCCAATCAACTTGAAACTTAGTACACATGTTCCCTATGATATTATCTTTCTAATTTTAATGCCTAATTATATTTTTTATCCAATTTCACGGTCCATTGAACATGGAAAATGATAGTGGGAGTGGGGCATCCGTGTACTTTGGACACATTCTTGTTTATTATGAATTGATAAGTTATTGCTGAATTATGTGTGGATGTTGGTGAACTGTTTCGTTTTGTCTTTGGTAATTTTTATTGATTGGTAAATGTTTTAGATTTTACTTTATTATTTCCCTTAATGGATACCAAAGACCATCTAAGGACGATTACTGTTATAAGGCTATCACCAATTTTATATACATATTGTTATATTCTTATCTTGATGATCTGTTTGTCTTATTCAAGTTTTGTTTCTGTATATTTTAGATTTGAATAAAATAATAAATTTGAGCAAATAAAAGCAAGTCTAATGGTTAAAACATTACTTTTATAATCAATTGAAGGTTTTTCAATATATCCCTTTTCTGCTGGTCATTGTTACTGCATATATATATTTTTTTATATGATTGCAATTATACTCTTAAGGAGTACATTAGCGCTTTTGTACTTGTTGCATTATTTGTATTACATGGTTTGTGAACCATTTGGGTGCTTCAGTTTCCCTCCATACATTGAAGCTTTCAAGATGCCAAAACAAAAACAATGATGACCTTTGTCAAAGAGGCGAAATTACACTTTATCGATTGTTAATTCACTTACACTAGAACACACCCGCGAAATCGCGGGCATATACAGCTTGTGAAATATTGTAGGATGATTTTTTGTAAAAGATATTATATATGGAGAATTTCAGAAAAGGTATAAAAAAGCCTCTTCCTTTTTCAAAAGTCCAATATTTGTTTCCTTTCTGTTAAATTTATCATTTTCGTGTTTCTGGCCTCAGACCACAATTATTCTTCTCCTTTGCTACAATGCATTTTTTTGTAAAAGTCAAATTAAATTAAAAATTCCCACCGCTTCAAACATAAAATAAATGTAACTGCTTATATAAAGACCATTATTTATTTTAGTCTAATAAAGTATGCCTCTATGACAATCCATCAGTGTTTTTTTCTTTCTTTTGAGAGCCTTATAAACATGCCAATGGTAGGATATAAATCTTGTATAAATGATTAAGAACGACTAAGGCTAATGTGAGGGGTGGTCGGAGAGGTTCTGATCCCGAAATCCCGGGGCATAAAAACATGAAATCCCGAGATGCAGAATTAAAAGAAATTCATATCCCGAAATCCCGAAATCGAAAAAAATATATTCCCGGATCCCGTAAGGATCAATCCCAAAATCCCGAGCTTAAAAAAACACCTGATCCCGACGTCCCGAAAAGGGTCCTGTCTCCCTCTAATCTCTACCCTACTTTCATTTTTGCCAAATTACTACTTTCACTTTCAACAAAAAATGTTTATGTCCCATTTATTGGCATTATGCTTTCTAGATGTACATCCGTGCGTTTGTTCGTTCGTTCGTCCCTTCAGGTTAAAGTTTTGGTCGAGGTAGTTTTTGATGAAGTTATAGTCCATTCAACTCTAAACATAGTAAACATAATGACGATGCGGCATACACATTCTTGTTTCTACATGTTTTACTTATTTTAATATATGCAACAAATTGAAGTTTTTAACGACCTTGACTGGCTATACAACCCTTACACGGTCGGTGTTTTAAGTAAACATTTCAAAGAAAACAGTAGACAGAATACAAAGAGAGTCTCTATATATTAAAGTAGTATAATCGTTGTTTACATGTAGATAAACGCGAACAATAATTGTCCTCTCTAAGGAGGTATAATAGTTGTGGTTCTTGCGATCTAAACACCATGATACTGAGAACGCTTTGATTGGCTTATTTATTTTTCCTTTTTGTTATCTATCAAACGATTGGTTTTATTTGTGCATGTTTCTAACCGAAAGTATTATCTATGACTAAAAGTCAGTCTGATGACGGAATCAATATCCGGACTCCTTTTTTTGAGGTTTTTCTCCAAAAATAACTCAATCTGAATAATCATAAGAATGGATGACAAATGCGACTATGCATGTTATCTATAGAACACAGAGGCATGATGGTTAATTTATCGTGGAAGGAAGAGAAGCGACACACAAATTGAGGTCTTCTCGTTTAATAGTATAGATATTTGTAGATCAAATATCTTGCTGATCATTTTCATGTCCAATCTCCGTCTATTATAATTTTAATGGCTAAAATGTTATAGGCATATGTTTTACGAGAAGAAAGGAGTAACTATTAACACACCAAGATGATCTAGCAAGGAATGCGAACTTAAATGAAGGTCTGGTTATTTGACAATTCACTGGTAAATGCTGGTGAATTTGGTGAAGATTTTGAAGAAATTAAGTTTTGCAACAGGTAAAAATGACCATGATATATAGAATAAAGATGCAAAACACACGGTAACGGCAATTATCAAAGAAAATAAAAACAAAAGTATGAAAAAGTTTGGTACATTTCAAACAATATTAGATCACTAATGACCAAAACCCATACTGCATTTCAAGCTATGAAAGGCTCTGAAATGACTAACGTAAAACAGTGAAACCTTAAAAATAACGTAGCTATACTACTAAACGAGAAGACCTCATTTTGTGTGTCGCTTCTCTTCCTCCCAAAACCAATTGATCATCATGCCTCTGTGTCCTATAGGTACCATGCATAGTCGCATTTGTCATCCATTCTTATGACTATTAAGTTTGTGTTATTTTGGGAGAAAAATGATAATAAAGGCGTCCGGATATGCATTCCGTCTTCAGATCGACTTTTATGTCAGACATGACTACCGGTTTTAACATTGAGAACCAATCGTTTGATAGATTTCAAAAGTGATACAAATAAATAAGCCAATCAGAGTGTTGTCCGTATTTTGGTCTTTAGATCGTAAGAACCACTTCTGTTATACCTTGGTTTTAACTTACACATAATTTTCGTAAGTATTCGGACGGGGACAGGACAATTATTTTTGAGTTTATCTGCATGTACTCTATACTATGATTAAAATACTAATATAATATATATAGACACTCTATATAATATTGCAGTGATCGCCATGGAGAAGGAACTTAGAACTAAAGTTAATAGAAAATTAAAGACACTTTAATATTTATAATATGGATACGATGTTCATAGCGTAACATAGAATTTATTTTATGTCTCTGTTCATAGTATACAGAAACGCGCAAATAACAGGAAACAAAATGATAACGGACTTTGAAAAAAAGAGAGAGGGCTTAAAAATATTGTCCTGTCTCAATGTACCTTTATGACTTTTGATTTCATTTCTTAAATTCTAAGACATTTAAATCTTTTACAAAAACTCTTCCTAAAAGAGATACCCTACTTTCAACCAAGCTTAAAATGCCCACGATTTCGTTTTATGGTCAAACAGGACTTCCGGTTTTAAACTTGCAAATCAATTTCATAAGAGTACCCGGGGACAGCACAATAATGATCGGGTTGATAGAGACTCTCTAGCTATAATATAACAGTGATCGCTAATGAGAGAAACTTGAAATTGATACTTAATAGCAAATTCATTTTATTTATATAATACGTATGTTCATAGTATACAGAAACGCGAAATAATAGAATTTAACAGAAAACAAAATCAATAACGGACTCTGGAAACAAGGGAGAGGACTGAATTTGTTTCCAAGTACCTATGAATTTTGATACCTTTTCTGAAATTCTCCAGACAAAAAATCTTTTACAAAATGTCTCCCTACAACAGTATTCATACGTTCAACCAAGCGCTAGATTCCCGCGATTTCGCGGGTGTATTCTAGTGTACATAAACAGAGGAAAAACATATGATCTACAACATCAAATGACATAGTCAAATTGCCGGCTTCTAAGTTGAGACCGACACTCGCAGACAGTGGCTTGTCGTATGTTCGCAAGTTACATATTATATACAAATGAATGAATACAAAAATTATGAAACAAAAACTCATATTATGAAAATAATTGAAAATATTGCAGATAATTTGGCGTACAATATGAATATATACTAAGGTATGGTTAAGTAGTACATCTAAAGTGGAGAGGTCAAACCCTTTGATTACTTTCGTAATCTATTTTTAGTAACTCAATGTGAATCATATCTATGTGATAACCCATATCAAATTGAACAACAAAAATCCATTTAAATCGCCATTAAATGTTGAGTGTTGATATCTACAATTAGTTATCATTCAAATTAAATGACAAAATTTTGCTACAAAAGTTGATTTAAAAGAAACAAACAAAATCGGAAAACGGAAAGTCAGTTATAAAGTTGGTCAATTAAAAGCTCGAACACATCAAACGAAATGCTACTTATTATACCAATTTCATATATTTAAACTAAAAAATACGTCGGGTGTGTGTATATTCCCAAGTACTTTGAATTCGCTTTTAATCTATAAAATCCTGTCTTTTTTTATCAAAAAAAAATCTTTGCCAAAAGAAAACATTTTATGATACCAATATCAGATTAGTTAGAACATATTCTCGTTTATATCTGTCAACCACTTTTCAATATGTATGAATTATCTTATTAATATTTTCAACGGATTAATTTGGCAAATGCACTTGATTATTTGTGCTGATTGTTAGCAGATGTGTGAATGCGTTACCTTAAGGTGCATACATATCAAAAAAGAAAATAGAACAAAACCTACCTTCATCGAAGCTTATTTACCTGTATCGTTTATATATAGCTAAACAGGTTGTGAACACTGCCTTATATGGATATACATATGTACGCAAACTATGATATCAATTTTATAAAAAGTGTATTTACCTGCGACGCATTTCTTATACCTATGATATATTTAAAATTCTTTAAATAAGTAGCAATACACAATAGACTACAACGTGTTTACTATCAACCGATTACACGTATTTATTACTGAAATACAGCACTTTTTTATTTGGGGTAAACAATTTCGTTTCAATTTTCATCTTTTGTATCTGCATGTATAGTCCGTGGTATGAAGTATTCGTTCCATGACAGGACAAACGGATTCTTGTTGATATGCGACGACACTCTCAAGTGTTTGAATTTTTCTGAAACATAGCCATCGATACCTGTATCTTGTGATTGTACAAAACATTTTGTATAACTGTTGATTGCGTCTTTACAATAAATCCACTGTAGGTTGAATGTGTACTGATTTATATGCAAGTATAAGATGTCTGATTTAACACACCAAAGTTAGTGAAATCGAAAATGTTTGACAAGCCTGAATGACTTGTGAAGATTGGATATTATTTGATAACTCTTGCCGTTTAATTTGTTATGTTTACATAATGAAAATATTGATTTCATCACCAATGTGGGTTTTTTAACTGTTTTGTTTTTGTTGTTCCCCCTTTTTCATATAAAGCAGTAAATCTCGTAAGACGTTTGGTCGTACATGCAGTGTTGCGTAATCTACCTAATGCTCAAGCAAGAAACCTACGTGTTGATGCAAGCAGACGCATTAAATTGAAAAATCCTCAACAAACTACACAATCTAAAATCCAAGAAAATGATCACCCGTAACAGCCCACCCGGCCTATTGACTCCATTAAACTATGTCATTTAAATATTTTGTGGATGAAAACAGTACATTGAGAATTGAAATTATTAAAGCAACTAATTGTGATATAATTTCCCTATGTGAAACTCATCTTACTAGCGAAGTTAAAATTAGTGTCCCTGGGTATACATGGTTTGGCTTTAATAGATCTAAAATACACAGAAAGGCGCCTTAAGCATCTGGTAGAGTCGGAGTACTTGTAAAAAACTGGATATTTAAACTTTTTAATGTTTCCGTGGTTGATAAGTCATCTGATGGAAATCTTGGAATTAAATTTACCGGCTGTTCAACTGAATTTTATTTTTTTGTTTTTGCGTGTTATTTGCCTCCCAAGAACTCAAGTAGAGACCGTGATGCTCAAAGTGTCTATGCACATCTGTTATGGCAAATATACATGAACAACAAGAATGATGGAATATATTTGATAGGAGACTTTAATTCACGAATCGGATCTCTTTTGGAAACATGGAATGATATCGATAATCTACCAAAAAAACAACCGTTAGGCATAAGTATCAATCAGCACGGACACGAACTATAAGATTTTCTGAATGAAGCCAAATTTTGTGTACTCAACGGAAGATTCCCTAACGAAAATGTTACCTCTATAACGAAAAAAGGGAAAGCCGTAGTAGAATATATATATGCGTCCCGCAGGATATTTATGAATACAGTATTTGAATTTCTTCAACGTGTTAACTATTCAGTCAATTATTAACGACAGTAGTTGCTGGATCAGATTGGTAACAAATCATGGCAAGCGATATTTTTAGGTCCGCACTATTTTATGAAAATTTAAGCACTGTAATTGCAACCGAAATAAACGGAAAAATATCAAAAAACTGGATCTTCAGTCTATGTTAAACACACTTCACCAATGGTGTAAACGTTGGAGGGTGTTAATCAACATAGACATATCTAAGTGTATTCATTTCAGAAAAGCAAACACCAAAAAAACTAATTTCGAATTTACAGTTGGAAAAAATAAAGTGGAGAAGGTTGAAAATTACAAATATTTAGGGATTACATTCAGTCATAACGGAAACTTCAAAACCAATGTAGAAAACTTGTCGAAAGGCGGTAGAAGAGCACTGGGAACGATCATATTAAAAATTCACAACAATAAAGGCTTCAAATTCAATGCTTACGAAAAACTGTATTACTCGTGTGTAGTTCCTATCTAAGATGACGCCTCAAGTGTCTAGGGATACAGAAAATTTCAAAAAATAGACAATATTCAAAACCGTACAATACGATATTTTCTTGGTGCTCTCTGCCTACATGGTAATGTTGGATAAATCCTAAGCCAGTTTCGAAGATGGACAAACATGGTGTTGTATTGGAACAGACTACTCAAGTTTGAAGATGATCGCATAACGAAGCTCGCTTTTAATGCAGACAATATCGGTTGTACCGACAATTGGTGTAGCGAATCGAAGGACATTTTCTGTGTACTTTATTTAGAACATTGTCTTGATTCCAAAACAGCTATTAATTTGAAAACTGTAGAAATGAACATTCAGCGCCCTAATTCAAACATATGGAATGACATTATACAACAAGTACCAAAACTTCGTACTTATATAACTTTCAAATCTGCCTTTATTCAGGTAACATTTTGTAAAACTAAATTTAACCAAAGTCGAACGCTCGCATTCAGCACAATTCAGGTGTGGAATATTACCTCTGAGTGTAGAAACAGGACAATACATAGGTGAAAGACCAGAAGAAAGACTTTGCAAATTTTGCACTGCAGACGTGACCGAAACTGAAACTCATTTTTTTACTACACTGTACATTCTATTCTGATATACGAGAACATGTCTTTGGTGAACTTTTGTTAACAACTTTCTTTATATCTATGAACAATAATGAAAAACTATTTTTTAAATATTAGCCATACTCGAAAACTAGCCAAATAAATTGTACATGCATATTCTAAAAGACGCAATTTTGCTTACGAATAGCTTGATATCTATATAATTTTATTTTTAAAATTAACTTTCGTCAACACAAAGATAATTTCATGAATATTACCTCTGAAGAAGAAACAGGACGACATAAAGGTGAAAGACCAGAAGAAAGAAACTGAAACTCATTTTTTTACTAGACTGTACGTTCTATTCTGATATACGATAACATGTTTTTGTTGAACTTTTATTAACTACTTCCTTTATATCTATGGACAATAATGAAAAACTTTTTTTTTTAAATTGTAGCCATACTCGAAAACTTCCCAAATGCATTGTACAGTCATATTTTAAAAGACGCAAATCTGTTTACAAATATATATTCGTCAACAAAAAGCTAATTTCATGAATTATTTGTTATTTCCAAGAACGTGACATATTGTTTCAATTTATTTGAGGTGACTTATAGGTCCATTGGGCCGGGTGTATCAATATCTATCATATATTTTATGTTTATAATCTGTACATATTTACACATGTCACTATAACAAATCATGTAAATAATAATTTACTTACTTAACTTACTTTACTATAAATTCATTACAGTTTTTATCAAGCGATATTAATTTTTCTGGTAATGCAACTAAACATATTTCATTGCTACGGTTTCCAATGAAATTACAATTGGATGTTAACCAAGCATTACATGAGGACGCGCTGAAAAAGTCTTTTGTTTTTAACATTTATGTCGATAACAATAAAAGTGACAATACCTTTTTTGTATGGAAAGCCTCAGCTGTCATATATTAGAGATTTACAAAACGTTATGCTGAAGCTTAAAATGTAAAGTTCAGACAGAGTGATGTTGAATTGAGTCATCAAAATGCTAACTCTGAATTACAATATGCTAAGTTAAATTTGCACAATGTTGAATTGCAATGACAAGTACTTTAGTCGTGATAGTATAATGATAAGTCGCGATGTTGTGATGATATGTCAAACACGCGTAACGTTGAGTTTAAAGTAAATAATGTGAAGTTGATGTTGCATGATGTTAGCTTGCAGATTGATAATGCTCAGTCATCCACTTCGATTGCTATGATAACAAATAAAATGAATAGCTAAAATGTATGGTGCTGACTTGTTATTAATACATGTTGAGCTGAGATAGTACCATGTTATCTCATTGTGATATTACGATAGGTCAATCATGCAATATGTTGATTTAAAACACCATGATGTACAGTTGAAAGTACATGATGATAAGTTAAGATAACACTATGCTACATCACTATATTGAAACGAAAGGTTTACCATACAATGTGTTGACTTAAAACAATACGATGCAACGTTGAAAGTACACGATGTTAAGCTAAGATATCACGATGGTTTATAAGTATAATGTCAAGATAGGCTTACCATACAATATTCTAACTCGAAACTACACGACGTACAGTTGAAATTTTGTAATGCTAAGCTAAGATAGCATGATGTTATATCAGTAAAATGTCACGATAGGCTTCCCATACGATATGCTCATTTAAAACTACACAACATACAGTTGAAAGTATGTGATGTTGAGCTATGATAGCATGTTGTTATATCATTTGAACGTGATGATAGGCTTACCATACACTGTGCTCATTTAAAACTACACAACGTACAGTTGAAAGTATGTGATGTTGAGCTATAATAGCATGTTGCTATATCATTTCAATGTCACGATAGGCTTACCATTCACTATGCTCATTCAAAACTACATGACGTGCAGTTGAAAGTACGTGTTGTTGAGCTAAGATAGCACGATGTTATATCATAATAATATCACGCTAGGCTGGCCATACAATATGATCATTCAAAACTACACGACGTACAGTTGAAAGTACGTATTGTTGAGCTAAGATAGCACGATGTTATATCATTATGACGTCACGAGATGATTATCATACAATGTGTTGACTTGAAACTACACGATGTAAATTTGAAGTAGTTTGATCTTGACTTGAAACAGTAAAATGTTTAGTTATAAAAACAGAACGTAAAGTCAAAATAAAACAATGATAGGATGACATATACTTGTGCAGAATTGAAGATATTTGGTGTTGACTTCGAACACAGTGCAAATGTTATATCGTTTTTATGTTAAATTGAAAGACAATAATGGTGCGTAAAACATTAGAGAATTATGTGAATTGAAACTGCAATTCTATGGAAAAGAATGAGGGACAAATCCCCAGGATTTTTTCTTCTTTATTTGAAAGTTGATGAATATTAATGAAATTTAACTCAAAAAGCAAAAGTATATGTAAAGAAAGTTTTCCATAAATTCATGAAGGCAAACCAAATACCCATCGCTATATAGACACACTTAAATACAGTTTTGCCGTATATTTTACATGTTTTCTTTGGATTTTTGTTTATGATTTAAACCCAGAGTTTTTTTTATGAACAATAATTAAGAAAATATGTATCTATGTTTTGTGTTAATATATGCAACAATATATTGTGGCAATCATATTTCCGTGTATCTATTCCAAGACACGAACTTCGTCGGTAATTGTGATAAGAATTCGAATTTAATGACAATTCTTTGATGAATTCTGTTTAGTGTGTGTCACCCTCACTATGCATTTTGATAAAAAAAAAATCGTCGTTGGATTGCTGTCTCAGTTACGCCTAACCCACATTTCCGTTTATTCATACAGCATATACATAATAAGCTTTTTAACTTTTAATTATTGTAAAGATTAAACGACTTTTTATAATAATACTCATGTGATTATTTATTTTTTCTCTCGTATAAATTCCTTTTACACGATAAAAAAAATATGTATAATTGACAGAAATACAAAATCTTATGCCTTAATCTGTGTTATCTCCTCGTACAAAATTCAAATGCTCTGGGAAATGATTTACCAAAGTTTAAGCTTATAGCACAACATCTGTGTCAGAGTTATCAGATAATTTTAGTTTAATACAACCCCCTTTTCTCAAAAATAAAAGAAAATAATATGGACTTAATCTAAAAATAAAACCCAACAGATCTGATAAATGATGCGCTAAAGAGTAGAACTGTAAAACACCCCCTCTAAAAAGAAACCCAACACCAAACAATATAATGAAATTGTTTAATTGAATAATAATCTATAAAATTCGAATGTCTATATATGGATGAATTGATAGGTGATAGAATCATACTGTATGGGACCAACCCAAACAAAAATTATGGTAGATTCTGTTTTTTACTTTTCGCTCCTACATGAAGTTTATGAAACCTAATGAAATTTGACCTAGAGCCTCCAGTCTAAATCGTCAACTTTCTAAAAAAAAAACATCATTGACAGCCGTTCGACCATTATTCCAGCACCAAGTAAGATAGTGCCCAGGTTTGTCTATACATCCACTCGGAGAATTTTTTTTTTAAATTGGTAAATTCATTAATGGACAATGCCCCCTACAACTTATAATAAGAAGCAAATAAATGATTTCCGTCACACATTTTCTTGTCCATAGTAACTTTCTTGGTTCTTTACAGCTTCTCTCTATTTATATGTGTTTTCAAAGAAAAAGAAAAAAATCAAAAAATCTGTAAAATTTGATAAAGTGCATGAATTATTTTGGTATTGCTTTGATTAAATGTAGATTTTATGTCAACAGTTTATCTCTCTCGATCGATCGATCGATCGATCGATTGAATCGAGACTCGTTTTCTGTCTACAAAACAAAAAAGATAAAGTCCCTACACATTCCATCATTAGGGACGAAATATTGCCATGGCAAAAAATAAAAACAGACTGACAATGTCATGGCAAAAAAAAACCAGACTGACAATGCTATGGCCAAAAATATAAACAGACTGACAATGTCATGGCAAAAAATAAAAACAGACTGACAATGCCATGGCAAAAAATAAAACAAATAATGTTATCCGAGTTATCTCCCCTTATATGAAAAAGTTGGGAGGGGAAAATGTGCAAAAAACGTTCTGTATTGAAAAATAAACAGTCGTATATTAAGATAAATCACATAATTTTCTTCATCAAGATGAAAAATACTACATATGAATAACATTCCTCTCCCAAAATTGGTATATTTTTTTAGATCTAGACCGATTGTGTTGTGCTATATATGAGAACCTAAGATGGCCGAAGACACTCGATAGTGCAATATCTCTAATGAGGACGAAATTTACAATTTCGGTCACGTCAAGTGACTTGTATATCTTCTATGTTGAAAAGGGTTTCTGTTTCTGTTTTCAATTATTTATCTATTATACTGTTCAGGGGAGGGGAGAATCGAAAAGAAACGAATAGAAATACATAGAAATGGATAAAAAAGTCGAAAGATACAAAAGGAATAATAAACTGACAATGTTATAACAAAAACTCATCAGCCGAAATAAACGAGAGAAAAAAGATCAAAAGCCAAACAACAGTTTATTAAGCGCGACATAGAAAACCAAAGACTGAGCAACACGAAACCCTAAAAAAATGTTTATCTCAGGTGCTCCAGAAGAGTTAGCAGATCCTGTTTCGTATGTGGCACCCGTCACTTGGCGATTTTGCAAATAAAGAAGGAGCTCCAAAAAACATGAATTACAGGGTGTCTAATCTATAAACGTGCTCAAAATAGATATAGGTAATTGTGGCTCCTTTTAACAAAAAAAAAAAGATGATAATGTATTTGTGTTTAGTGTACAGTGGCAAATATTACATGCATATAAGGACGAGAGTGTGTAAGTGTTATATGAATATGAATAAATCTTAATTGGCTCTGTACAAGACATATTTTGCTTGCTTAGCCGAATTTTTGACACACTAGTTGACAAACCGTCTCTGACAATCTATGGACATCCAAATAGCAACGGTTTTGATTAAGTCCAGATTTTGTGGTTTTATTTAGGGGAAAAGAGTGCGTTTTACGTACAGGGGCAAATATTACATGCATATCAGGACGAGAACATGTGATATGAATATGAAAAAACCCTGCTTTGTTACAAGTCATACTTTGCTTGACTAGGCGAATTTTCAACGAACTAGTCGACAAACCGTCTCTGAAATTCTATGGTAATCGTAATCGCATCGGTTTTGATTAAGGATGTTCGCTACTCTGTTAAAAAATAACAAGCTTTTTAAAAGACTATTATGAATTGATGGTATATAAATAAAGAAACTAAAAAAGTAGAAAAAAATGGAGGGTCCGTGTGCTCGTTTTCGAGATATAAGCCATTGAAAATTTGGCGGGAAATATTTCTCTCTAGATTTTTCATATATTTAACATTGGCACCTTATTTGTTTCAAACACTTTGAAAAAATAACAAGAATTTTATAAAATTTTAAAATATGGCTTTTTAAACTTGATGTTATAAAATTATAAAAAGAAAAGTAGGGGTTAGTGGGCAATTTTTTTTAAAGACAATACATGGATAAAACCAGAGGATTCCGAAAATCTGACAAAAAGTAAAAAAATGGAGGAGCAAACATCCTTAAGTCCAGATTCTATTGTTTTATTTCGGGGAAAAGATCATTCAATTTTTCAGATACCTCTAACAAGGCCCAGGGTCACATTCTCATATAGCTCTGATCCTCCCAGTACTACGTTTTAGCGTAGTGTTTGTCATATCAGTTAATCTTTGTTTTTTAAAATAAGGACTCCAGATTCTTACGTTTTATTTCGCCTGAAAAGGGGAGTGGTAAATACAAATTCTCTGATAACTCTTACAAAGATGTGATTTTATATGAGTAGAAATTTGACCCTTACAGTCATAAGTCGTATAAAGCCACAACACTATGTTGCATATATTAACACACAACATAGATAAATATTTTCTAAAATATTGTTCGTAAAAAAAAGTCTGGATTCGAATCATAAAAAAAATTCCGAAGAAAACATGTAAAAACTTTCTTTGAAAATTCCTTTTGCCTCTTGAATTTAATTTCATTAATATTCATCAACTTGCAAATGAAGAAGAAAAATCCTGGGGATTTGTCCCTCATTCTTTTCCATAGAATTGCAGTTTCAATTCACATAATTCTGTAATGTTTTACGCATCATTATTGTCTTTCAATTTAACATAAAAACGATCTAACATTTGCACTGTGTTCGAAGTCAACACCAAATATCTTCAATTCTGCAAAAGTATATGTCATCCTATCATTGTTTTATTTTGACTTTACGTTCTGTTTTTATAACTTAACATTTTACTGTTTCAAGTCAAGACCAAACTACTTCAAATTTACATCGTGTAGTTTCAAGTCAACACATTGTATGACAATCCTCTCGTGACGTCATAATGATATAACATCGTGCTATCTTAGCTCAACAACATGTACTTTCAACTGTACGTCGCGTAGTTTTGAATGATCATATTGTATGGCCAGCCTAGCGTGATATTATTATGATATAACATCGTGCTATCTTAGCTCAACAATACGTACTTTGAACTGTACGTTGTGTAGGTTTAAATGATCATATTGTATGGCCAGCCTAGCGTGATATTATTATGATATAACATCGTGCTATCATAGCTAATCATGACATACTTTCAACTGTACTTCGTGTAGTTTTGAATGATCATATTGTATGGCCACCCTATCGTGATATTATTATGATATAACATCGTGCTATCATAGCTCAACATGACATACTTTCAGCTGTACGTCATGTAGTTTTGAATGAGCATAGTGTATGGTAAGCCTATCGTGACATTGAAATGATATAACAACATGCTATCATAGCTCAACATCACATACTTTCAACTGTACGTTGTGTAGTTTTAAATGAGCACAGTGTATGGTAAGCCTATCATCACGTTCAAATGAAATAACAACATGCTATCATAGCTCAACATCACATACTTTCAACTGTATGTTGTGTAGTTTTAAATGAGCACAGTGTATGGTAAGCCTATCATCACGTTCAAATGATATAACAACATGCTATCATAGCTCAACATCACATACTTTCAACTATACGTTGTGTAGTTTTGAATGAGCATATCGTATGGTAAGCCTATCGTGACATTTTACTGATATAACATCATGCTATCTTAGCTTAGCATTACAAAATTTCAACTGTTCGTCGTGTAGTTTCGCGTTAGCATATTGTATGGTAAGCCTATCGTGACATTATACTTATAAACCATCGTAATATGTAATATCACAATGAGATAACATCGTACTATCTCATGTATTAATAACAAGTCAGCACCATACATTTTAGCTATTTATTTTATTTGTTATCATAGCAATCGAAGTGGATGGGATGACTGAGCATTATCAATCTGCAAGCTAACATCATGCAACATCAACTTCACATTATTTACTTTAAACTCAACGTTACGCGTGTTTGACATATCATCACAACATCGCGTCTTATCATTATACTATCACGACTAATGCACTTGTCATTGCAAGTCAACATTGTGCAAATTTAACTTAGCATATTGTAATTCAGAGTTAGCATTTTGATGACCCAATTCAACATCACGCTGTCTGAACTTTACATTTTAAGCTTCAGCATAACATTTTGTAAATCTCTAATATATTACAGCTGAGGCTTTCCATATTTTTGTATTTAAAAACTTGTAATAAACTGATAATTGAATACTTTGTATACCCTTTGGATAAATCCTATACATGAAAGTGAAGACATATAAGATTTAAACATGCAAAACTTGTTTTCTCATAAAAAAAAAGCTAATATTTTCTGTTTTGTTACAAGATCATACAATGGTATTACAATTTGGATCTTTTTCCTTCTATGGTTAAGTTGTTTTATAAGTCTATGGTTAGCGATATTAAGGTCGATAAAAATAACAATTGACAATATTCTTGTGATAAACTGATAAGGAAAAAGTAAAATCATAAAATTACTAAATTTCGAGGAAAATGAAAAAAAGAAAATTCCCTCAACAAAGGCAAAATCAAAAGCTCAAACACATCACAAGACTGAACAACAGTCATATTCCTGACTTCGTATATGGTAGCTTGGCCCTATGCTCAAACTGAGTGTTATATAAGTCTACTGTTACTAATATTAATAAAGATAACAATTAAAAGTGACAATATGTTCTTATTTACTTTATTGTACTAAACTGTTATTTTAGTACTGTGTATGATGTCTCCAATCATACAAGCTTAAAAACGGCAATTTCTTATTTGTATATAAATTTGATCCTTCGACTTATTTCCCCCGTTTCCATCTGAAACAAATGATCCCCTTTTCTTAATTTGACTATCATAATGGCAGACAGATTGTATAATCCAACGATTTTTTTTTTTTTTTAATTTTTAGTATTTTATAAAATTATGCATAATGGAATTTGACGGGAAACATAACCTGAACAAAGAGAAAGAAGGAAGTTAACGTTTTGTAAACTTTCTTTGGATCAATAATCATTTTTACCGTCAACTACACGACTGTGAATTAACCTTAATGTTTTGACACGAAATTATTACTCTTTGGGTAAAGTTCAAAAGCTTAAGTACTTAAACGTTATGAATTTTGCAATCGTAAAACTCATTACGACAAATTTAGATACACAGCCTTTTTTTTAAATTATGATCTGATCAGAGTCGCGTTATATCAGATCCGTCTTGTCGTTTTGAAAATAAGCGTGACGATTCACGTCTCTTGGTTTTTTTTATCGTCTTTTTGTGAATATCAATATAAGTTATTTAATAATCTGAACTGATCAAAGGGCTAGGCATTAAATCTAAACACCTTATCTCTCTGTGATACATCATTGCTAATGTTGAAAATGAAAGAATTTAAAAAAAAAGAGATTTTATTAATTCAAGAAGTTTCTAATTGTACATATGTAATATAGCATATTTAAGTGCAAATACAAGCATATTTTGTACAATCATTCACATCATCACACACCATTTTGTTAAATATCCAATATAATATATAAATCTTCTAAACATCAGCCCAATGCTAGATCTGCAAATTTGCTTTTGCAAATAAATATATAAAATAATATATAATGTATTCACGCCTGGTAAACCATCTAATCTCAACCAAATGTTGAGACGTAAAAAAGTATTCTGGCACTTCCTGTTGAGCTTTTCAGGTTCAAAATATTCAAAATAAACACAGGGTAGGTCGACTTTTCGTCAATTTACTGAAAATCACTGCGTTTTTTTTGTCAAATCGGAGAATGTCATGCCATAGATATTGGAAGTACGGTTTATCTCGTGTATAACACAAATGAATATAATTTAAAATGACATCGTAATGACTTTTCTCCAGCAGGTAAATGTGGCCAGCGCAGTCAGCTATTGACAAAATGACAGTGATATCATTGATAAGCTAGCATATATATCAGTAAATTAGTATTTTTCTAAAACATTATAAACATACAATTATAGTTTGTTCTTTTTCTTTACTAATATAATTTCATTAAGCATGTTAAGCTAAATATGTTATAAAGTATGTCATGTTGAGATTTTCTGGTATCGGTTGAGATATTCTGGAACAATGTTGAGATCTTCTGGTGAATGAAATTTTCAACTATAAAAAAGAAGATGTGGTATGACTGCCAATTGGACAACTGTCCACAACAGACCAACATGACACAAACATTAACAACTATAGGTCACCGTACGGCCTTCAACAATGAACAAAGCCAATACCGCATAGTCAGCTATAAAAGGCCCCGATAAGACAATGTAAAACAATTTAAACGAGAAAACTAAAGGCCTTATTTATATATAATTTTTTTTTTTAAATTAACGAAAAACAAATATGATTCAATATGTAACACATAAACAAACGACAACCACTGAATTACAGGCTCCTGACTTGGGACAGGCACAGACATAAATACTAGTAATGTGGAGGGGTTAAACATGTTAGCAGGATCCCAACCCTCCCCCTTACCTGGGACAGTGGTATATATAACAGTACAACATAAGAACGAACTATAAAAATCAGTTGAAAAAGGTTTAACTCATCAGATGGACAAAAATACAATTGGACGTGGCCGGGTTCTTGATCATCCCGACAACAACAAAAAAACACTAGGAACAGATCTGAGAGTACTCGCAGTTATCTGACAGCTAGTTCAAAGCCACTAACAACTAATAAAAAAATCATGCATCTAAGACTAAACTATCAATCCGTACACATCCAACATCCAATGAATTTAGTGTAAAGACGTAATAAACAGTTAGAGAAAAACATGACCTTGTGTAGCTTAGTATCAATTACATATATAACTGTCAAAATTAATAAACTTGCCGTATATTGTTTGACATTTCAACAGTCATTTTAATCTTGTCTGTAGTTATCACAGCAGCTTCTAAAGAGGCCTTTGGTTGTAATAGAGTCTAAATAGTAAATAGCTGTGTTTTTTTAAGTACTAGTATTAATGTTTCTAACGCTGGAGATTAAGTCTAGCGTTTGAGATGCAGTTTTGCACAGAAGCTTTAACGTCAATAATGTTGTAATTGACATCTCCAGGGCTAGAATTTATTTATTTATTTATGTGTAACATATTTGTTTTTCGTTCATTTTTTTTTATCTATATATTAATAAGGCCGTTAGTTTTCTCGTTACAATTGTTTTACATTGTCATTTCGGGGCCTTTTATAGCTGTCTGTGCAGTATGGTCTTTGCTTATATTTGAAGGCCGTATGGCGACCTCTAGTTGTTACTTTATGTGTCATTTTGGTCTCTTGTGGAGAGTTGTGTCATTGGCAATCGTACCACAGAAAGAACATTGATAATAAAACGGATACACACAAATTAAAAACATATCGCGTAAGAAAAAGCAATTATTGGTATGTTAGTTTTCTTTAGTATCATGAATATTTTTGGCTCAACTTCTTAATCATGATCAGGCAAAATTATAGGCTTTTTATTCTGACATTTTTTTTCTTATTCCTCTTCCACCCCATTTTTCGGCATATTACACGTCCGTTTTATTTGGTCATTTCATCGCGGACTCCTAACGGATGCAAATTTTGTAAATGAAAAACTTTTGTTTATCCTTTCGGTGTTCGTTCGAGCTATCTGGAAAGGTGTGACCACAGTTTTAGCAGATATCGCATGCTTAGCATAGACACACACAAATTTTTTTTTAGAATTTAATTTCACCAGGCAAGAGTTCAAACTAACTATCTCCCACAATTTAGCTACGTCGAATCCAGTTTTAAAATATTTAAAAAGAAAACTGAATTAATATTCAGAAATGGATAATCATTAAATTCATTCATTTCATCAAAAGTTATTTTCATTTAAAATAGATAATTGCAAAGGAGATGTACATACAATGGAGATTACCTCTAACTGTCATAATCTGAAGGAGAACTGTTCTAGCGGACAAATGTGGAACTATCTCCTGACACTTTTAAGACAGTTCTAGCTAGAACAGTTTTAACCAAGAACTGATTTGGTCATTGGTAAGTTCTAACTAGAACTGATTTACACAGTTCGACCTGGAACTGATCCTGACAGTTCCACGGCTAAAAAAATCTATGAAATCTCTGAACAGAACTGCGATCTGATTTCGCCACGAACGCATCACGATTGTTTTGAACATGTTTAAAGTTTGCTACTCTCAACACGATCACCAAGACCTCATCAAGACAGTAACACGACCATACTGCACTACGATCGTCAATAGCATTATTTTTGTAGAGATCGATTCGTAGTGCGATCACGGCCTAGTATGACGGGGTCCGGGTTACAATATAAATGTTGCTGAATACTACCAAATATTAAGAATGTGCCCTGAATGCAGTTGTGAAAAAAACATCTAAGTCTTAATTATTTCAATACCTGTGATTACACTAAGTTGGACGTCACTTATAATACTTACAAAGCAATTTTAAAATCGAATCATATTTTTTTTTGTGATAAGTATTATAATGGCACAAATTACATCTTTTACTCACATTAAAATTAGATCACCACCTGAAATAATGTGTACGAAAAAATAAACCTACAAAAGGGGTCCTGTTCGATTGTTTAGTTTTTAACTATTTTATTTCTTTATAAATGTACGCATTTGCGGCATTAAATAGTGTCTGTTAGGAATCGAATTCATCCAAATCATATTAATAAATAACCATTGTAAAATAATCTTATTTATATTTGTACGGCATGCATTTTTCTATCGGCAATGCTTAAAATTGTATTTGTATTTAGATTTTATGTTACCACAGACAGAAAACATGAATCAGGTTAACCGTACAAAAAAGGTGAACTCGAATAGTACAGCACAACCAGAAAGTCTCAACATTGTGACAGAAAGACTCAACCAATACCTTTATATCTCAACCATTTATATTTTTTTATTTTTCTGCTCAGAGTAGGCTTGACAAACAAATATTTGTGCAATTTACAGACGTGGTTATCGTAAAGCTTAAAAAAACACACAAATAATTGACATATTTCCTTGCTAAGTCATTAATATCATAGCAGTTCTATCGGATTTAAAGAATGTAAACATTATAATCCGTAGGAGAAAAGTGATTGTGACTTCAATTTATAATATTTTAAAACAAGAAGAGACATATTTGTTACAATTATTATTTATCTATGGCATGACATTCTTCGATTTTATAAAAAAGTCATTGATTTTCAGTAAATCGACGAAAATTCGACCTACCCTGTGTTTATTTTGAATATTTTGAACCAGAAAAGCTCAACAGGAAGTGCCAGAATACTTTTTTCCGTCTCAACAATTTGGTTGAGATTACATGCTTTTTAAATAATATATTGTGGTAAAGTGTTCATAAGAGAAGACTTTATAAGTTGATTAACTTGTATCTCATCCCTTGTGCATATTTTAGCAAATAAAATATGTGTAAAAAAAGCCTTCTCTACCAGTACAAATGGCCACCACTAATTAGCACATAAATGCTAGAAGTTGCTCCAAACACCAATCAAACTATCAATATTAATGTGCACTATAGTTTAAAAAATGTGTCCGATGACCCTGCCCGCGAACGAAGATGGCAGACATGGCTAAAAATAGTACATAGGGTAAAATCAATTTTTGGTTTATATCTCTGAAACTGAAGCATTTAGAGCAAATCTGACGGTGGCAAAAATGTTCATCAGATTTAGATATATCTGCCCTGAAATTTTCAGACAACCAGTTGTTGGGTTGCTGCCCCTGAGTTCTTTGCTAATATTATCTTAGATATTATTATAGTATCTAATGATATCTTATACTATAAATTATGATTTTAAACTTATTTTACATGATTTCCAAAGGATTAGTAAATACAGGTGAGCGACACAGGCTCTTTAGAGACTCTAGTTTATTTGGTTAAAGTTTTTATTTCGTTTTCTGACTCTTGATAAATTTGACAAATGCACATGTATGGTCGACCTCATACTAAACCATACGAGTATACTCATACGGTACGAGTATACGTTCAGGTATACTTATATGGTCAACATTGTACGCATAAGGGTTCAAATCAGATATACTCATATTGTCTGGAACATATATATACATGTAACATTGTTGAAAAAAAAACTTATACTTGTACTCATCATGGATAATACACAATACAGAATCTGCGTATAATTTATTCAATTCGTCTTTCATTCTGAAACAAATTCATTTTCCTTTTTGAAAACAAAACAAACAGTTGTGTATAATGTTTGTGTCATTTTGGTCTCTTGTGTACAGTTGTCTCATTGGTAATCATGCCATATCCTCTTTTTTATATGCAAACCAAAGAGTGATGGAAATATGCTGAGCACCACAAAATGCATGCATGTGTGGTATTCTTTATCATTATTTTGATTTCAAAAAAGAACATGATGGATCCAAGTTTATTTTTGTGGAACCTAACAGACACTGAATGGAAATCTTACTTATGTTTTATAGATATTGCAAAGGAAATTCAAATATCAAATATAGGCTCCAAATTATGTCTCCAGTATATACATAAAGAGAACGCTATGTTGGAGTTTCTTGTGGATGAACAAATATTTACTAAAGAATAAAAAGAGTATAATAGTTAGATAACTTTTCAGAAATGTTGTCTGTTTGATTGATAGAAAATCGCATAAAAATCGATAAAGCAAATACTATAGTTAATTTTTTTATTCATCAAAAATATCATTTATGCTGACAAGAAATACTTTCTAAGAACAAAAGTCCGTGCTTTTAATTAGATCTATAATATCGGGTGTAAAAAACAGAAAATTGTATTATGATAAAAAAAATGTTTAGACTTTAACGGTGCTTTTTTGTGGACTTTAGCGGAACTTGCTGTTGTGGACTTTAACGGTGTTTTCTTGTGGACTTTAGCGGAGGTCATTTTGTGGACTTTAGCGGAACTTGTTGTTGTGGACTTTAACGGTGTTTTCTTGTGGACTTTAGCGGAGGTCATTTTGTGGACTTTAGCGGAAATTTTGTGGACTTTAGCGGCGTTGTGGACTTTAGCGTTGTTGTGGACTTTAGAGGAATTGTGGACTTTAACGGTGCCACAGTGCACAATCCAGACCAGCAACCTTTGTTCATAATTTCTATAAGGACATAAATAGAAAGGTCCAATGACAGGATGTATGACATATAAAAATATAACACTTAAATATTTCCTGATCATTAAAAAAGGATTAATTTTGTTTTATTTCCTTAATTAGAGTATAAATTAATGATACTTTGTCATGAAAGTATGGAATCGATTTTAGTTATTATTGTTAGTTTTATTTTCATTGCTGTACAAGTTCATTCAACAACGATTACTGCTGGGGTCAGTACTATTCAAGCAACGACCACTATTCCTGGAGTCTGTCATGTGTACCGCAAGTATGTGATTTATTATTGCTCGTAGAAATTGAAAAAATAACGTACAAATTACTCGCATTTACTATTAATTTAATTTATAAACTCCCGTATGACCCTTATTTCTATTCTAACACTATTGTGTTTTGTCTTTTTTTTTTTGTGTTTTTTTTTGTACTGTAATGATTATAATTTGCAAGAAAAAAAATAAGTTCTAATTACGTTAACTGAACATCATTACCTTTTCCTTATTGATCCAATAGCTCACTTTTTAATGTCAACGACTTATTGATTGTGATGGACAAAAGATACTTATCAATTCTGTCCAGTCTAAGTGTAGTAATATTAACTTTGCTATCCTGTATTACAATACAAAACAAGTCAAGTGGATACAAATTTAATTGACTGTAAGAACTTTAAAGATGTTGAGTAAGCCAATGTGGATAGATGTGCATAACAAACTTCTGTTCGATTTGTATACATTTTTTATGACTTTTGATATCAAAATATATCAAAAGTAAAGTTTCCACCACATATGTTAATCTCACTTTCAAGATTTCCAGTTTTCTATTCATTATCCTTCATTTAACATGTTTGAGGTGGCTTGGCGTCTTAATCAAAATCCATAAAAAAATAAAAAAAAAAGAAAAAAAAAGTAGGGGTCACCGGAATTTTTTTCACGCTACAGGTTGTTCAAATATCACATGTTTTCAGAAAAGACAAGAATTTGTCCATAGTACACGGATGTAACTAATAATCTGGTAAATGTGCCTGAATGATTTTGGATTGGTACGTGAATATTAATCAATTAAAAATAGTACCCATTGCAAGATGATATGTTTGCTAACGATGAAATAGGTGTGTTCGTAAGATAGCAAAAAAGATATACCAATAGTTGGAACATAACAAATTATGTTTATTTTGAATTTCAAATTGATATGTTTATCTTTATACCTTTCCAGCAATCACAAAATTGAATCTAAGACGCACAGATTAGGGAAGATACAAACCATTGTTTGACCAAATAACAAAAACGTACAATCTTCACGCCTTTAATCTCTATACATTCATAGTGTTTTAGAATTTAAAAATGCT